>OZ025294.1:4140592-4740592 GCA_964019185.1 Maratus speculifer | reverse complement strand
ATTTATTTATTTATTTATTGGTATTTTAAATCAGAAAAGTCAAAATCGCGATTTGAAATGCATTTAATATGTATTTCAAATGTAAGTATTTTAAGCGAAAAGAAAATTTTTCTAGAGAGGGTGAAAAGAGCAATGTTTGGGGATTTATCACATGTTCCCGGCTAAGTGCCTCATTGCCAAGCATTTAAAACTACTCAAAGCAATTTGCTGTTATATGGAATTTGGAGCTTTTATAAAAAGGTTGCGCAAATTCGGTTTTAAGAAAATGAATTTTTTGGCGAATGATATAAATGACTATGAAAAAGAAAAATGTAAAAGTATTATACTGGTCTATGTATATTTAAAAATGCATTTGCCAACAATAATTAGATAAATTATGTGCATATAATAAGAGATAAATGGCTTCTGATTCTGCAATTCCATGCTAATATCATAAAGCAGTAACGTTTGTGTATTTTCGAGGTGTTATCATTGGAATTTACTTGCTAATTTAGAAAATAATTGGGGGAAAAAATGTTAGTAACCATCTTTACTCCAAAACAGACTATAATTTATGTTGGTACAACACCCTCTAAGCAGGAGCAAAAATGTTCTATAACTGCGTTTTATCTGCGTAGTGATAGGACTAGAAATTTGAAGTTTGTTGTAGTGGTTACTTTTAAGATGTAATCTATTCGTTATGAAAAATTTCTAAAAAGTTTGAATATTTAATTTGATAAATAAATATAAAACTTCCTAGAAAGATTTCAAATTATCTAGCGTTATTCAAATTCTAGCGAAGCGACTGTTTATGCTCTTGAAATCCTTTCAAAGAGTTAAAATTTCAATATAAAATAATTTAGTGCTTTATTTTCTGTATTACGTTTAACGTATTGCGTACTTCCAATCTTACATTAATGCATGGTTTTCTTTCCCTTTTTTAAAATAGTGTAAACTAATTTACATACAGTGGACTCTCTCTGTTCTGAACACTCATGGGACCGATAAAAAATGTTCAGATTATGGAGGTGTTCAGTAAAGAGGGAGAGTGGACCTGCATTATTAATAGTACTATGTATGGTGAGCGAGTCGGTAGTTGATCAAATAAGGTCGGTTCTACGGGATTCTTATTATATATATATATATATATATATATGGTGGGATATACTCTCACATGTGGGCTACACTGTCTCTCTGTTGCACCTGCATTGGAATGTATTTCCCTCCGCTACTCTCCGAAACGCTGGCTCGAGATTAAAAATAAAAAAGGTGAATTATCGAAGCTGTGTGTGGAGGTGTGAAAGAATTAAGAAGAAGTAAATAGAATGTTTTCGACGACGATGAACGACGTTGATAAGGTTATAAGGGATATTTCGAAGAAGGATATTTCGAAGTATAAAAATGATGATAGTTTTTACGACGAATTGTTATGTGATTTTTAAAGTAGTATTTTGAAAAGTAACGAAGAATTTATCTGTTTTATTTTTTGTTTATTTTTTTTTGTCCTGTTCGTCTCTCAATAAATGTATGTGTCCGTTAGAAACCACTTTTTATTTTGAGTCAAGACTCGTCCATCCTATAAAGTGGTGCCAGAAGTGCCCACTTAGCATTTTTTTTCATTGTTATGAACTATTTGTTTTCTTCAGATTCAAGTCGGATATCATTTTACAGGTGAGTTAATTATTCCATATTCTATATTTACTATGAAGCTAGTCGACATCAAAGAACTGGAACTTGCATTTAAAAATGAACGTACTAATAAAATAAAACTCCTTCATAAATTATTGTTCGACACTGATGGTGATCGATCAAACCGGAAAAGAATTCGTGACTTCACTGGTTTCTATTTCGAAACGACCAGCACTGAATTCAAAAATAAAGTTACGAAAGTTCAAGCAGATTTTTCTCTAAACGATTTAATCACAATTTGTAATTTACTCTGTATCTCAAATGAAGGTTCTTTAACTGAACTTGCAACCAGATTAGTGACATATCTTTCAGACTTGAATTCACTCCAAGCTAACATTATCCAAAACGAAAGTGATACCGATTCGGAACCTGAAATATCTTCACATAATACTACATTGAATAAAGACACTGCAAGTAATACCGAATCATCAAATTTTGATAATAGCAAGCAATCTCCAGTTCAAAGTTTTTTGCCATCTATACTATTAACCGCAGTAAACGTCTGTCTGTCTGTCTGTACCGCTAAAAACTTTTCTCAACGGCCGAGTGGAGTGGCGCTCTGGGTGTCTATCGACTCGGGACGATTCGGCCTTTTGTGATAATGAATTTCGAGAAAATCGCCCGGTAATTACCCGAGATATTAATTAAAAATTACCCGGGAAACGTGACAAAAAATCCAAGTTCCGAGACGGTTCTCTGACGGAGCTCTCCGGTCGAAACTAGCTTTCTGCGGATGAAGAACCACGAAGGTGTCGAAAATACGAAAATTAAGGAGTTTTATATAACGTCGCATCCGCACTGCAGATTCACGGACTTTAAAACAAATTACATATTCTTGAAGGAAATTTAAAGACCTTTCTGACGGTCTATTCGGTTTCAAGAAATACGAACATTAACCTTTTGAAAAAAAGTTTTCCCGAAAGCTTTCATTTTCCATTTTTCTCCGCAGAATTTTCGACCGAAAACTATCGAATTTTAAAACAATTCCATCCTTTTTAATTTTGGAGGCACGACAAAGAAAAAAAATGCTCCCTCAAAGACCCCTTCTGTCTAATTTCCAACGGTGTGTTTATTTTTGAAATATTCTAATATTAACCCTTTGAAAAAAAATCGAGAAAAAAAGTCTCAGATCGTGCAATTTTGTTTGCTTTTTCGACACTTTTTCCGCTCATATTTATATGAATAAAATCCCTAATTTTCAATTTTTCTTTTCCATCTATATACAGCTCTTAGTGAATACATCGTTTTGAGTTGTGTCAAAATTTCAAAAAGATACAACGGTTAGAAGTATTTTTAAATCTGTAAAAACCGCGAAATTACGGCGTAAAATGGGCGATTTTTTTTTCTGCCATATTTTTAGGTAAAAGTAGCCCTTAAATTCTGTATTCTTCAATGATCTTTATATGTGTGTTTGGGGTACTGGTTTTACACCTTGCACAAAATATTTGAAAAAATCGGGAGGCCGTAACTGTATTTTAAATAATATAATAGGCGAATTTTTTAATTTAAATTATTAAATGTGAAAAAGGAAAAAACTAAAAATTAAAATTTTTGTACAAAATATGCATATTTTTACACGAAAATTATACTCGAGGTTTTTTTCAAAGTGTGTAATAATAATACATTGCGACCTCACTAATCCGACACTCGGTAATCCGTATATTTTTAAAATATCGTTAGAGAACATTATTGCAAATAAATACATTTTAAAATTTGACATTTCTTTAAAATCTTCATAAAAGCAGTTAGAGAATACCGTGGTACAAGTTGCATCACTATTTTGAAACGATACAACAGTTAGAAGTATTTTTAAATAAATAAAAACCGCGAAATTACGGGGAAAGAACGAACTTCTTTTTTTTTTGTTTCATATTTTTAGGAACAACTTTTACTTAATTTCAATATTTCCTTAAAATCGGCTAATACCATTCTTGGTAATCCACTTTTAATGAAGTATGAAATTTTTGGAAAAATATGGCTATCAGAACTATCTTTTAAATAAAATAATAGGTGTAACCATTTGCCGAACAACAGACATATTTTTATAAATATTAAATCTTCATCTTTTGTATAAACAGAAACAATGTTTTTCGCATTGCGCATGCGTGCACTTAGCCAAGCTACGCCGATATGAAAAAATCAATGGGTTTTTTTAAAATGTTGCCTGTTTGTAAACTTCATCCTTATTTTAATTATTTAAATGAACCTGTTTTTTCTTTGTGGTCAGCGGTAACGATCGCCTAGTGTGCACTGAATCAAGACAGCCACAGGATGACTGATGGTTTATGGTCAGCGGTTAGAAAACGCAAGTGTGCACCGGGCCTCAGAGAGATTATTTCTTTCAGAAAGGAGCCGCTAGCGGGCGAAGCTCGCTAGTCTACTATTAATTTTAATGATGTTGAAAGCGTTATACCGCCTTGATGGTAGTTCTTTTCAAGATATAAATATTTGGTTAAGTAATTTTGACGATGTCGCTAGCATGCTCAATTTATCAGAATTTCATAAATTTGTTTTTGCTAAACGATCCTTACGAGGAAAAGCCCAGCTGTTAGTACAAACAGAATTTCACATTAACTCGTATGAAAAACTTAAAGAACTCTTAATTTCAGAATTTGGCATTACTTATAATTCTGCTGAGTTACATGACATGTTAAATAAACGAAAATTACAAGAAAATGAATCCCTTGAAGAATATTTTCTCGTAATGAAACAATTATGTTCGCGCGGTAACATCGAAGATTCAGCACTGATGCAGTATATTATTAACGGTATACCCGACCCTGTTTTTAGAAAATCAATATTATATGGCTGACAATCTATAGTAGAATTTAAACAAAAGCTCAAAATTTATGACAAAATTCGGCATGACTATGAGAACACTAAATTCCGTAAATCTAAACCAGAAATGCTGTTAAAAGAGAAATCTTTTCGTCCAAAACCTGATCTTCTCTGCTTTAATTGTGGTTTAGCCAACCATAAATGTAGCCAATGTAGGCATAAAGACAAAGGCCCTCGCTGCTTCAGTTGTTCGAATTTTGGCCATAAGTCGGCTCAATGTGACCAACCAAGGAAATCTAGAAATAAGCCTGAAACATCCAATATTTCCACCATTACATCGAATACTTTTATGACCAAACAAGTAATTATTTCGTCAGTAAATGTTCTTTCTTTGATCGATACGGGAAGTGAAAGAAGTCTGTTAAAAGAAAGTATTTATCGCAAACTCCCAACGGTTTCGAACCTCGAACATTCAACTGTCACATTAACTGGATTAGGAAACACTATGATCAAACTCCTGGGTTTCTTCTCTACGGATATTACAATTGATGATTTTAATTACACCACTACTGTTTATGTAGTACCAGATTATTCTATATCTTTTGATCGTATTATTGGTACAGATATTATACAGCAAAGTATTTTAACAGTTTCTCAAAATAATATTTCGATGCAAAAAATCAAGCAAAATGAAGATATGTCAAATAATTTTCTGATTAATGTTGCTCAAGTATTAGATGATAGTAATCTTGATTTATCTCATATTACCGATAAAACTATACGTTCAAAAATTACGGAACTTATTCAAAATTATTCCCCCCGGAAAGTAAAGACTACCGATGTTACATTATCAATTCATCTGAAAGACGAAATTCCTGTTACTTGTCCTCCCAGACGCCTAGCTCCTATAGAGAAAGAATTTGTCGAAAAACAAATTTCTGAATGGCTTGAAAAGGGAATTATCCGAAAAAGCACCAGTAATTTTTCATCACCTATTGTCCTCGTAAAAAAGAAAGATGGTTCATATAGATTGTGTGTTGACTATAGGAAGCTAAATGCCAAAACACATAAACAACGTTTTCCCCTCCCAGTCATCGATGACATTATTGATCAGTTGCACTCTGCAAAAGTATTTACTACTCTTGATCTTAATAATGCATTTTTTCATGTCGAAGTAGAAGAAAATATCCGAAAATACACTTCTTTGTAACACATTCTGGTCAATTTGAATTTCTATACATGAATTATGGCCTTAGCGATGCTCCCTTAGTTTTTCAAAGATATATCTATAATGTTTTTCGCGATCTCATTAATGAAAAAGTACTTATCGTCTACATGGATGATTTAATAATACCGTCTGAAGACGAAGCCGAAGGACTCCAGAAATTACAACGCGTTCTCACAACTGCATCCGAATACGGTTTAGAACTGAATCTAAAAAAATGCCACTTTTTACAACGAGAAATTGATTTTTTGGGTTACCACATTAAAAATGGTCAACTGCATCCATCTCCCTCAAAAACTAATGCTGTTCTAAATTTTCCAGAACCTAAAATTGTCAAAGATGTACATTCATTTGTCGGACTAACCTCATATTTTCGTAAATTTATTCAAGATTATTCTTTAATAGCTAAGCCCTTAACAGATCTCCTTAGAAAGGACACTAAATTTCACTTCGGTGACCAGCAGCGAAATGCATTTAATCAGTTGAAACACATTCTTGCTTCGGGTCCTGTTTTAAGCATTTATAACCCTAGTAATGAAACAGAAGTTCATTGCGATGCTTCTATTGATGGTTACGGAGCAGTCCTCCTTCAAAAGTCTTCTATTGATAATCGATTTCACCCTGTCTACTTTATGAGCAAAAAAAACCACAGATGCTGAGCGTAAATATTCGAGTTATGAACTAGAAGTTTTGGCTGTCATCGAGGCTCTTAAAAAATAACGTGTTTATATTTTAGGTATTCCTTTCAAGATAGTCACAGATTGCAATGCATTTGCCCTAACTATGAATAAAAAAGATCTTTGCACCAAAATAGCTCGATGGGCTTTAATGTTAGCTGATTATAACTATACAATCGAACACAGACAAGGTACACGCATGCGCCACATCGACGCTTTAAGCAGAAATCCCGTATGTATGACCATTCAAGACAGTTTTACTTCCAAAATCATACAATCACAGAACACCGACGAACATATACAGGCCATCAAAGAAATTTTGAAAACAAAGCCATATGACAATTATTTCCTCAAAAATAACGTTCTTTATAAAAATCATAAAGGTTACGATCTAGTAGTTGTGCCGGATGAAATGCAGCTAAACGTCATTAAACACGTTCATGACAAAGGACACTTCGGACGCAAACGTTGTGAAGAACTCCTTAATGAAGAATTTTTTATCCCTAATATGGCAAATAAGATTGATAAAGTTATAGCAAACTGTGTAACATGCCTTTTATATAATCGGAAACGTGGAAAACAGGAAGGTGAGTTACATCCCTTACACAAAGAGGAGACTCCCCTTCAAACCTACCACATTGATCATTTAGGCCCTCTCGAATCGACTAACAAAAACTTTAAACATATTTTGTCTTTAATAGATTCATTTACCAAATTCGTGTGGCTATATCCCTGTAAAACTACTCCTTCTGCCGAAGTCATATCGAAACTGCAACAACAGAGTGATACTTTTGGCAACCCTTCCAAAATCATTAGCGATAAAGGTCCTGCATTTACAAGTAAAGAATTTGCTGATTACACAGGTCTACAAAAAAAAAAAATTCTTGGTGCCTGAGATTTTACAATTGATTTTGGATATTTTTGGGACGCTGAATCCAAATATGAAATCAGTTTTTCTCTATCAGCTCTACTTTTTTAGATATCCAAAGCGAATTAAAGATTTTTTAGAACTAAAGTGACCTCGAACATTTAGACTGACCTTCTGACACATAGCCCTGTAACGACGCTCAAGGTGATTTAAAGGACGTTGAAATACCATAAGATCTTGAAAAAAACACAAATGTGCAAGCAAAACTGAGGATCTGTGTATGCTTATGATTTCGCGCCAAATGTAAAAGCCTCCAAGAGATAAGGTTAGTTTCAGAGTTCGCTCCATTGAAACAAAACTGGCTTTCTTTGACTTTCTGAAATTGTTGAACTTCCATGATATTTGTGTTTAAGGTAGAATTCGTATAAATTTAGCTTAAAACTCGTTGTGTTGTAGATTGTTGTGTTTGTGTTGTAGAATGGAATTTAAATGTGTTCAAGTAGAAAAAGTTGTATAAATCATCAAGAAGGGTTTTGCTACATATGCGGAGAATACAAGTTGAAAGAGTACAGAAAAAATGTTACTGACTTTGTAAAGAGAGCTTATCATAGATACTTTGGGGTTAGACTTGGTGATCAGGATAAAATCTGGGCACCGCAACAGGTCTGTAAAACTTGTACAGAACATTTATGACAGTGGGCTGACGGAAAAGAATAAGTCTCATATTCGGCTTACCAATGTTTTGGAGAGAACTCCAAAACCATTTCTATGACTATTATACCAAGCACTGAAATACTATTTGAATCAATCGAAACAATTGTAATAAGTAAACGTATTCCGATTTAATCACTTCAAGACCTCCAATTCCTCACTCAGTGGAACTACCGATCCCAACGTTATATCAGCTACCAGAGCTTAGTGAGGATGAAAATTGTCCTTCTGATCATCTTTTAGATAGCTATAAAGGTGACAGTGATTATGAGGAGACGTCATCAATGCCTAAATTTTTCAACCAGGTTGATTTAAATGATTTCAAAAGAAATCTCAATGTTTTAAAAGAAGCTTCTGAATTATTGGTTTCAAGATTAAAAGACAAAAATTTATTAGAACAAAGAGCCAAAGTTACCTTTTATCGCACAAGACAAAGTAGTCTACTACCCTTCTTCTCTTAAAAAAACAATCTTGTATTTTGTCATGAATTTAGAGGACTGTTAGAAAAATTGGGTCTTCCTGAATATTCTCCAGATGATTATCCTTCGACAGCAAAGAAGTTACATAAAATACTATTGTTTTTATATCTTTGGGATAGCAGGGATAAAACACACCACTAGATTAGAAAAGAGAGGCCTAAGAAAGAAAATATGGATGTTGGAGAAAGTAATGTCATTAATAACATTTTAGTTGGGCGAAAGAAAATCATACTTCCTCCACTGTATATCAAGCTCTGCCCTATGAAGCAGTTTGTAAAGCTTCTTCATAAGAACGGGTCATTATTTGCATATATGATGTAAAAACACCCCAATTGAGTTATGAAGATATTAATGCAGGAATATTTAAGATAACAAATACGACAACTGATTAAGGATCCTGCTTTCGTAAATTCAACGAATGAGGATGAATAAAAAGCCTAGACTTCTTTTGTGGCAATTCACAAAAACATTCCGGGCAAATGCAAAGCATAAAACTATGTAGAACTAGTAAATAAAAAGCATAATAGTTTTAAATGTCTTGGGTGTACTACGAGCATTAAAGTGCACTATTTACATTGCCACTTTGAGCATTTTCTTGAAAATTTAGAAGGCACAAGTGATAAACAAAGAGAAAGATTTCACCACAATATTAAGACTATGGAAGACCACTACCAAAAAAGATGAAATATGCATATGATGACAGATTATTGTTTGAGTTTAAAAAAGCACTGTTCTAAAATATATTCCAGAATGTCACGGAAAAGAAGCTTCCGAAACATTCAGTGAGAATCGGTTTCATAGGTGGCGTTATCCTCTATCTTTGTGAGTAAAAATGTTTGTATAATAAAATTTTAAAAATTATTATTTGAACATTTGTATATCATAATAATAAATATTAAGATTTGTATATTATAAAAATAAAAATTTTGTGTTTATTTTATTTATATACATATATTTTAAATAAATGGATTTGCCTTAAAATAATGCGACATATATTTCACAAAAAGCTGTTTATCCTAAAAATGTGAGCTGCTAGGGAAAAACTAATGCTATATTTGAATTCAGGACATCAAATTCATATAAAATCAGCTAAAAATACCCCGGCACCAAAACAGCTGTTGACCAGTGTTATTGCCAAAATGAAAATATAAAACACGAGACAATTACAACAGGCCTTCCCCGTGCTAATGGTCAAGTAGAGCGACTTAATTCCATCATAATTTCAATAATCTCTAAAATGTCCAAAGACGAACCGACCAAATGGTTTAAATATGTTCCTAAAGTTCAACAAGTTATTAATTCAACTTTCCAACGAAGCATTAAGAGAACACCGTTTGAAATACTATTTGGTACAAAAATGAAACAGAAAGAAGATTTACAAATTATTGAACTCCTAAACAGTGCAGTCGAAGAACAATTCGTGAAAGATAGAGAAGAACTCCGAAAAGAAGCAAAGAAGAATATTCTGGAAATTCAACAAGAAAATCGCAAGCATTATAATTAACGACATAAGAAACCCCGGAAATATAACCTTGGAGACCTCGTAGCAATTAAAAGAACCCAACAAGGACCAGGGTTAAAATTGAAGTCTAAATTTCTAGGTCCATATAAAGTAACCAAAGTGAAGTCTAACGACACCTACGACGTAGAGAAAATTTCATCAACTGAAGGACCGATCAGTATTAGTTCCTGTGCTGAATACATGAAGCCTTGGCATGACGATAACTGAAACATTATTTTTTCCCTTTATCTTTAATGTGTATGTCAGATCATTTTAAAAGTCAGCAATTTTAAAGAACATTTTCATTCGATGTTACACCATTTAAAAAAAAACGACGACTGATCTTTCTAGTGTACAAACGAACTCTATTTTTTTTCCCTAAGAACAGTTACTGTTTTTGTTTTTGTTTTGTTTCTTTTCAGATTCTATAAGATCATATGTCGCTGCGGCAGCTCCAGATGTCAGGACGGCCGCATGTGGGATATACTCTCGCATGTGGGCTACACTGTCTCTCTGTTGCACCTGCATTGGAATGTATTTCCCTCCGCTACTCTCCGAAACGCTGGTTCGAGATTAAAAATAAAAAAGGTGAATTATCGAAGCTCTGTGTGGAGGTGTGAAAGAATTAAGAAGAAGTAAATAGAATGTTTTTCGACGACGATGAACGACGTTGATAAGGATATAAGGGATATTTCGAAGAAGGATATTTCGAAGTATAAAAATGACGATAGTTTTTACGACGAATTGTTATGTGATTTTTAAAGTAGTATTTTGAAAAGTAACGAAGAATTTATCTGTTTTATTTTTTGTTTATTTTTTTTTGTCCTGTTCGTCTCTCAATAAATGTATGTGTCCGTTAGAAACCACTTTTTATTTTGAATCAAGACTCGTCCATCCTATATATATATATATATATATATATATATATATATATATATATATATATATATATATATATATATTAAGTTTTAAAAGTAAAGTAACACGATTTCTACAACCTTTAACCTCTTAAGCGTTCTGCAGAATTTTACATGCAAGTTTAACGATTCATAAAATAAAACCTACGGAAAGTATTGATATGGAGATTTATATTTTATAATATTAGAAATTTATTTATCATATGAAATTAAAAAATTAACATTAATATTGACTTTGACTTAAATAAATCTTTTAATTCAAAAACTATGCGACGGAAAAAACGGGTTATTCTTCTTAAAGGGTTAATGAATGTCCTATGCGCAAAAATAAAATCTGTTGAAATTAAATAGCAACAAAATTATAAGCAAATGGTTTATTTAATTGCCATTTTCTCAGTAATTGATCAATAAAAACAATCAGTCCAAAATTTCAAATTCAGTCTGACATTCATAAATTAATCTTTAAAATATCATACTTAAACTGTTTTAAAAATATTCCATAAAGAACTATTATTTGAAATAAGAATGGTGGAAGTGGATTATTTTAACGTGCCACAATTGTCTTCAACTAATCAAAAACTAAATTTTTACGTTTTCTAATAAAAAAAAAAGTCATAAAAAGGTTTCTGTTACAGCAGGCGGCTGACAAGAATGTTAGAACAGGTGCTCCAACATTTAACTGAAGTTTCTAACAAACAAATTGAACTATTCAAACAAAGTATATTTTCAAGTATATACTTACAATCTAACAGTGATTTCGTCTGTTTATTTTTTGATCAATTTTGTTGAACTTTTTTATTCATCTGAAACAGTTTCTCCTTAATTTTCATAATCAGAATTCGAATTCAGATTGCAAAAATGTGTTCAGTTTACAGAGAGATGAAGTAGAAATTGGGACCAAAAGTAGCGTTCATAATAGTGGGGTGTTCGGATTAGAGGGAGTTCAGAATACAGAGAGTTCATCTTTTGTTATATATATGGAATTTCGCCTGGACCGTCAGTATGTGTTCATAATACTAGGGTATTCACATTAGAGAGTGTACGGATAGAGAGAAATATTGTATGAGATTGTATATTGTATAAGATTTTGTAATCCTGTGATTTAATTTGCTTATTTTCATCATTTCAATTTATCGCAGTATACGGTCAATTAAAGGTAGCATCTCTTTCCCTTTATTTATCGCAAGTAATTAAATCTATATTCTAAGCAATATCACTCAAATTAATATCTCGAAGGGTACTCTTAGTTTCATTTGTAAAAAGAAAATCTTTCATTTGTATTAGTATTGAACTTATAAAAAATGGATGAATTTTTACATGTCAGATATATTATTTCCAAGCAATAAATTTAATTTTTGAAGCAAGTTTAATTAATATTTTGAGTAGATTTTTTATAGGTTCTAGAACTTTAGTTTTGTTAATAATCAGAGTAACGTTCATGAAAAAAGAATTAGGATTAAAAAAGATGATGCATGCTTTTTATTTGTAAATACAAATTGTTTACGAGTTGCAACAACTTCGATGCAGCATTGAAATTGTTAGTTTTATCAAAGTTTTCATTAAGACATATCGCACGTTTTATACCATACAAAGTAGTTCGGTGTTTAATCCAAGAATGATTAAATATTTAATATGTCAGAATGAAATATTTCTGAAATCTCTTGATTTATTCTGTCTAGAAAGTTTTTAATTTCTGAAACTCATTTACGGAATTATAGCATATTAGCAAATAAAAATATTTTTTCATTAAATAATTAAATAATTCAAACGCTACATAAAAATACTTTAATTCTGTTCGTTTGTTTATTATTCATTTTTTTTTAATATTTCACAGAATTTTTAAAAGAGATTTCAAAATTTTGTTAAAGAAGCTGTAAAAAAATTCAGAAAGAGTTCAGAAGAATTTAAATAATGTATATTTTTATGACCGAAATTGAATTTTTATAATTTTATTATTTATAGTGAGTATTGTATTTATATAATTTTGTATTTGTATTGTTTTTGTATTGTATTTCTATTGTATATGTATAATTTTGTATTTGTATTGTATTTGTTTGTTAGTTGTATTTTTATTTGTATTGTACGTTGGATTTGTTTTGTTATTTGTACAATTTGCTATGGTGTAATCGAACTCCCGTTGAGATGAATATATATGTCATCAATAAAATAATTATTATCTTTTAAAATTTGTTACTGTTCATCAAGTTCTCATCATGCGGATTTACTATCGAACGAAAGATCCCCCATCCCAAACTAAAAGTAAACATCATGTCATGTGTATTTTGCTTCTTTTTCTGATATTTTGAAGCAGCATAAATCAAATTGTTTAAAACTGTGCACCAAGCTAAAAATATTTTTACTAAAAATATGGTTTTTGTTTTAATTCGATACCTTCTGAGTAAATTAATGCTTTTAAAAAAGCACACATATAATTTCTATAGAGAAACTTTTCAACGTAATCCGCATTTGATTTAAATGTCACTTGCATGAAAAGTAAAACATTTATTTTTTTAAAATTATCGTAAAATAAAATCTCCCCCCCCCCCTTTCGATAGTTTATAGGCTGATTATCACGTTATTCAAAATTGCAAATAATATCTATGTAAATGCCCTCATAGCATGCATGTTCACAGTGACGTCACAGTGACGTCACTGTGAGTCACTTTGGTCACATCACATCTGTGACGAAAATGCCACCACTCAATGACGTCACATTGTGACTAAGATGTGACTTTCTAAAAAAATTTTCACAGTTCGTCACAATGTTAATGTCAAAGTAGTCACAAATGACACACTTTTCACAAATTGGTCACATTGTGACGTCACAAAGTGGTCACAATGTGACGTCACAGAAAAGCCCTAAAACGGCCATAACGACTTCATATTTTAGTCACTGTGACTTCACATCGACGTCACGTGACGTCACATCGACAATCGCTGGTCACAAAGTCACAATGTGACTTCACAACGACATTGCAGTGACGTCACCATGTCTTACGGGTGGTTTCTTTGGGTAGAAGTATCCATTTCTATGCGTTTTACTAAATTTGGATTGTTTGTCTCTAAGAAACCATTTACATAAATATTACTTACAATTTTTAATAACGTGACATAAAAGATAGGGGGAACTGGGGTACATTGATACATGGGGCACATTGATACACCCCCTCTACCGCTCACAAGGTCATTACAGGAAGTTTCACAACAGCTCCAAAAGATGATGCTAGTGTATTCAACTACATACAGAAAATCTTGGAATGATTCAGTAGTTTGGTGAAATGGGACGGGTGATTTATTGTTTTTGTTGTTCAAAAGTAAATATGAGTTGTACAATTGAAATGCTATTATACAACTGTTCCAGTATTTTCAACCAAAATGAATACTCTCCCTGGTAAGTACAGCTACTCTTTATCAGTTCTTCATTATTTATTGTTAGATATATTGTGAAGTGTTGGATTTGAGACTCATTTTATTCAAAATCGCTGTATGGGGCACATTGATACAGTCTATGACGGGGCACATTGATACAGCCTAAATCCTTTAATAGTTCATATTTTCATTATCTTTTATTATTTTTTTTACCATACACTCCTTAATCCAACCTTTTTTTTCACGAAAAATTTCTAATATTAGTTTTTATTGAAGTGAAATAGCTCTAATTTCTTTATATTAGAACATTTTATAGTATTTTTGAAAACAGAAGACGTAGGAACTTACCCAGCATCTAGTGCTTGTAGAACTAATATAAAAGAAAAGGACGCCATTTTGGCAAATCTCGAATTTATATCGATTCTCCAGAGAAAAAAGTATTTTCGACATGCGAAATGTTAAGTAAGAGAAACAAACAGCAGAACAGAAAATGATACTTATATTATAAACAGAATTTTTAATATAATTATCCTTTATTTTCTGTTTATGAACCTATTTATAAACAGAAATACTGGTAATTTTTTCATCTTTCATAAGAAAGAAGATAATGCTGGGGTTGAAGTGCTAGATATGACAAAGTTACCACAGCCAACAATCAGACAAGAAACAGCCAGAACATCAGGTCATAATATATTTAATTTTGATTGCTTTAATATTGCTTAAAAATAAATTGTGGGTGATTTGAATTTTTATAAATAAATATAAAAGGGTTTTCTAATTCATTTTCTATGAAAAATATGCATTGGTATTATTTTGTCGTCATTTTTCTCAAACGTATCAATCTGCCCCGGGGATGGGGCACATTGATACAAATGACTTTTTTTGATTTTTTTAAAATTACATGCAAAAATACTATATAAAACAATGATTGTACATTTTTATAACATACTACACAAGTTTTGCTGTCACCTCATGGAAAAAAAACTTGAATTTTCTACTTTCTTGACACCAAAAAAAATCTTAGAAAAAAACTGTATCAATGTACCCCAGTTCCCCCTAAATAAATTTATTAAAATAAATACATTTCAATGCCTAATATAGATTCAATGCAAATCATATATTTAACAGATAATTGGAAATTAAAAGTCCTTTTTAGATGTGTAAATATATTTTATCAAATCAAAAAAAAAAAAAAATAATAATAATTAACTACAATTTTAAAACAAACATTTTGAAGCCATATCAAGGCATCGCTTAAATTTTATATCATATATTTTAAAACATATTTTGAACTTATGGGAGAAGTGGGTTAAAAAGCATCCGTGAATAAATTTTTATACATCTTTTGCAAATGAAGTTATAAATAGAACAAAAATAAAATTATGAAATAAATAAAACAGACATACACGATATGGCAAAGGTGACCGGCCACTTGCGATTTTACACGTTTTGTTAAATATCTAGAAAGATACACGCGGAATTATCCTGAAACACCAGTGTGTAAACAGAATAGTAGTACAGGTCATATATTTCCGCCAAGGTTTATTCTCGAAACACTATGAGGGATCGTCAACTAATTAAAAAGAGAATGAAGATGTGTTGGATAACCCTGTCAAAACAAATAACGCAAAAGCGTTCAAACTGCTGGTTAAATTAATTAGTTTGTTGTAAGAAACTGTGTTTATTTTTGTGAGAATAACAAGTATACTCGTAGAGAAATTAAGGTTTTTATAAAAACAGTCCTAAATTTTGCCAATTTTTTTGCATATAATTTGCAGGTTCTTAATATAAAGTAATATTCTTTTCTGAAATATGACATACAACATTGTACACAATACTCTGTAATCAGAATTAAAAACTACTAAAAAAAGCAGGTTTATTAAATAATGAATTACTGTGCATGCATAAACACAATCAAAATCTAATTTGCATAATGTGTTAGTTAACTGTATATGGAAACTTTTGTAAAAGTCTAAAAAATATAGGTTGAAAATTCTGAAAATTATTGTCAATAGAATATGATCAAAATCCGTTGTTCCTAAAAGGAAGCGCAGGGAATCATTATTTAGTAAAGCTGCTCATTTTTCATATAATTTTTATTATTTTTTAATTCTGATTACTATGTATTATACAGAAAAATGTTTGTCATACCTTTTTTTTTTTTTTTTTTTTTTTTTTTTTCTTTTTTGAAAAGAATGTTTTTTTTTATATTAAACTTATTATTATATTAAACCTATATATTCGCTTAACCTTTCATCCCTTTGCGGCTATAACATTTGAAGCATTGAATGTCTCTTGTTAAGCTAACCAATTGGCAGGACCATGTTGCAAAGCACCTATATCTCATGGTCCAGAACAGTGATTTGCAACCTAGGTTATGCATACCGCTGGTGGTACATCTGTATTATAAAGGCCAAACGTATCTGTGCATAACTCATTCCTCATTTTGCGAATGGCAACACTTTCACATTCAATTTCGGTTTTGCAATTTTAGCAACTGCAAATTTTACACTTTTAAACATCGTCCATTTAAAATTTTTACACCGTCGTATAGAGAAAAAAAAATGTACTTTTAAATGCAATTTCTATCAAAGCTGTATCTCAATTTATTTTTGAGATATTAATTTTTTATAATTTTCAGTACCAATTTTGTAATTGTGGCAACATAATCAATTCATTTTCTCTTAAAATTAAAAAAGAAAGAAAGAAAGGAATTGAAATGCGTGTACTATTCCAAAAATATCGTCTATTATAAAATCCGGTGAATTTTAGTTTTATTTTGTTTAATAATTTGGATATGAGTTTTATAGTATTTTGTTAATTTTATCTTAAAATAGTATTTAAGAGTTAGACTGACCAATATACAATGTATTTTTTTACGGGAACTAATTTTGTAGATTTAATATAAATCAATCAATCAGTTCTTCATTAAGAATTTTCTTTCGTCGAATTTCGACGGGTTCCACCCCGTTAAAATAATATCGGTAATGGCGGAAATCACAAAAATGTTAGAAATGACGATGTCATTTGTATCGACTTACTATATGGTTGTGATAAGAAGATTATTAATAAAAAAAGGCATGTTTGCGTCAGCTAGCTAATAATTGGGACGGGAGAGGGGCTGGAGGAGGGCGTGTTTATAAGAAATGGGGTATACCGAAATAAAAAACCCAAGAATGAAAAAAAGATTGGGAATTCCTGGTCAAGAAAATAAGTTGAACAATGTAGGCCATGATCCTTAAAGAATTCTAGGTTTAGTTATTTGGGACCGTTCAAGTAATACATAAGCACTAAAGGGGGAGGGGAGGGTCCAGAGTCTGCTTATTTTTTCTGACAAGGGGGAGGGGGGGTCACGACAATACTTACGTAGGCATTAAACAACGAAGCAACTGCAGTTCAAATTCAACAAGCAAACAAAGAATGATGGGGAAAGAGCGTTCTACAGTCCGTTCAGAATTCGCCGTTTATTTTCGATTTTATCCTTTGCTTATCCATCGGCAGTCGCCTGACTCGCATCACCCACTCGCTCTTTGTCTTCATAGTTGTTTATTAAGTTGTGTGCCAAATCAAGTACATTGCAAGACTAGAAAAACACAGGAACCGGTGTGGCTGGGTTCTGTTGCCAGGGTAACTGGTCAGTTGACTGTATTTTAGGTAAGTCCGGTGTTTTCTTTTCTCCCTTCAATCGGTCACGGAATTCCGGGAATTTTTGCCGAATTTCTGGAAATTTTTGTCTTTCAGCTCCTAGTGTCGAACTTCCTTCTCTACAGGTTTTGTAACTTTAGAAAGCAGAAAACCTACTTAGGGTTTTTCTTGTTTCGGATACAAAGCACAGATATTTATTGTTTTAGTTCAGTTCCATAATGAATTTACATAGTGAATTTTTCTTCAAAATGTACAATTTGGATGCATTATTCATTGCTACTAATGCACCAGGAAGAAGTGCATTCAACAGGGTTGAACGTAGAATGGCCCATCTTAGTCGGGAATTGGCAGGACTAATTTTGCCTCATGATCATTTTGGCTTCCATCTCGACGACAAAGGCTGTACAATAAATGTTGATTTGGAGAAATCCAACTTCGAGTTTGCTGAGAAGGTGTTGGAGGAGGTCTGGTGCACCATGAACATCGATGGACATCCTGTCCACTTACGTCAATTCTGGTGAGCTTGAACTTCCAGTTGAGGAACATGTAAAATGGTATTCCGATCATATTCGGGAAAGTCAATATTTGCTTCAGATAGTGAAATGCAAAAATTAAACGGGTTGTCTTAGGCCTAGAAGCGGAATTTTTAAGATTCTGAAATCCCGCTCCTTGCCACCACCAGCTAAAATGAATCAAACATCACATGATCTCATTGTAAGTGATGAAGGAGAATTTCTAGACCTAAGTCTCCACCTTGCACTAGATTTAGAAATTTCTTCAGCAGGGTTCATTCAATTACCTTTCGATTATTTCTGTCCAACAGTGAAATCGAAGCTATCAAAATGTATTTGCCAGGTTTGTGGACATTATAATGCGTCCAATAAATCAGCTGATCGCCATAGAAAAATATTCATGGGAATGCTAAACAAAATATCCCTCAGACACGAGTGCATCCACTGCGTATAGCGGCTCGGCGAGCCAATGAACTGATGTGCATTCTTCAAGCCCTCAATGGTGATGAAGACGTTGAGTGGCTGAAGAAAGAAGAAGTGGTAGAACAAGGACCAGAAATTTGCAATACCCCAGGCCACTGTTCCAGTGATAAACTTTATAATAGACAATGTTGAAACATAGGTTCAAGAATCCTGGACATCAGATTAAAATATGAACACCAAATTGAATTCCATTTATATGATTCATGTCAAAAATTTTAGTTATGATGCCTAAGCAAGTTAAGACGTCTTGAATATCTTGTTTTATTGTTTAGTGTGATAAATAACGATATATTTAAATCATTTTGTATTTTGTGGTTTGTTTAATGCAATAAGCAACAATATATTAAAACCATTTTATATATTTTGATATCACAATCCCTATATGTCTATATAAATTTGTAAGATTAATAATGTAATTGATTGGTAACTTTTTATAAGTCAAGAAGTATTAATGTATAAACTGTCATAAAATCTTACGTAAGCTAAGAGGGGGGGTGTCTAGCATTTGCTTATATTTTCTTACAAGGGGGGGGAGGGGATACAAAAAGACTAAAAATATGCTTACGTAATACTTGAACGGTCCTTTTTTAATCATTGCCTATCTACATCTAATATTATTAAGGGGACCGGAAAGTAATGTGGGTTTTTTCATTAAATTCAAAAAAATAAAATTTTAACAAGTTTTTATTTTTAATCAATTATATAATCACCCCCATTATCAACAACCTTTTGCCATCTTATTTGCAAATTTTCAATACCGTAACGACAAAAATCATTTGGGTGTTGAGCAAAATATCTCGAGATGGCACTTTGGATATCATCCAAATTTGCAAAGTTTTTACCACGTAAATAGTGTTGTAGAGATCTGAATAAATGATAATCTGATGGCGCAATGTCCGGCGAGTATGGTGGGTAAGGCAGTATCTCCCAACCTAATTCATTAATTTTTTCCAGAGTTTGTCTTGCGCATGCGGTCTGGCATTATCGTGTTGCAGAATAACGCCTTTTCTGTTGACAATTGCTGGCCAGTTTTCAATTAAAGATTGATTTACTCGATCCAGTTGTTCACAATAAAAGTCTGCATTCACAGTTTGTTCAGGTTTCAACAATGAATAACTCCACGAATACTCCACCAAACACACAAAAGTGCCTTTTTCGGATGGAAACCTGGCTTAGCTGTGCTCCGCGGCGATTCATTTGGAGAGAGCCACTACCTTTTGCGTGTTGGATTATCATAAAGGACCCATTTTTATCTGCAGTGATCAAACGATCAAAAAACGGTTCTGCATTGTGCCGCTGAAGCAATAAGTTGCATTCTGGATCGATTAGCTTTGTTTTCTTCTGACAGCGTATGCGGCACCCAAACACCTGCTCTGTTTACTTTACCAATCTGTTGCAAATGCTCTTGGATGGTCGACCAAGGTTGGTTAAGAGTGTGTGACAGTTCTTCGATTGTCTGACACGGATTTGCTTCCACTTCTGCCCTTAACACGTCATTATCTAAAGTTGTTGGTCTTTCTGATCGATGCGAATCAGAAAGATCAAAATTGCCGGATCTGAATTTGGCAAACCATCTTTGGCATTCGCGAATGTCTAATGCACCTAGATGAACATCGCAAATGTTTTTCGTAGTAACTGTTGCTTTACTACCCTTGCGAAATTGAAACAGCATACAATGTCGGATATGTACTTCTTCTGGTTTTTGACTCGTCATTTTAGCTAAACCTGCAAAAAAAAGTTATGAGTTAATTATTTATGAGTAAACGAGTCACTTTAACCTTAACATGTCTTAAACACGGCATTGAAGTACACAATCATCTGATTAATGGTCAACAATTATTGGCAAGTGAAAAAATGACATTACTTTCCGGTCCCCCTAATAGTTTATTACTCATTTATACGTTTTTATGTGCAAGCCATTGTTTAACCCTTATTGGGGGAGCTGGCATACGGAGGATGCCAATCAATTTCTCCTGTCTGTAGATAACAGACTAGCCAATCATAAGCCTCCACCCTTCCTCTAATCTCCTAGAAATAGCTTTCGTGTCTTGTGTTTAATGCGCCTAGCAACTCCGGTTAGTCTGTCTTCTTCTCTCCTCTCTAAATCTATTCTTGTGAATGCTTCACGTTGGCGAACTTGGTACGCTGCCTATCCGAGTATGTTGATAAAAGTTTCTGTGGATCCTAAAGATTAATTACGTAATTTACAAAAAACTTTCAGATAAAGAGTTTTTTAGCAGAGCATCTGATGCCAATGATTCTGAAATTTTTTTTAACTTTTTAATCATGAAACGGTCTCAGAAAATGAAGGAGATGTAGAGAATATTAAATGTATTTTTTCTTCTCCTTTTTTTGTTATTTACCTAATTTCTTTCTCTGATCAAATTAATAATATAAACTGGAAAATGTATTTAAAAATTTCAAGCAGAGTATGGAAAAATGACCAAATTTGCCCCATACGACACTCCTCCTAAATTGCACTGTACGCAAGTCTATCCAATTAAGGGTTAATGATTGTATAGCTACATTAAATATTAGTTATTTACATATTTATGCATCTTTATGTGTAAGTATATGTAATATTTATTTATCGACATGCATTTAACACACGTATAAAATATTCATTATTATGAAATACAAAAAACTTCCCTTTATAAATAATTATTTATTAACAGCGAATGACTAAATAGATTTAAAAACTGCGTGAAATGAAATTTATATAAATAATCAAGATTTATCATAAAAATTAATATTAAAACAACCTATTCTTTCAAAAGATTAACTACAAATGTTTTAAATAAGTAGATTTTGAGCACCATGTGATTGAGAGGTTAAATTCAATAAAACAAACTTGTATATTTTTTATAAACCACACACTTTAGATGAGAAATATTTAAAATAAACGAAAACAATTATAGAACGCATTCGTTAAAATGCATTTAGCCAGTATTAAAAAAAAAGTTTTAAATTAAACAAGTGAAATCTTTAATTTAAACCATTTCTCTCTTATGTAGATGAATGTGACTTACCCATTAAAAATTTATTACACGCGTCAAAAATTGTTCAGTACATCAACTCACAGAACTTTACAAAGAAAAGAATTCACGAGTTTTCCACAAACTTTTTCAAAGATGAAGGATGCTAATTAGTTAAAATCTTCTCAAGAATTTCTAAAACTTGATTTTAGTTTAGGAAAAATTCTAATTGCACACAAGAATATTAAAAATAAGAAATAAAATGATATGCAAAAAAGTAAATAAATAAGAGGACAAAAAATCAGTATAAACCCTGAAAGAATCAGAAAAAGGGGTCCGATTTCTGATTTATGTAATAGATTAATCATGAAATTTGTATTAATTTTGAAATGGAAACCGTAAATGAACAAGTTACATCAATTTTCTATCTCCAAAATGAATTATCTATCTTAGATACTTGGGAAATCCGAGTATCATCTAAAGTAATCTCTTTGAGTTCTTTGGGAGTTGAACAAATGTTCGTCATCATATTTCTGTTTTGTTTCAAACTTGAAATGTTTGTGTTGTGTTACATTTCGATTGATAGTGCGGATAAATATTCATTAGCAATTTTCGAAAACCGATTACGTGTTTGGTGGTGGCATGTTTTCTGTCTTCACCAATGCCACTTGTGTTTTTCGAACTGTTAGTAACCAAAGTTTTAACAAATTCCATTTTTTGAAAAAATAATGTACAGAACTAATTTTCATTTAAATTTGTGAAGAAATTATCATAAAAAAGGGAAATACTTCTTTTGAAATTTCCGAGAAAGTAAAAAATAAGAAAAAAAAATTAGAAAAACAGTATTTTTTAAAAGTATTCTGTCTATTCTTCATTATTCTGTCTATTGGAACATGTATGTATACTATGAGTGTATATAATGGAATACTTATGTATAGGATTAAGAATGTGGAGATTTTGAAACTTATTAAAAGGTCATTCCATATCACATATAGCAAGGCTGTCATATTTGGCGCTCGCGAAACACCAGAAAAATTTTACAGAAATTTTTCGTTTGTTAAATTTCCAAATATTCACTAAATTCTTGATTTCTCCAAGAAATTTCTGGTATCCCGTGGGCGCCAGGATGGACAACCTTTACGTATAGAATAGATTTTCAATATATTATTGCTATTTTAACATTGCTACAGCACTCTGAAATTAAAACAACTGTGCTGATATGTAAATCTAGGAATGTTTGTTATTTTTAATGTATTAATTTATATTTTAACAACTTATAAGTTAATATACAGGTATTTATGTGTAGGACATTTCGTCCCTCATATCAGATGCTCCTGCTGTTTATAACCCGTTCTTTAAAAACTCGTCAGATAATAATCACAGATTCAGAAATCAAACATAAAAATGTATACAATTCCGGTATTATATTCTGATAAAAAGTATATTTAACGAGCTTAACTTAACTGAATTTTACCTTTAAAATAAGATAAAAACCTACTATACATTTTAAAATTAAGAAAAAATCCAACGTAAAAATAAAATGCTATCCAGAATATATTCTTGTGGAAAATAATCAGTTAGAGAATTTAACATAATATTGATGTATTTTTATTAAACGAATCATAATATTAGAAAAATACATATTAGCGTGGTACGTCTGAAGAATAACAATATTTCGTATCGTTTTGTTAAGCATTAAAACGACAATAGAAAGGGAAAAAAACGCAAAACAAAATTTATTGTTTATAAAATTGTTACTGTCAAATCGACATAAAAATTGAAACTAATATCTATTATTATTATAAAGAGGTCGGATTTGTAAAGAAAAGGACTCAATAAATTGACTATCAAAGGAAACAATTTTTATTGTTAGTGAAAGATTTTTTTTTAAAGAATATATTTAAAATTTTTTTAAAAGTATATATAAAAGTATCCAAATTGATTAATAAAAATGAATTTGAGATTTTTTAAAAGTATAGTTCAGTTTGCATTTCAGTTAATATATTTAATCTACAACCCTTGGCAAAAAGTTTCTGATCACTGTTATCAAGTTTATGAGTTTTGTATTTCGAAGCGTATACTTCGCGATTCAAGAGCATAGGAACATTTTGCAATATGCCAAATAAAAGAAAGAATGTTAAAATATGAATAAAAAGTGAATTCAATATTGCAATCATATAATTTATAATTATAATGCAGGCAAAAATGTTTCCTCGTGAGAAAAAAAATATCCGATCAAGACGGCAGTTGGAAAATAGTAATCGATCACCGAGGAAAAAAATTTGAAATTTGCATATTGAAGATAGATTAGAGTGCCTGCGCATGCGTATGATATATGAATCCTATTTAAAAGAAGAAATCGTCCAGTTGCGAGATCAAAAGCAGCTCTGAAGTTCTGGAAAATGACTCGTGTGAAAAACCTGTCTCGCAATTTAAAAATCCGCATGATTTAATTATTAGAAGAAGTAAATTCACAATGGAAAGTGGCTGATTTATGAAATTGTGCTCAAAGTACAGTATGCGATATTTGGTAAAAATATCAGTTGATTAATAGCGTGGAAAATTTACCTCGAAGTGAACGACCACGAATGTCAATACCTAGGACAGAAAAGAAAACTTGTGAAAATATCAAAAAGAAAGAGGCGAGCAACCTCAAAACAACTTGATTCCGAATGGTCTAAGTATAACGTAAAGGCATGTGACCGCAGTACGTAATCATCTAAATGTAGCAAGATTTAAATCTTGTAAAATTAAAACAAATTCTTACATGATAAAGACGCATAGAAAAGAGCGCCTGCAATGGTGTAAAAAACATGTGCACTAGTCATTTTATACATGAAATAAAGTTATTTTTAGCAATGAATTTCGCATATCTATCGGTAAAAGTGATGACTGTGGAACATTTGTTTGGAGGAGAGTTGGTGAAAAGTTCAATGATAAATGTATCAATACGAAGACTAAATTTTCACCTGCATTTGCAGTTTGGAGTTGTATAATATCACAAGGCGTCGGCAAGTTGTGTATTGTGTTACGTACAGTAAGCTTTGAAGTTTACATTGACATTTTAGTGGATTTTTGATTCCCAGCATCGATCAATAGTTCGGAAATCAAAATGACTTCTTATTTCAAGATTACAATTAGCTCCCCAACGCACCAAATCAATGAAGAAATTTCTACAAAATGTAGGTAATATACCAATTCAAACCATGACGTGACCGCCCAATAGTCCGGATCTTAATCCCATCGAAAATATGTGAAATATATTAAAAAGAAAAATCGATTTTCGATGAATTACAAATGCCATAGAACTTACGTAAAGCTATAAGGGAATGCTGGGGTGAAGTTGCTCCCAATGAGTGTAAAAATCTTAATGAGCCCAGTCCACTAACAATTTCGATTGTCATCCGAAATAAACGTGGATTTACGAAACATATAATTACAGTGATCGGTTATTTTTTTCCAAATCAAAGCATGATCGGATAATTTTTTCTTTGGTGTCTAAATTTCAATCACAATTTTTCTGTTTATAAATTGATGAATGGTGATTTTTCTTTATTGCATATTGTTGTTCATTATATGTAACACAAATGTATTATCGCTAATAGTCGTTTCGTTTTTATGCAGTGAGAATAAATAATATTTTCTTACAAAAGATGGTAGTGTTGATGTAATGATCGGAAACTTTTTGCCAAGGGTTGTATTTCTGCCCGAAATATTTCCTCCTCTCAGTAGTTTGTTTAATTGTAATTGCTATATGCGTAATACAATATCTATATTACATTATACGTTCCAAAATACTATGTTTATAAACTTTACAAAATAATTTTCAAATTTTGAAAATAATAATTATATATAAAAATATATTAATTTATTTACTAAAAATCCCTGCTACAGGACGCTAAGCGCAAATGTGTTACTTGAACTATTCTAGCTTCAAAGTAAGGATTAATTAGAAAGAATTCGTATATTGCATCGTATACTGTATTCTATGTGCTTTCAAAGATATTTGTGTTGAAATTGTTTTTTGTTGTTATGGCGTGTAGCGAAAGTTTTATAAGCACCTCAATGAATGATAACTTCATAATAGCTGTATCACACGGACCCCCTTCGTAGAGCTTTTAGCCCTACACAACGTTACAGTCAGCAAAAGTTGCTTGACTTTGATGAAGAGGCGAATTCTATTCACTATTCTTACTCACCGTGTGTTTTCGGCACAGCACGGTGAAGTTTTTTTGTTGCCAGAAGACCTGTTTACCGAACGCGCAGCAAGATGAATGATCATGTTTTGTAAAATGTTTGCGTTATTATCGTTCCCCGTGTCATCCAGCTGTAAGAAACTGGTAAAATTCAATTAAGTACAGAAATGCCAAGTCTTTGGCTTTTTGGATACAACATTTTCATGTCAAAAATGCTTATTATTATTTTTTAATTGGAACGTTTTGGCAATTTAAAAGAACGATATTTTCTCCAAGATAATTGTGCTGTGCAAAAAAGCACGGGCTTGACAACTTTGCAAGTAATTCACGTTTCTTTTTTTCACTGTTAAGTTTTTCTCGTCTCAGGCGTTTCTCCATCTATGTCATATTCGCTCTAAAGTCAATCCTGCATCTAGAATTGTTTTTTAGCTTTTTGACAACAATATAATTTGCTACTAACTGGAAATGTAACGCAACGTACAATAATCACAAAAATATTTTTCAAAATTGTAGGCAGTCAGTCTGACAGTATACATTTGTAACTAATTTTCAAACAGTTTTTTCATCTAATTTCCTTCGATACAGAATGTTTCTAAATCATACAATTTTTAAATTAATTAATTAAATTTTATTTTGATCACAAAATAAAATCGTATGTTTTCAGTCTCTAACTTTTATTTATTCTTGAAATCTTCCAAATTTTTCAGCATATAACAATAAAAATCCCCCCCCCCCCAAAAAAAAAAGATAATAAAAAAACTCGTATTTTATTCCATATTTATGGTTTTCTGTTTTTAATCGAAATGCAATTTGGACATCATATTAACTTGTCAAATAGAGTAAGAGCGAATACTGCCATAGCGTTTGGCTGAACGCAGTTCTCAAAATTTTCAAATGAAACTGCGTGATTCGCAAGGATGATAAAACATGATTCTTCAGGATTTTTCTAGCACCTAACGAAAGCTCGAGTCGCGCTGGAGCTATAAAAAGTGACGAGTAAACATATCTGTCTTCCACTGTGGGAAGATTTGAAGCCAGAAACGAGAATCTTCTCCCCACCTTTTCTGTGTCCGCCATATTTGATTTTGATCGGCAGCAGTTCAATCAGTAAGACGGGGCTATATATGATGGAAGGTTCGCACTTTTTAAAAACTCTCTGTGGAAGTAGTCTGTGTTTGGTGTAGTCATAGCTGTATTTTTGATGGTGGTGGAGTCGTGGTATGCGATGCACATCAATTTTTGTAGTCGTACTGTCAATGCGGTGGCGAGAGCTTCTGACAGGTTTGATGTTTCATGTTGTTTGATTGACAAATGATAAAGGAAAAAGTCCAGCGGCGTTATATTTGGTGATCTGGGTGGCCAAGGAATTGGACCTCCTCACCCAATCCATCTTCCTGGGTATGGTCATTCAAAGAAATACGAACGATGGTACCCCAGTGAGCGGTGCACCATTTTGTTGCAAAAAGACATGTGGCTGAAGCTCTTCTAGTTGTGGAAATACGAAGTTTTTCAACATGTCTAAGTATACGACTGATGAGACCGTCTTTTCTGTAAAAAAAAAAGGCCCAGTGACTCGGTCGTGCATTATCCCACACAACACATTAATCTTTGGGGAATCCCTTTCTGCCTGACGGTATTCATGGGGGTTTTCAGATCCCCATATGCGCACATTATGGCGATTAACTATGCCAGAAACATGAAAGTACAGATATTTAGACTGGAAAATGAAAGTATCTGAAATTAACCACACGCGCTATATTATACTTACAAAAGTAAAGATATTCAAACCTGAAAAGGAAAATGTATGAGTTATTCTATCAATAAATACCATAAGTTTGTTTATATATTCATTATTTTATGAGTTATTAAACATCAAAATGGGCCATGGTTTCATCATGTTGTCCTGATGTTTGATTCGTTCAATTTTTAAAATCCTCGATACTGGTGCCAATCTTTTTAGACATACCATACAATAGAATATCTTCATTCATAAAATAATATAATATTTGAGAAAATGTAGCCTATAACTTGTTCTTTTATTAAGCTTTTTATTTATAACGATAAAACTCATGTTGTGTTAACCTACAACAAAACTTAATGAATTATACAAAACTATATATTTTACTGCTCTATATACAATAAATCCATAACAATCTTTACTAGTGTGTCACTCGGCAAAACACAAATGTTAAGAATTTATTTACTGAAATATGTATCTAAACGTTGTCGTTCTTGATGAAACATAATTCCTATCTCAATCCTCAAATATAAAATTTCCCCTCTAATATTTAGACTGGAATAAATGTTCTGTTAAATAAATTCGCTGTCAATTTCATCTGGATGAATTGATTTTATAACGCAATACAAGAAAGAATTTAATAATACTCGAAATTCGCTTCACAGTGACAATTTAAATTTTGTGTTCAGACTTTTCTATCTGTTTCCAGAAAATGTTTATGAAATTTCGTTATACCCAAGAGCTTTTTGCGAAACATTGTTAAATTATACGATATCTGACTGTAGGTATTTAGAATGAACATTGTTGGCTAGAATTATGGTGAAGGTAAACTTATGTATATTAAATAAAAAGATTGTTTAAAAGTTGTAATAATATTTAAGATTGGGAAAATAATGTTTTAAGTTGAAATCATATTCCTATTCTACAATTTTAAGTATTTATAGAATTAAAATATTTTATACGGGGTGTTCATATACTTATTCGAGCAACAGATGTTGTTAGTGAACCTGAAATCAAGAAAGTTGTAATGGAATATGGGTTCGAAAACCACGTTTACTAAGCAAATGTTGTAAAAATGCCCATTCAACTATTGAATAGAGGGAAAATATAGGGCGAGTCTATAAAAAAAGGAGCAAGCCAGCTGGGGTTGATATGTCACAGATTTGAATGAAAATCAGCATATAAGTAGATCATATTTATTTATGAGTAAATACAAAATATTAGATTTCAGTATTGTTTATTTGAGTACTCAAAATTACACTAATAGTTGACACAAAATCGAGATTTTTTTCTACATGCATGAAATTTCGATTATGATTATTAGCTTTAGCAATAGAAAGACTATGAGAAAAATAATTGATAATAATTATAAAAATAAGTAATTGACGTGATTTAGTAATTTACTTTCTTACTTAATGAGTAAAAATTTAAATAAAGAAAACTTTAAGACGAAAATGCAATATTTTTATAGATTCTTTAAACGTGAAGAAAAGCTGTTATAATTTAGAAATTATTTCACGCTATAGGTAAAAGTATGTATTTTGAACAGAAACTTTCATTCTTGTCTTTTTATTTTTATTCCTTAATTATAAAAAAGATGATAAAATTTTGAAAGGAAAAGGCAACATTTATATTACTTGTTTGAACATAAAGGAAAGTTATTAAAATTTTAAAGTTATTCGACATTAGAGATAAAAGTGTCTACTTTTAATTAAAAAAAACTATTCTTGCCTCTATTTTTGCTTACTCTTCATTAAAATATTCTTGAGCGAAGAAATTTTAAAGTAGAATAGAATTGAAGCATTCATGGTAGCAGTGACCCCCCCCCCCCCCCAACCTCCTGGAATAAAGTTCAAGGTGATAAAAATCGCGCACAATGTCGAAGTGCCATAGAATGTAAGAATGTTATATTTCGAAGATTCTGTTATATTAAGGATCAAAAGGAAAACTTGAATTTTTGTGAGCATATCACGGACTTATTTATGCCTGTAAAATATTTTTTGCCTGATTTTTCATTCATTAGATTTTTAGGCCGACCTAAGACGAAAAATTCTGATTTTGAAATTTTTTAAAAAGTCTTTTAATTTTTTTGAAGATAATGGAAATAAATGACAATTTTAATAACATGATTTTCATGTGTAACACTACATAAGACATCAATTTCAGAGATTTTTTGAATTCCTCTGATCGTGATAGCGTTTTTAATTTTTTCAAAATTGACAAAATATCAATTTTTACAGTCTATCAGAATTATTAATCATTTTATTGAAAAATTCTAATTACTAAATAAATTTGAAGATAATTTTCCAGATGTTACAACATTATATATATACATATATTTAAATTAATGTTTAATAGTTTTCAAGATACGGAATTCCAAAAAAATGAAACTTTAAACAGTTGCACAAATGCCATTCTGTATCACAAGATTTTTAAATATCCAGACCTGCCAAAATATTTTATATTTGGATAACATATTCTGCACGGTTCCATTTAAATATGAATTGAATCTGTGACCAAATTTTATCAAAATAGGTTACAATGCAAACAATTTTTTAATTAAATTTTGCTCATTTTCTATGAAATCATCCCTGATGCTTCCAAGCATATAGTTGATGAATGACGGTATTCCAGAACATTTTTCATGGGAGTTGGAAAATCAACTCTATGTCACACATATAACGAAGGGATAGGACTTGATGGATCTGTTTCTTTTTCCTTCAGATTTTGCGAATCTCAATCCATACAACTTTCTTCTTTGGTTTCGCCTGAAATCAATCGTTTATGAGGCACCTGTAAACACCTGGAGGATCTCACAGTGCGCGTCGTCGTCACTGTAGCAGACATCAAAGTCGCAGTCGGTATCTTTGGGCATAACAGAAAATCTTTTTTTACATCCTTTTGTGTTGTAGACTGATTTTAAATAAAACTTTTCATTACTAGCCGCCTTTGGCGACCAGTTTGTTCTTTCTAAAATGCATGCTAAGCATGAAATCGTACTGCTATTATTCATAATTTAATTTAATTGCGCATTTTTTTGACAAATTAGAAAATTCTGCTAAAGAATTAGGCACAGATATCATATACACACCACATTGGCGCAATCGCAACAAAATGGCGAATATATGACTCGCATGATAAACCGGCTATTGTTATTTATTATTCAATAAGCTGCTTATTTAATTTTCTTTTCTTTTTTAAAATGATATAAATTGTTTTGTTCTATAATTATTAACTAAACTTTTTTTAATATTTTATTATTATTATAGTAGAAATAGTTAGTATATATATATATATATATATGGCTGGTATTGAAAACGATGTTTTCGCAAAATTGGCACCGTTTAAAATATATTAGTATAATCCTTTCACTCATTTCATTTATAATACATAACTTTAATTTGAAACTGAAACGTTTAAAATTCCTGATTTTTATTTATATTTCTAAGACAAAAAAATAGAAAAAAAAATAAAATAACTATGTTTTGAAGCTTCATAATTGCAGCGAAAGACCAAAATGCAAATAAACCCAATTTACCTCGGCCTAAATACTGCCAAAGGATTTTTACACAATAACCAGCAAGATGCATTTCATTTGGGCGTTGCCATTAAACAATTAACAAATAACAGCGATTTTTGTGCCACATACGTTAGCGTAATACACTATATTGCCATTGATTATTGGACACTTGCAATTTTAGACATTTTACTAAATATCTAGAAAAATACATAAGGAATCATCTCGAAACTCTTAGTGTATAAATATAATTGTATACGCCATACATCGCCGTGAAGATTTTTTACCGAAACTTCATAGGGGACCGTCAACAAATTAAAAAAGAATGAATATCTTTTGAATAACCCTGTCAAAACTAATGTAGCAAAAGCTCTAAAACTCTAGATTATGATTGAATGCCTTATTGTAATACACTGTGTTCATTTTTATGCAAATAGCATGCATACTCTCAGAGTAATTAAGGTTTTTATAAAAATGGTCCCAAATTTTTCCAAGTTTTTTCCTTATAATTTTCAGAGTTCTTAATATAAAATATTATTTTTTTCAGAAAATAAGACAAACAACATTGCAGACAGTACCCTGTAATCAGAATTTAAAAAAAATAAAAACTGTATGAAAAATGAGTAGGTTTACTAAATAATTTTTGACTGCGCATGCGTCAAAGATATTAAAATTTCATTTGCATATTATGTTAGCTAAATGTATAGAGCAACTTTTGTAAAAGTCTCAAAATCATAGCTTGAAAATTCTGAAAGTAATCGTCTATAGAAAAAGGACAAAATCCGTTGTTTCCAAAATGAAGCAAAAAAATGAGGGATTTTATCCAGATGTAGTAGTACATCCCGTATTGTGTATTCTATATTGACACTAATCAATGAATATATGGATACATAGCATACGAAACATGTAAAATTAAAAGGCATTTTTGCCATTTTATTTTAATATATCACTTGTAGCATAACATAAGTATTTTGATATTTTAAAGTGATGATTCATATTATCTATGATACTTATATTTTAAAATTATTCCCCAAGAACAGGAATTATGTCGGACGTTCTTTTAGAGAAACCTGACGGCCATGGAATCTGTCACTGTGTAGAGTTATTATGATAGTCATCAGCAGGGCAGTTCAGGAAGGATAGAACCACAAAGCGGTCACATACAATATTCGCTTCGTGCAGCTCAATAAAATATTAACTTACGTGTATTTCTTTAAGGCCCCACACTAGTCACTGAAAAAGACTCGGATGACAATGTTAAGTCTATGGGGGCGTTCTTTTCAAATTTCTTGCTCAATTTTAAATATTTTTAGATGATTTTTTTATATAGTACAGCTGAGGACAATCTTCAACCGAGCTAGTTTTTAATTTTTTAATTTTGGTTTAAGAGTAAAAAAAATACTTTAACTTTCGAAAGCGGTTAGAACCGGTTCTGAAATTGAAACTATCATAATATAAAAAGCATATTATCAAAATCGAAAAAGTAAAATCTAGCCTGGTTGTAAATCATCTCCAGCTATCCTATGCAAAAGAAAAAAAAAAGCATGTAAGAGTATAAAAATTTGATCGAGATGTTTGAAAAGAGTGCCCCCATAGACTAAACATTATTACCCGAGTCTTTTTCTGTGACTAGTGTTGCGTCTTAAATACGTAAATTAAAAATTATTAATAAAACAAAATAAAAATTTCTAATTTATTTTATAGATAGTTCATTTACCGAAAATCACTTTATTTTTAAAACATTTTAATTAAATATATCATAACATACCAAAATCTATTTCAGTCAGTTTTTATGTAAAATTATTCTTGTGAAAATTGTCGTTTTATTTGCTTTTCTCTTTTTTTTCTTGTTTGTTTCATTTAAACCCAAGATTTTACTGCTAACACACAACATATTTTTAACTATCTAAATTTTAAAAATATTTTTTATCTTATTTGAGAAATATATGTAAACAACTTCATACCGGTTCTTAAAAGATTAACGAATAAAAAAGATTAAAAAAAATACGCATAAATTTGTAATAACATTAATAACAAAAAACTATAAAGAATCTATGTTATTTTAGCTAATAAAAAATGCAATTAACACATAAAAAGTAAATGAAGCTAACAGGATTAATGCTTCATTTTTCTGTAAACACAATTTTAAGACACTTTTGTTGTTTAATTTTTTTTTTACACTTTACGCCATACTTCAATAAATTTAATCCCTTATGTTTTAGAAATATTGTTGAAGTATGTCTGTGCAGTTCGTACAGAGAAGCATATCAAACAGAGTATAGCTTAAATAGTAATTGCTAATGTTACTTATAGTTGTCTCAGATGTGTTTCATATTGCATCTTATATTATAACTAGTTGGATGTAACAATCCCAAAACTTTCTTCTATCTCATACGTACATTTTAATATTTTAAAAAATAGTTACACATCTTAATGCCCTTTAATACTTTTAATTCAATAATATACCAACTTTGATTTTCATTTTAAATCTCTCATTCAGTCAACTAATCGGAGTAAAAACGAGTTTCCCTCCCTGCACGAGCTGATAGACAATAAAACGATAGAAAGTTTTTTTTGTCAAATTCAGGGAGGCCTTACTTGCCATACCCAAAAATAATCATGTACAAAAATTTTAATTCAGTTCTATGCATAACTTCATACACTTTCTGATGGTAAAATAATGAAAATGGCAGAGACATCGTGATTATAGTGTCCCCTTCCAAGGGATTTTTTTCAAATACAGGGAGGAACTACTAGCCGTAGCGAAACACTTAAGCAAAAAAATTCGTTCAATTCTTTGCACAATTGCATATACTTTTAGGTGGTCCAATATTGAAAATGGTACAAATATCGTAATTGCAGCGCCGCTTTCTGGCGAATATTTTTCAAATTCATGGAGGACCAACTAGCCATAGCCATACACTTACACAAAAAATTTTATTCAATTCAATGCATAACTTCATACATTTTTAATCGATACAGTATTGAAAATGGCACAAAAATAGTTATTGATGCACACCCTTCCGGCAAAATATTTCAAAAATGAAGGAGGATCTGCTTGCCACAGTTAAAAACATTCACAAAATTTTTGATTAAATTGTATGCATATATTCATATACTTTTTGATGGTAGAATGGCGACATATGGACACTCACACAGACATACACACATATACACACACACGCGGGGAGACAGACATTTTGTAAAATCATGTTTTTTGGAATCTCTGATCCCTAAAACGTGCAAATCCGTCGTAAACTGGAAGTCGAGAAAAATTCCGATTACAGTATTTTCTTCTATCGAAGATAGATAAAAGTAAAAATGATAGCTACACAATAACATCGATTAGCTGTTTGCTGAAAGTAAATATTACAATGCAATTTTAATTTAATAATACTGGATTAAAGTTAAAGGCATATGTTTAATGGCACTAAAAGAATACTCGACTAGATACTACTGTAAGAAGTTATGATATCATAAATATTATAATTAAAATTTTAAACAAAGTTGATTTATTTAATATTTTTGTGTACTTAAGAACAGTCCCGATTTAAATATGATTTTTAAAGTAACGCTGTGCAGTCATTAAATCCTGGTTAGACGGTACGCGGTTAGACTTGTTACATTATAACGCTATACAACTTTTGTAAAAGAAGCCTTTGTCTAGACATAGAAAGATTTAGAATAACTTCTCTTTAAACAAAATACTGATCTGATCCTGTCCCAATGAAATCCTTTCTGTCTCACACATTTCATCAATTACTATTAATAAAACTTTTCTCCAAAATCGAAGGTAAGCTTCATTGCAACATTTAAGTAACAACTATTAGCAAAACTCTAATAAACAAAGATATGTATATTTCACAAAATTTACTTCAGTGCAGAATAATATGAAAAAAAAATATTCAAAATTATTTTTTTCAGCAAACATTTTTTTAACTATTAACATTTTAAGGTCCTGCTATTTGGCGCTTTTTGAATGGGCCTGGATCTGATTTGAGCAAATTTCGCAACTGCTGAAATTAATTATGCAACATCTTTTTGATTGATAATAAACTTTCGATGTAGCAGGAATTTGTTTTACGCTTTAATACGATCTTTCAATAAATCGATATGACAGAGGATTTTAAGTAAGGAGCTGAAAGTCATTGAGAAGTTTAACATGAGTTCGATTTTTGTTCATAAAAGTTTCACTCGTTTAAACAAATAATAATCATTTTTTGCAATTTTCCAAAACATATATTTTTTCATATTCTTACAGATAAATTTAGTTGCAAATACTGGAAAAAATATTTTTGGTCGCGAACATACCATCGTAAAGTACAATAACATATATTAATTATAGAACAAAAACAATGCTTTTACGAGTGTTACAGCACAGAGACAGTGGCACACAGAAAGCAGATAAATAAATAGAAGTCATAAATAATTACCAAATTTGTTGGAAAGTGTTAAAAAAAGTCTAAAAATATGATTTGAAATCTATACATATAATAAAACAGTAGGACCCGGTGTGTCTGTACATTGAAGATAATTGACAAAAATGGAGTCAGGGCGATAAAAGAAAACCAATGAAACACAAAAAAATTTTTTTTGAATTTTTTGTCTGTCTGTCTGTCTGTCTGTCTGTTTGTTCGAGGTTATCTTCGTAACTACTGAATGGATTTTTATGCGGTTTTCACTAATGAAGAATGCACACTCCCGGGCAGTGTATAGGCTTTGTTTCATCAAAATCGGACAACAGACAAAAAAGTAACAAAAAGAAACAAAAGAAACTATTAGGTGCGCTGCTCACGTTTTTTAGTACATAACGTTTTTTAGTACATATAAAATCCAATAGATGTCACTGTGCGATTTTAAAACGCGCTATCGTTATGTTTTCGCCAGTCTACTTAAGTATGAGAAAGTTTCAAGCTGGCTGTCGTTCCATGTGGTTTAGTCGGTAGAACGTCAGTGCGCCATACTGATGGCCCGGGTTCGATTCCCAGCATGGAATTTTTTTTCACTATGTTGGCATTAACGCCTATAAGCAATTAAAAGAATTTGAAATATTGTATTCAAGGCGAATTTTCTCTCTGGGAAAATTTCCTTGCATTAATATGTCAGTGTAATTTTTTTTTCGATTTAATTTTTTTTTTCGAAACTTTGTTTTTCTTAAAAAATTACAGTAAATATTTGATATTTCCCAACGTTTTTTGAATGATCGACTTGCTTTTTTTTTTTTAATGTATGTCTGAACCTTATCTAACTACTTCTTCAAGATTTCTTTAGATAAACCGACCAGCGTAGCGGGCGAAGGCCGCTAGTTGCTTAATAAATCATTATTTTGTATATATCACTAGATGAAATAAATCTAAAACAAACATTCAAAAAGTAAAACTCAAAGTGAAATTGTAAAAAATTCCATATAAAACTCTGGTATTTGTTGTATCTTAAACATAGCCAGCTGTTTTTTTCACTTTTAAGAAGTCCGTAGCTAGGGAATGAACAATCTAAACTCCCGCCATGTTTTCCACGAAATAAGTTAAGGGTCATCTATTTACTTTTGATAAATTCATATAATCGATCGAATATTCATATACTAACGATACTAATCGAAAGGTGTTGTAGATAACATTCTACAATATTTTCCCTACCCTCTTTCTTCCAAAATTAGTCTGGCTGTGGTCTGGCTTTGAATAGAATAAATTTTCAGAAATGAGTTTTGTGAACAGCTCTAGATCAAAAGTGAAACTTTAATTTTAATTGCATGTCATTACACAACATTCGTTATATATTTTTTTTCATTGCGTTTCTTCTTGCTTTTATTTTATTTTAAATCATACGACACAAACAGATAGTTTTACGGCTGGTTTTATTTGGTTAATTAATAATCAATTTAAATGTTTTTGATGATTCTTTTATTTTTACTTTTCCTATTGTTCATTTAGGAATACTATACATTTTTCTTTTTTCTTGGTTTTTCTTTTCCCCACCTCAATGCTTCTTTTTTTCTAATCCTCTTTATTACCATATTTACTCGCGTATACCGGGCACCCCTTACTTTATAAGGAAAAATGACGATTTTTTACAATCTCGCATATTACACGCACCATAAAGTTGATATGCAAATAAATGAATGGCCAAAGGAATTTAAGTAACGAATGTCGAAACAAATATTGCGTTAGGCCAGAAAACAAAACGAAATTACAGTAAAACCCCGATAATTCGGATTAATTGGGACCAATCTGGATTATCGAAAATCCGGATTATCCGGAGAATTAGGAAAAAAAATGTAATGAAATAAAACATACTTACAGAAAATCACCTTTCTGTTAAACTTATCGAATATTTACAGACAGTAAAAATGTTTACTTTGCTTAATTCTTCCAAAAAGTTTTCAGAAAAAGTTTTTTTTTAATTTAGAATACGACGATGAAACAAGTTAATGTTATGGAAATTAGCCAATCGCTTCTCAATCTTGAAAAAAAAAAAAATGACCAAACCGATCTGGATTATCCGCAGATCCGGATTAACGGGGTCCGAATTAGCGGGGTTCTACTGTACATTTTTAGACTCCGGGTTGGGAGTAAATGACGAGGGATAAGAGTGAGTGACGGCAATGAGAATTGCTAATTAGTGTTTAAACAACCTTATTAGTAGCGTTTTTTTATTAAATTGCGCAAGGAGTGAAATAAAGATGCAGCAATACTTCTATTAAGTAAGATTTTCCTATTTTTAGTGTCTTCTTTGAATACATTTCTTAATTCATATGTATATCTTGTGATTACTTCAAACAGTAAAAAATTATTCGCTGTATAACGCGCATCTACGAGTTTTGGTTAACCCTTTCCGGCGCACTACTCTTTAAAGTTGGAATTTAAAGAAAAAAAAATTAGGCAATATATTTAGGCCTAGAGGAGTACACAGGTATTGTTTTGTAAAGATTGCACTAACCATTTTAATTAGACAGCTGTTGCCGAAGTGGTAAACTCTCATAAGTAAAGCATTGATAAGCGCAGTGAGAAGAGCATTGCTGTGAAGCGCGTATTACAGTAAAACATTTTACCTATTATTTAAAAACAGTAGAGTTTGATCTCTGTGGTGCTGCCATCTAGATCTCATAAGAAAGATTTAAAGTAGCCATTAGAGTAGTTTTTGAAATATTCACGGAGTTTTTATGTCTCCAAACAGGGGGAACTTTAGGTGTTGCCGACCCGGCAACACTGCGCGTTAAGAGGTTAATTTTTTTAAAAAAGTGCGCGTTATACACCAGTAAATACGGTATTGGCTTTTGTTTTCAAGCAACTTTCTGAAACAAAAAATGTTGTGTAATTTTACTGGTAAATGAATAAGATTACTGATTGTGATATTTTTTTTATAATTCAATAACGTGAAAATAACTTTGAAAATAATTTTGATTATGTAAAAATGAAATAGAAGGACATAAAATAATAAATAAATAAGCGAAATTTTTGTGGGCATTTAAAGCAAAAAAATTAATTAGTTCAAATTAATTAGCAGCAAAATATGGGTGAAATTGAAAAAAAAAAATCTATGGTTGGATTGTGATTTTAAGCATAAGACTACTTTCTATACCTATAGTAAATTATTTAAATAAAGAAGCTTGATTAGGAAAACAAAGGGATTGGAATAAATGGGGAATATTTAAGTCATCTCCAGTTCTCTGCCGACATTTTAATTTTCAGTAACAGCCCTGAAGAATTGGAAAATATGCTAAAAGATTTGAAAGAAGCTAGCATTAATTTGAATTAAAAATAAATTTGAAAAGACTAAGATGATGTTCAATTCATTTACATCAAAAAAGAAAATCGTTAGCAAGAATATTGAGATTAAGGAAGTGCGAAGTTATATGTCCTTGAACAGGTAACATAATCGGATAATAGTATTATGAATGAAATCAATAGAAGAATAAGAAATGGGTGAAGTGCTTTTGGTAAGAACAATATTATTCTGAAGATTAATATGCCTCTTTGTTTGGAAAGAAAGGTGTTTAATCAATGTGTTTTGCCTGCATTAATTTACGGAGCAAAAACATGGACACTAACAAAACATGTGGTACAAAGACTACAAACTACACAGAGAAGTATGAAAAGATGTATGTTAGGCATAACTAGAAGAGACAGAAAAAGGATAACCTGGATAAGAAATCAGACGAAAATTTTGGACATTATTGAACCAATTAAACATCTACAATGGAAATGGGCTGGGCACATTGCAAGAAGAAAAGACAATTTTTGGTGCACAAACACCCAACAGCGGTATCCCACAGATGTAAAATGACAAAAAAGACCCCAGGTAAGGTGGAGTGACGAAATCAGACAAGTGCCCGGTAAAACTTGTATGACGAAAGCACTAAATAATAAACATTGGAAAAATCTGGGGGAGATCTACATCCGGCAATACATCGAAAGCGATTGATAATGATGATGATTATCATGACATTATCTTCATGTCTTGTGATATGATATTAAAGTTAATGTGAAAAAAAAGAAAATACCTCTCATAAAGTTATTCAAATAAGTAATCTGATCTTAGAAATAATTGAATTGATAAAAGAAAATGTTGCATATAAAGTAATTTTCGGAAATATTAAAAAAATCTATAACTTAATGTATTTTTTCACATTTGGCAGTATTTACAAATAAGTAAACCATTCACAACACTTTTCATTATTTCAATGGCGATTCACATTTTATGCATAAAAATTAGAAATTTTTGGAAGTAAAATAAAAGTGCTCGAATAATAATAAATGTTTAAATTAATTACATATACTGTCCATATCTTTATATTAATTAAAGCAAATGTGAAAGACAGATCACATTTACATTAAGTTATTCAATAAATTTTTCTAATTGTATTTGTTTTGAAACATCTATACATTCATTCTTTAGGTGTTATTCAAGCACCAATCATTATTTCTCTATAATAAACATGTTTTGGCTATTGACACTAAGCATTTAGGCTCAAGTGTAACAGCATGCAGGAATCTTATAATATATTATTAGGAAAAAGTTAAATAATACATAAATAGCCTTTTTTCTAGCAACGCAGTGTCAACAGAAAGACAGATAAGACAAAGATGTATATTTCTTAATTTTTGAGGTACCATCTAAATAAATATCTACAAAGGACGAATGTTTTTTCGAAAAACGATAAGAACACTTGAGCTACTTATGTTTCCGTTCAGCATTAATTTTTGAACGTATATACTGCAGAGAAAACAGTATGAACGAGAAAGGCAAGTAATAAAATATAATAAAAAACAACGCCTATTTTAATATAGGTTATGTCCAGAATATGAAAGTGAATTCTAATGCTAAGTACTAAATAGCAATATATACTTCTTTGCATTTGGTTCGATTGAAAGTCTCCGTTTTGTTTCATTTATAGAAAATGTATAGTCACGTAGCACTATCTAAAAATTTCAAATACCATTATCAAAAATCTTTTGAGGACAATTTTTCTTCAAGCTTTGAATAATGTTTATGGGAATAGAACAGAGGAATAGAAATTATGGGAATAGAATATAGAATCATACAAATTAACAATGTACTCATATTCTGAAAATAAATATGTAAGACACTTTTTTCATCCCAAAATATAACAGATAAGTAAAAACAGCTTTTGAAATCTGTTTGGGGAAAGACAGGTTAAAAATTGTGTGAAATGTTTCTTATAAGAACTAAGTAATTTATAATGAATTTAAATTCATGGCAGATTATTAAAACACAGGGTGATCCAAAAGTCAAGACGAACTTTAAAACTGAATAATTCGAAAACGAATCAAGATAAAAAGATACGGTTTGCACCAAACGGGTGTAAAAGAAACTGGGTTTTGTGTGGCAACGAAAAAAAATAGTTCTGTGGGCGTCCAACATGTGACTCTAGTGTTTTATTGCACCAAAGGATGATTTACAAATGGAAAAATGGTCACAACTTATATGTAAGCTTAATTACAGTTAATTAATACCCCAATAAAAGTTCAATGTGATGTCCATAAGTCAGAATTACACCTGTGAGCGAGGTACTACATCGTTTACAGCATTTAGTAGCATTTCTTGTGCTATGACAAACACATTTCGGTGGATGGCATCTTTCAGTGCTGCTGCTGATGTCAGTTGGTCGCGGTACATTTTTGACTTAAAGAATTTCCATAGCCAAATGTCACAGAGTGTGAAATCTGTCTATGTGACTTCCTCTATAAAAATGGACTAATTATGAAATCCTCAGTGAAAGCACACCAGGCTGTCACTTTGGCATGTTGCAAGGGTTCCTCAACAAATTCCAACAGAACTTTTTTTTTTCATTACCACACAAAACCCGGTTTCTTTTCGATCCGTTTGGTGCAAACGGTATCTTTGTATCTTGATTCGTTTTCAAATTATTCAGTTTTGAAGTTCGTCCTGACTTTTGGATCATTCGGTATATCGATGAAAACTACATGATACATAATGATATACAAATAAAAGATAAATGAAACTTGAAAAAATAAATAAAATTCTGACTGTGATAGATTTTTAATAAAATGGTGAGGGCATTTTTTGGTTCAGCTTAATAAAAAAACCCTACTGCTTCTCGAAATCTTGTAAGGGAGCTACTAAATTACTATAATAAAAGGATTTGTGTTTTAAATCTAAATAAGCTAATATAATGACACTGGAAAACACATATTTAAAAAAATCTTTTTTAATTATTTATTAAATTTGCAAAATTAATACTTATATTTAATATTATTAAATATTAAATACAACCATGCTTCTTATTTATAATTAATGTGACAAAAATAAATCATATGAGGACCCCAGAAGCCTAGGGGTATAAGTAACAAAATTATGCTTCTTTATTTTCAGGCATGGTTGCCAACTTCTACGCCTATTTACAGTCGAATAAACATATTTGAAGCAGAAATTTTACTTAACATTTGATAATATCTAATTCAATACATATTATTGCATAAATTCTGCATAAATTTTATTAAAAAGAATTTGTGGTTCCAAACATTTTTATATGATTTTAAAAGGCGTAGAAATTGGCAGCCCTGTTCGGGTAATGAAATATAAGTGGTTTCCTAACTATATGCTCGCTCTAGATAAACCACTTCTGCCAAATAATTATTAATATTGATTAATTATAAATTTCAAGAAAATTGTGCTCTGCTTGTTTCACAATTATTGAATTCAGAAATGAAAGGCCACTGTGAAAGAAGCAGTAGTTTCATGTTTAAATCCAGTTAATTATGAGTGATTCTCAACTTTAACTTCAATTATTTTAAGGGGTCATACGACTGTTAAACCGTAAAAAAAATCGATTTTTTGAAAAACAGTTATATGAAAGATTAGCCTTTTCTGCGTATTTTAAGACAATCTGCTTGAAAAAAATTCCCATAATTATGGAAGTTATGATTAAAAACGTGCCAGCTGTTTACTGTAAAGAGCTTCAGCAAAAAAATACTTCAAAGTGATTTACCTCAAAATGTGTTTTTTCAAACAACGCACATTTTATCTCTAAAACTATTTAATATTTTTGCATGAAATTTTTACAGATAATACATAATGCCTTTTTCTTAAAACTGAACCTAAATTTGCTTTCAGATTGCTAAAGGTTACATTTTCTATGTATACATAAAATTAATTTTCTACAAGAAAAAGTACACTATTTTCAGTTTAATTTTAAAAATAGAAATATGGTTTAAATATATACAAATTTAGGTTGAAATTAACCTTTAGTTTTTGTAGTAGATGTAAAAAACAGAAATTTTGTTTTAATTTCAATTTAATTTGAGTATTCTAGTGCTTTATCTTTGATATCGCATTTTTTCCACAGCAAACTGCTTATTATTTATAATTCTCTAAAACAAATTACTTTTAACTTTCAAACAAGAATGAAGTATACGTGTATACATAAATCATTGATCTATTAACATAAAAAAAATATGATTTTAAGGCTTAAACTTTTCAAGATATACATTGTCGAAAAAGATACGATTTTTGCGATTTTTCGACTTTTAACAGCCTTATGACTCCTCAACTCAATATAATCCAAATCCAAATTTTGCTACTTGTCCCTCTTGGCTTCTGAGGTTCTCATATATGATGAAACACTCAGAATTTAGTTGATTAATAATAGGTGAATAAAAATAGGCTGTAGGTTTCGAAAATGCTTGAAAATGTTTTCAGCTAACTATAAAGTTGAAGTTAGCAAAAATGTTATAAATTGTTCTTGGTTATGTGTAATCTAAAATTAAATATTTAAAAATTTTCTGGTAAAACATTTCAAACAATGTTTTTATTAAAAATACAGTTTGATAAAAATAAATGCTATTTTATATTGGAAAAAAATACATGAACTATAAAATTTGCTGAAACTTTTATAGTAAAGAATTCATTTCTATTTTTATAGAACATACGATTATATAGGATGAGATTTCCCCCTCTTTTTTAATTTCAATATATTTTGTGTATTTCGAATGCTTCTATTCATATTAAAAGACAATCAAATGCTAAGAACTTCTCAATTCCGATCTAATCCATTAAAAAATATATTATCAAAATTTTCATTAATCCTTTATATTAAATATTTAATAATGCAGAGTTTAAATGTAATAAACAAGTTAAATTAAATCGACGGCATTATTATCCATCGGTTTAATTTGTGAAATGGAATTTTCAGTTAGGGAGTTTAAAATCTATCACGTATTCCGCAAAACGGTAAAATATTAAGATAAATTTTGCGTTAATGCAGCTTTCAATTATTAATACAAAAATAAACGAAATTTATAATATGTAAAACTGAGAAAAGTTCTGTAAAATTTTGATTTAATAACAACATATTTTTAAAAATCAAAATATTTTAGATGATTGCTGATTTAAAGCTTTTGTTTACAACAATTCATATAACAAACAGTCTTATGATATATAGTCATGTGCACTGACGTAGTCATGTTGGGGGAGGGGGGGTCCGAATTCTCTGGATACTACTAATTTTGCAAAGTTGTGTACGCTTTATCAATTCGGGGAATTTTTTGCTGTTAATCAACACAAAGAAAAACTTGCAATATTACTGGTGTCCAGAGCATTTGTATACCTTCCCTAGCTACCCACTGCTCAACTCCAAAAATTAAGGATAAGTGACCAGAAGTGTTCGATTTTACATGTTTTGTCGAATATACACGTTGAATCTTCACAAATGGTTTTAGGATGTAAAGAATATATTTGACTCCATATTTCTCAGTAAAGATTAAATCGGGAAGGGAATTAGGGAATATTAATAAATTTTATTAATAAATTTAACAGTAAAATAATATCATCTATATAACAGTACACTGAAAAAATGAAATTCTCAAAAATGAGTACATCGATGTACTCATACTGAATTGAGTATGTTTCTATAAAAAATGATCACATTGCTTTCTCAATTTTGAAACATCACATGTTATCAAATCCAAACTAACGATAATTTTGCACCATGTGATGGTTTATTTCATTTATGGTGGCATAAAAGATGCTTATTAATGTATTAAATTATACGCAGTATTTTCAAGTAATTTAAAAGTGCTTGCAAATAGTGCTCTTGTCATAAAAATATTTGATTTGGGTATTTTGCTAATAATTTTTGCTATTTTTCTTTATGAACAAACAATTAAACTTTTATTGTTAATAATTTTGAGCAAGAAATAAATGCTAGTATATTTTTGCTATAATTTATAAGTTAAGGGGGCTGTTCATAGAGATTTACATTTGAACACAAACATGGAATCAAAAATGAGTACATATGTTTCTTAGTTTTGAGTACATTTGGATAGGAGCTACTTTGAATATGTGAAGTACTTAAAATTGAGTACTTTTTACTCAATATTGAGAAATCATTCTTTTCAGTGTAAATGCTTAAAATGATCTGTCCCTGTGTTTAATGATTATTTCAATCTGTTAAATGTTTGTGTACACTTAGTAAGCATAGTACTCATATTCGTTTGGAAGTTAACATTTCTGAGAAGTGTTAAGTAGTTTTTCTTTATAGAATAAAATAAACTGGGGTAACTGGAACCAAGAGGTAACTATGCAATAGGCTATTTTATATAAAAAAAAGTTGATGTATTTTAAGCATTAGTTTTTGTCAACATTGCATCCCCATCTATGCTTCATAAACCAGCTTGTATTATAAACCTTGGGGTTGCAGCATCCCTAAAATTTTCGCACCTTTCTACCAGTATTTTGAATCAAAAATCTTCATGTAAGATTCCTTTAACACCTACAGTGAAAATTTACGATAAATATTGTCGTTTTAAAATTGTGGTGGGAAAGTGCGAAAATTTTAGGGACGCTGCGACCCCTGTAAAACAGCTTGTCTCATAAACCTGCTCAATCATAACTCTGTCTTTGCCGAAAATTTAGATTTTAAGTTAGACAAAAATGTATTAAGTTAGAAAAGTCCCTTTAAAAATATTATTAAAATACCGGCAATAACTGTTAAAGTAATCAAATAAAAGCTGGATTCGTCATACAGTCAAATATCCTGTATTTTTGACGTAGGGGGAACTGGGGTACATTGATACATGGGGCACATTGATACACCCCCTCTACCGCTCACAGGGTCATTACAGGAAGTTTCACAACTGCTCCAAAAGGTGATGCTAGTGTATTCAACTACATACAGAAAATCTTGGAATGATTCAGTAGTTTGATGAAATGGGACGGATGATTTATTGTTTTTGTTGTTCAAAAGTAAATTTGAGTTGTACAATTGAAATGCTATTGTACAACTGTTCCAGTATTTTCAACCAAAATGAATACTCTCCTTGGCAAGTACAGCTACTCTTTATCAGTTCCTCATTCTTTATTGTTAGATATATTGTGAAGTGTTGGATTTGAGACTCATTTTATTCAAAATGGCTGTATGGGGCACATTGATACAGTCTTTGACGGGGTACATTGATACAGCCTAAATTCTTTAATAGTTCATTTTTTCATTACCTTTTATTATTTTTTTTTACCATACACTCCTTAATCCAACTTTTTTTCTCGAAAAATTTCTAATATTAGTTTTTATTGAAGTGAAATAGCTCTAATTTCTTTATATTAGAACATTTTATAGTATTTTTGAAAACAGAAGACGTAGGAACTTACCTAGCATCTAGTGCTAGTAGAACTAACAAAAGAAAAGGGCAGCAGCTTGGAAAATCTCAAATTATTTTCGATTCTCCAGAGAAAAAAAAATATTTTTGACATAAGAAATGTTAAGTAAGAGAAACAAACTGCAGAACAGAAAATGATAATTATATTATAAACAGAATTTTTAATATAATTATCCTTTATTTTCTGTTTATAAACCTATTTATGAACAGAAAAACTGGTAATTTTTTCATCTTTCATAAGAAAGAAAATAATGCTGGGGTTGAAGTGCTAGATATGACAAAGTTACCACAGCCAACAATCAGACAAGAAACAGCCAGAACATCAGGTCATAATATATTTAATTTTGATAGTTTTAATATTGCTTAAAAATAAATTATGGGTGATTTGAATTTCTATAAATAAATATAAAAGGGTTTTCCAACTCATTTTCTATGAAAAATATGCATTGGTATTATTTTGTCGTCATTTTTCTCAAACGTATCAATCTGCCCCGGGGATGGGGCACATTGATACAAATGACTTTTTTTGATTTTTTTAAAATTACATGCAAAAATACTATATAAAACAATGATTGTAAATTTTTATAACATACTACACAAGTTTTGCTGTCACCTCATGGAAAAAAAACTTGAATTTTCTACTTTCTTCACACCAAAAAAAATCTTAGAAAAAAACTGTATCAATGTACCCCAGTTCCCCCTAATTAGTAAATAGCAACTTTGGTTTCCAAAAGAGCTAAATGATATTGTAAATTGTCTTGTTTCTGAAACACTTTGTGCTTATATTTTCGTTTATTTTTGCTAAAAAAATTGAAATGCGTGCATGCATATTAAATTTTTGAGAATTGATATTCAAATAAAATATCAAACAGTAAATCTCATAATTAACACTCACAATTTATATAAATGTAACACTTATCTTTTTATTTCTTATTCATAAATTATAATCCTTCATTAATAAACTATGCGCGAAAAGTCAATACTTAAGAAGATGAAAAAACAGATTAAAGGATTAGTTTAATTAATAATATAAATTATAATAGACGCACAAAATTTCTTTTCTTTATTTAATGAAGCTTTGTATTAAAGCTGAATAGGAAGACATAATGGAATCTAAGTGCTTTTTAAACGTTTTGAAGTAACATTATTTTAATGATAAATTACGTTTATAATATTAAGATAATAAATTACACTAGATATTGAATTTTTTGTGAAGAACATCACTTGAAATATATGTTTTTAATGGACAGTTTTGCTCAGTTTAATACTGAAATAATTGTAGCTAATTTATAAATTATGAAATAAAAAAATGTGTATTACAAAAAATTATAAAAAAATTATATTTTATACAGAGTGAATGGTAATTTTTAGTATGAATTTTTCTACTTTACTTTATGACTTATTTAAGATTTTACGTTATTTCATTCTTAAAAATATACGTTTCTTATTGAGAGTGACAGGTGGGACTAAATTTCTTTTTATGCTGATGCTTACTTTTCTCTATGTAGAATAGAAGAAACTATTGAAATCTAATTTTTCTTGACACCTTTTTCAACAAATTTACAAATTTTAGACATTATTCAGAGACATCAGCAAACACAATTTTACAAAATGTCAGCGCGTCCATGCGCTTTCATTGTACCATTGAAAAAAGTACAAAGTTATATATAGAATTTAACGAATTTTTAGTGTATATTTTTTACTATTGCAAGCAGGTCCACTCTGAATTAAAAAAAAATTACCGCAAGGGTCGCTGTAATCGCGATTGCTGTGGCATTTTCATGTACCGGGTGTCCTTAAAAAACTTTGCCGATATATGGAGCTCTGGTGGCCAGTCCGTTCAATCGATCGACGTGAAATTTCAGATATAACTATTCAGAGGTATGAGCTCAAGATTCTGTGAACGGCGACAAAATGGCACTCACGGTTACGGTTATAGTTACAGAAACTCGAAATTTTCCAATGACAACACCCATTTTTTTTTCATCGCAAAATGCTCAGCACATGCGAAAACCCTAAAGAGCGTTGGAACCATACGTGTATCGCAAGAAATGGACACGTTATGCACGCACAAAAAGCTGTTCTGCAAATCCCTGCCCATAAAAAAAAGACGATTGGGGCGCACGGAGGAAATTTGCATATGACACAGAGTGACAAGAGGACGCATGCAATCTACAAAAGGTGCATCTCGTGTTTTTGATATGCCAAAATCAATGGTCTTAAAATTACTGCGCTCTGTAATCCAAATTTTTTTTTTGTACAAGTACCAGCGCGCCCAGATGTTGGAAGTGAGATACAATCAACAGAATATAGACTTGGTTAATGAATTTCTTATCAAATATGATAGAGATAACGATCGGCCTCTTCGCACATTATGAACGGACGAGGCATATTTCACCTTAACTGTCAACGTCAATGGCCTCCGCGATCCCTCGACTTTACTCCTTAGGAATTCAGGTTCTGGATATATCTAAAATCTAGAATGTACATGTGCAATCCGCAAGCTTTGCCGGATTTGAAAGATTCCATCAAACGTGAGATTGCAAACATCCCTCATGCGATGCAACGCTCGGTTGTATTGTCCACAGTCGACACCATGCAATGTGCAATTGCATGTGATGGCAGCCATGTGAAAAATGTGTAATCGAAATAAAAGTTTTCTTTTCTCCGATCTGTGTTATAATCAGAGATTAGTGTACTGACTCTGTGTCATATGCAAATTTCCTCCGTGCGCCCCAATCGTGTTTTTTATGGGGGGGGGGGAATTCGCAAAACAGCTTTTTGTGCGTGCATAACGTGTGCTTTTCTTGCGATACACGTACGGTTCCAACGCTCTTTAGGGTTTTCGCATGCGCTGAGCATTTTGCGACGAAAAAAAAATGGGTGTTGCCATTGGAAAATTTCGAGTTTCTGTAACTATAACCGTAACCGTGAGCGCCATTTTTTTTGCCATTGACAGAATCTCGAGCTCATACTTCTGAATAGCTATATCTGAAATTTCACCTCGATCGGTTGAACGGAAGGGCCGCTAGAGCTCCATATATCGGCAAAGTTTTTTATGACCACTCTGTACATTGAAAATTGTAAAAAACCGTGCATAGAATCGAATCAAATTTTTGTGACTGTTTTTGGCTATGGCAAACACGTTCTTTTTTAATTTTAACGTATTCTGGTGGAAGGGAATGGTGTAACAGTGTTTTTTGCATAATTTTCTCGATTTTTCACATTTCTGCTGTACATTGTTGGCTCGTGCAGCGACGATATTTTGCAAACAGCTGAGGTACAATGTAATATCGAGAACACTATCGATTTAAATAAATGTTATGATCGAGATTAATTTGTTTTTACTCCGACTAGTATACTGAATTAGAAATTTAAGATGAATACAACTGTTGGTATTGTATTGAACTAATAAAATTGAAGTAGTAATATTTGTAACGTTTTTTGAAATATTAAGGTATATATCAAAAGAAAGTTTTAGGATTGGTACATCCAAATAGTTTGAATTGTTTATGATGCAAAATATAAAAAATGCGTGATGGTAGAATGATTCAAGAATAAAGTAGAACTACATCATCCAAGCAAATGGGATGAAATTTGAGAAATGGGAATTTTAACGTATGATTGAAATGGGAATTTCACATGCTTTGTTTGCACAATAATCAATATATTATAGCAGAAGTTTTCTGTTCAATAAATTAAAATTATTTATTAATCTAAAACAATAATTCAAAAATGCAAAAGTATTATGTTTTAAATGCAGAGTATGTTGTTAAAAAATATTCTTCGAATTAACAGCTATAGATAGTAACTTATCTTAACCTATGTAAATTTACAGTGAGCTGAAAACTGAAATTCTGCAAGAAAAGTAAGTCAGTTCTGTAAGCTTATTAGACTCTTTGTAAATTAAAATCTGTAAATTTCTATATGTAAAATAATATATATGTAGGAAAAAATATAAAATACTTTGCAGAAAACTTTTTTTAAAAAAAGTGAATACTGCAGTAGTTTCGTAATTCAATTGCAGAGATAACTAAAACGCATTAAATGCAAGTATTGCTACACTAGCAATCTTTAAAAAATAAGACAAAAGCACATTTTTATAAAGGCTCGTGGTAAATTGAAAACTAACTGTACTTTAAATGTATCCTCAAATTAATTAACTTTTACTACATGTTTTTTTCTCCAAAGCATTCCGGGCATAAGAACTAATTTCTTTTTAGAAGTTTTATTCATGTCCGTTAACTAAAGATCAAGAATCTTGATTAAATAGCTAAGTTCATTGATTTAATCGAAAACTTGATTTAATTGAAAACTAGCGTAAAATTATTGATTATCGCTGTTTTTTTCCGCGTTTTTGCAAAAATTTTTAAAAGTTCAGTTTGAAAAGGTTTTGAATGATTTGCAATCCTTTATCTTAAAATTTGTTTGAGTAATTTGTTTCATGAAAACAAACAATAATGTTCTTTTTAGCACTTTCCAACAAAGTAAATGCTTATGCATTCAATTTGTCTGACCGTCTGCCCGCCTATCCACGATTGAACACCGGTAAATATACTCGGACTTTCATGCTATTGATAAAGTTTATTTAAGGTCATCAAAGCATGTTTGGTATTGCATATGAAGTATGTATGACTAATGCTTCTTTTACAAGAACGCTCAAAAGAATTCAGTTGCATTATGCTATATGGGTAAAAAATGCTTTGGGGATTAATTTAATGGCATAACTATATTTATAACTAGCTGACCCGCCCGGCGTTGCCCGGGTCCGTATTAACAATATTAAACGAACTTGAAATTTGTATGATTTTATCATTAACTCGTTACATGCAGAAATGCATTGTCTGAAATACGTAGCCATTGACTGTGTGAAAAATCGGTTTTAAAACAACTAATATTAAGCTCTAAAAATACTCAAAATGAGCAATGAAAAACGCGGGAGGGAATATGTATCCAACGATTGCATGATTTTCGTGTTAAAAAATTGATATTTACCAGTAAAAATCACTGTTAAGTCACGTAACTAATTATTATTTTCACATACAAATCCCAAGTGAAATATTTTGAATTTCAAACTAATTATATCACTCTTAAATCCGACTATACCATGAATGAAATCGATACACGATGGTAGCTAAAAGGTTGGTATATAGTACTATAATTTCAGAGCTATTTAACAAAAGTAAGTGTTATTTTTAATCAAATCTTGCGTATAGGATCACTCTGTGTATAAATTCCTAACCTTAAACTTTTATACCGTAACCAGAACCTGTCTGTAACCTAACAGCGACTTAACCGTACCCTACCGTAAATTAAATGTAACAGAAATGTAACCTAGCCTTCACTTTATTGTAACATATCCTTATTCTAACCATAACATAAATGCAATTTAACTTTAACCTAACTTTAACCTAAATAATACAATAGAAAAAAACCATTTTAAAAAATTACTATTTTTTCATAAAATATGCTTCAGCTGTAATTCATTTCTTTCAATTCGTTTTATTAATACAAAATTCCTTCCTCGTGCTTTTGTTTGAGACTTTAAAATTTCAGCGATACATGGTTTAATATTGCAAACCTTTTTTTCGGTTTACTTCGCCTCCACCTATCTTTTTCTCCATGGTGTACAGCTGTTGTGATTTAAAATAAATCCTCATTTAAACTGACAGTTTTCCTTTGCCAGTCTTTGAATTTTAAAGGTCTTTTTTAATTATTTCTGTGAAAATTTTATGCAACCAATCAACCATAAGAAAATAAAAGGGAAAAGAAGCAAAAAAAGGCGATTTTTAATGAGAGTGAGCTTTGGAATTTAATTAATTACTCAGTTAATAAATAGAATTTTGAAATTCTGAGCTTCAGGTGCATCAGGAAAGACATTGGACTACTCTCAAAAAAATATTGAGCTTCGTACGTGCTGTAGATTTTGCTAGCTATCGCAGACACATAGACAGACAGAGCGTTTTGTTCTTTTATTAGTATAGATGTATTGAAACCGATATGTTTCAGTCCTAGTTTTCAACATTAGGTTTTTTGATTCATTTATAGGGACACAGAAAAGAAAGCGGTTACAGTACTGTTTTTGATGGAGAGTAAATTTGAAAATTCGGTATGCGCTTTTAAATTTAATATTTTTTTTCATATTGTTCATTATATATACCTTTTATATATCATATACAGGAGTGCACAAAAGTAATCGCATAACATTCTCCTTTTTAGAGGAAATTACTGAAGTGGAAATTTCAACTGAAATATGTGTACCTGTTAAATGGACTAAAGGAGGGGGGCTGATAAGGACTATTTTTTGCCCATCATATACCCCCCCCCCCCCCAAAAAAAAAAATCGGATTCCGATAGTTGTTTGATGGCTTTGTGTAATTAAATATATGTATATTTTTTCATATAAGCTTTACGTGATAAATAAAGTGGTAAGTCATGGGTTTTATAACTCGAAAATAGAGTGTTTTGGCATTTTTCTACATTTTTGTCATTTATTGTGCCTTTGAGTTTTTTTTTTTTTTTTTTTTTTTTTGAGAAGCGTTTGATGAACCAAATTAATTTTGACATGCATATATAGTACTCTTTATAAATTTTTATATGAGTATTATTTTATTTTGGTTCAGTGCGCGCTTCTATCTAGAGCGAAAAAAAATTTATCATGCAGGAGAATCAAATGCATTGTTATCAGAGCGCGTTCAGATTTGTTTTGCCATACTCAAAAAATATTTACGTTATTCAGAGGTCAATGTAGTTTTCTGAAACTATTTTTGTAAATATTTATTAAAGAAATTAATAATAAATAATGCTTGGATGTCAATGTCGTTATTGTAAACCCTGGCGGAAAGCTTTTCGTATCTGCTTTAACAGGAAAGTTATATCGATAGTTAGATGTTCGAAAAACTGTGATCTACAGAGTGATTCTAAGTAGTGCTCTCAATACAAATAGCATGTATTTCGTGATCTTCAGTCTCAAAATACTTCTATTTCTTCTTCAGATGTAACAATAAGAGATTATGCGTCAACTATTACTGTCGAAAAGATCACAGATAAGAAACCTAATATACATTCATCAATATCTTATTATCTCTTGTTGTTTAATATGTAAAGGTAAGAACTGCCTCATTATTTACCAAAAGCAATTGAAACTCAAGCCTTTATGGAAATTAGAATCTACATTTCGTCGGGAAAACGATGCTGTAAAACTCATATTACTTGATTGGTATTCCATAAATTGGCTCTGCAAGATTTACGCCTTATAAGTGAGAATACATCGATGTTAGAAACATACAGAAAATATTTAAAACAATATAAGAAATGTAACAAAGAAGAAAACTTCGATTTTGATACATCTGGACATTTTTCGGAAATCGATTATTATACTCTCATGGGCATATATATATATATATATATATATATATATATATATATATGGATGATTTTAACTGTATCTTTAAACTGGTAAAGTCAAAATACGTTCCTCAAAAAAGAGGTCATCCTGTATTTGCTTTGCAGTGTTACTTGTAAAACTTAGAACTGATCTCTCTAATGGTGTTCTATCCGCATTATTCAATATAAGAAAAACAATAATATCTTCTGTAAAAAATGAAAACTAGGCATGATTCACAACCTTGTTTCACAATACCTGGGAATGGAACGTATTACCAGAACACAGGTTATTGAAAAATATACATAGCCTTTAACAGGAAGTTTATTTTTTCCGGATGACGACAATGAAAGTGTGATGATTCTTTTCTATAGCACGTACATTTATTTCCAGAAGGGTGCGAACTAATCCTTTCAAAGACATTCATTCTGTTTATACAAAGGAAGACCTTTCGTTAAGTATATGGTATCCGTCACTACTTCAAGTTACATTTTGAATGTCTTCGTTTCGTACTTCGCGAATTCAAAAAGCAACGCTAATATATTTACACATATATTAATGAAAAGATTCACATAATATCAGAGAGTGGCTGAAGTCAAATGATGTTGGGAGTATTGATAGATTTTTCTAGGACTGTTTGGAACTTCTGCAATAAATGAATTTCAAGCGTGACACGTTAAAATTCCTAAATAAGTAGCAACAGCTTTCAACGGAGGATGCTAAGGGACATCTCTCGTGACCAAAGTTTTATAGTTCGACACACAAGGGCTAAAAACTATATACATAATATTTGGATAAAAAACAGCGCAACAACATCACACAATTATACAGTCAGTGTAAAGTAGGCGCAAGTGTAGAGAACTAAGTGCATGCTGCTTCCATATAACTAATATAGCTATATAGAATTAAAAAAAAAAAAAAGATATTAGGCATTTTAAATGAAAGTGGAGAGTGAAAAAAAAACATAAAAAAGAATGAATGGAAAATATTCAAAATGGAAAAGAAAAGAAATCAGAAAACTATAAAATGAAACTTGTCATCAACAAAGAATGTATGATGATAAAACTTAACTTAAATGAGAAAAATATAAAAAGGAACAGAAAAATTTCAAAAGAAGGAAAATAAGATGACTGTTTTACTTATGTTAGCACAATAATTAATGTATCATAACAGTTTTCTGTTTATTAAATTTAAGCTATTTTTAAATTTAAAATAATAACCCAAAATGCCTAATTATTAATACGTTTTAAATGCAGAATATATAGTTAAAAATTATTCTATGAAATAACAGAGAATCTACAGCAAACTATTTATCTTAAGCTGCAAGTAAAGTTGCAGAAAACAAACTTAGTGTTAAAAACTTTAAAACTGTTTAAAAATATGCTGAAATATTTCAGTAGTCCGAGAGAAAAGTACATGAATGTCAACTGTTTTACCTGATATTTGACAACTGCTTCGGAACTTTTAGAAAAGAAAAAGGTCTTTTAAAAGCTGTATTAGGGGTTGTGCTAATTTAATGTTATCAATTTTTGTGATTAGTGATTTTGGTTGGTGATTTTGGACCTTTTCCCCCCTTTTCGATATCATACGTTTATCATCTCCCCACGGTAATGTTATCTTTAACAAAGTGTGAAGATGTTTTGATTTCTAGAATTTATTTCTTTTATTCGAAGTGATATAGAAAACAAGTTACATTTACTTTTCCCGTACTATAATTCAAATGAAGAGTAGTCAATAAAATATCATTTTGCAATAAATTAAGATATTTAAATTATTTACATACTCACCATTTTTTGCAATTAAAAAATTAGCCTTACTTAAAGGCAGAAAAATTTATGGTAACATTAGGCGAAAATTACATTTCAGAATGCATCGTGGTAAACGACATTCAGCTAAAAATTTGAGAAACTCAATACTATAGTTTTGATGGTTAATGGGTTTATAACAGATTTTAACATTAATTTATGTAGCATGGAAAAAAAATAAATAAAGCACAAAATCTTGTAACAGTCAAAATTAATAACATAAATTATTATTCAAACCATTTAAAAATAACAACAAAAAATGTAATTTATAATTTCGGGACAAATATTTTCACCAGATATAAATAATGAATCAATTTCCTGTATGACACGAATGATATATCCTTCACTTTTATGGCAAAAAAAAAATAAATAAATAAATAAATAAATAAAAATAAATAAATAAATAAATAAATAAATAAATAAATAAAATAAAATTGGCATTCTTTTTAAAGATTTTTTAATATAGAGAAAGATTTTTTTAATGTTAGAGAAGCTCCGCTTTAGAAAAAGCTGTACTTGTTTCTTTTAAAAGCTTTTAGCTCAATAAATCAATCTTAAAGATATTAATGGGTAGTATCACATTTTATATCTACTCCACTTACTTATTCTTTTGAAATATAAGTTATTAATGTCTATACGTGATTCAAAACTATAATTCTTTAGACAGCCACTTTCAAAGTTTGAGATCATTTACATAAATGCATGTTCATTAACTTAAAAACCACAATACGTTACGCAATTTGTGTGTAAAAACAAGAAAAGAATAAACTACTTTTAACTTTTTGTATATACATCTTATTTAAATATTTTTCTATAATGAAATTTTTAATGTAATATTTAAAAAGTTATTTTTTTTATTTATAATATTTTACAATATTCAATATTAAGCTATAAAATTATTTAATTCAACCTATTTCTTCTATTATAGAAAAAAAATCTGGCAAAAATATTTTTAAAAAATGCTATTAATTCTACCAAAAGATACAATAAATTATATTTACAAAATTTGCTGTATTTAGTATATTTGCTGTATTATCTGTTGCACAGAGTGTATCGATATCATTTTTTTTTTTTTTTACTTTTTTCTATTTTTACAAGAAAGTATTAGATTCGCAAAAAATTTCGAATTCCGGTTTTTGACAGCTATACATGTTTTAAAGGTTAGAAAACTCAAAAAACTTGTTTTTTCAAAATGTTTCTTTGTGAGTCTGTGATTCTGTCTGTCAGTATCTATGTCTGCGTGCATGTGACACAAATTTTTTAGGTACTCTATCTCAAGAACTAATGCACAGAAATTAATAAAAATTTATATTCAAGTAGTCCCTGATATAAATTCGTCCTGATTAGTTTTTGGTATAAATCGCTTTGTTTAAATTTTGTTTGATTTCAACAAGAACTCTAACTTCAGATTCAGTTATTCCTTGACATGAATTGATGTTTGTTTATATTTCAATGTAAATCGCTCGATAGATGGCGCTGCTATGCAGCATTATTAAAGATTTCTGCAATCACTTAGCCTCCAGAATCAATGCATGAATTTTACGCGAAATTTCATATTCGGTTAGTCCTTGAGATGAAATGGCATTTTTTGTGTAAATCACTTAGCAGGTGGCCCTGTAATGCTTCATTTTGTGCCATTTTTGCAATAGCTATGTCTTCAGAATTAATATATAGAATTTCCGCAAACATAAATTGATATAAATTGACTTTTTTATGTTTTGATATACATCCTTAAATAGGTGGTTTTTCTATGCTGCGTTTTTTAAGATTTCCAGAATAGCTCTACTTCAAAAACTAATGAACGGATTTCTATCAAACTTCAGATTCAGTTAATCTTTGACATGATTTTGCTATGTTTACGTTTTTGTGTCAATCGTTTTACAGGTGAAGCTGCAATGCTGAAATTTGTAGGATTTAGACAATTTCAGCGACAGCCATATCTCAATAACTAATGCAGGGAATTTCATATCCTTTAAATTCTCATGATAGGCATTGACCGTCATTTAATTTTGGCACTGTGTGGCAAATTTCGAAACATATATGAGAGATAAGAAAGTTTTGTGATTACTACACCGACTAGTTTTCATCAGTAACTAATTTTAAAGCTGTTCATTGTTTTACAACATTTATATTTTATGTATTCTAACCACAAAAATAAAGGAATTTTATCTAATTTTATAGGTAACTGAAATACAGACCTCGCTGCAATAAACTGCAAATCGAAATTAATGAAGAAATGTCAACTAGAAGAAAAGGGTTTCATGAAATACGTATACTATACACTGTTAAAACTAAAGGTTGCATATGGCACTCCCAGGGGTAAAACACTTATCCCGTCAGTGACTCTCCTAAGGTAGCGAGAATTGCACCACTATGGGTGCCCTAAGGTACCTCATCGCATCCCAAGCAACCGGCATGGCACCCTATGATGCGACATGGGATGCCCTAGGGCACCTCTAGGGAAATAATTCTAGCTCTCTTAGGGGAGTCGCTGACGGGACAAGCGTTTCACGCCTGGGAGTGCCATATGCAACCTTTAGTTTTAACAGTGTATGGTCACTAATCACCGGACACTTTCAAATTTTAGACATTTTGTCGAATATTTTTAAAAATACTTGCCAGATTTTTTATGGGAAATTCAGAATTACAAAGAGTACATTTGACCTCAAATTTACAAATATCGATTTGATAAGCAGGACAATTAGGTGGGGGGGGGGCAAAAATTATTTAATAATAAAATAAATTAATAATATAAAGATAAAAATTAATAATAAAATAAAGAAAATAATAATATTTCTTACTACCCTGTACATTAAAATGCACAAAATGATTTATCGCTGAAGAATACAAACATGCGGATACTGCAGAATGTGTTCACTGATTTTTGTAAGAATAGCATGTATATTCTTGGTGATGTAGCGAGTTTTTAGCTTATATCTTGCAGTGTTTTCAACGAAATTTAACGCGAGTTTCAGAAAATTTGTCGAAATGTAGTAAAAAGAATACAGTGCGCATAAATTATAACTAATTTGGGTATTTTATTAAATATGAGCGCTTGTATGAAGTATTTTTAATCTGCGCATGTGCGAATGATAACACAATCTTTTTACATAATTTAATAATCAACTCTATGGAGCAATTTCTTTAAAAATCCAGTTAATTATCGTAAAAATTCAGAAACATATTTTCGATAGCGTGAGCTTGTTTTTAGTAACTCCGAAAAAAGCAGCTGCCTGATAAGGGATTTTCCACAAATTATTGTTTTTTATTAACTGATTTCTAGGAAAAAGTTAGTATCTAATAAATATCAATGAATACATTTGAAACAAAAACTGATGTTTCGATTTTGATACTTCTTTTTATCGTTGAATACACTAGCAGTTAACCAAGAAGAACTAAAGCATTTTAAAAAAATGAAAAATAATAATAAAAAAAAATTAAAATTGATAATTTGTAAAAAAAATCTTTATTGTGTAACTGCTTTTAGAGAGCAATTAAAAATCAGCTCACTAAATCATTTAAAAAAAATCAGCATTTTTTTTAATGCATTTGTTTTTTTAATGCAACTATTCTTAATGTAGCAATGATAAATATAGAATAGTTGACTATACAAAAGTGCCAAACGTGTGGAACGAACTATATTATCGATTTCGTGGCAGTTGTGTTAGGACAAACTCGCAGACAATACATTTGTAATTGAAAAACCAAATTTAAAATGATCCTCTTTATTTGTAAATACCATTTATTATAATACGTGTAATAGTTTTGAAAATATAATTCTTTTAAAATTCGGTGATTCGTAAGGTGAAATAATTTCCTCGTGAGTAAATGGGCTATTGCAGCGTATTTAGATTTTTTTTTTTTTTACTCTTAGATGTAGTTTTCTGTCTATGGTATGTCAGTTTAGAACAATTTCCCCTAATATTAAAGTTTTATTCTATCAAATACTTAATAATATTTCCATGCGTAAACATTCATTATAAAAGCATGTATATAGTAATTATCATCTTGTACTTATTATAATTGTAATTGTTTTGTTCGTATTTGTGTTTTATTGTATTTTGTGAAGGGTGTTATTTGTTATAAAATTCCTGGAGTACATCGGGGGTCTGTCTCCTATCCAATATTAGAATAACAGTCTGAGCAGGTGCACCTCGCTCTGTTGTAAAAGAAGCGAAATTTACTTTAAGGGGACGGTAAACATTATTATTTTATTAATTTTTATCATATCAATATACAATTTTGTGCATATAAAAAAGTTTCCAATCTTAAATTTTTAATAAAAATTTTATATATATATTTTTTAATTTTAAATTTTTAAACAAAATTTTAAAGTGCTCCTCGTGTTTTTATTTTTGAGATATTTTCTTGCTTTTGCAACAAATTTGTGTAAGATTTTTTTTAAATATCTTGAACAGTTAATATTTTACAGATTTTTTTTTAAATTCCATATCGATTTTCATCAAAATTTTGTCTTTTAATGAGTAAAAAATCAAATTTGACTATCTTAATGAAGATGAATTTAAAAAAGCTTACACAATTTCTTTCTGAATAATACCAAGATACTTTCTTATCAATTTCATAAATATTCATCAAAAATTACGTCGCAAAGATCATTTTAAAAATCTATAAACGCTGAAAAATTAGTTTTTAGAAAAACAAGTTTTAATTATATAAATGAACTTACCTGTATTATTTATTTCTTAAAACCTTCATAAATGACATTTTATTAAGAAGAAGTTGTTTTGCTTCTATCATACCACAGAAATGGGCTTTTTTGCGACAATTTTGCTCTAATAAAGGTCCACTGTCCCCTTAACCCTTTCTGGCACACTGTGCCCGGTCTAGGATACCTAATTTTAATTCCACAAACTTGCGATTGCCACCAATAATATTTTAGTAAAATTTTGCATTTACAATAAAAGCTTTAATTAAGGAATTCAAAATATCTAAAAAATTCATTTGTGAATTCCGGTGTCAGTCAATAATTTCTCATTTTACTACAAAATTTGCCCGTGCCGGAAAGGGTTAATCCTTTGCGGCGCAGAATAATTCCATTGCGAAACTGTTGAAATGAATTATTGACACAGGAATTTGAAAACAAGTTTATTTGTATACATGAAAAAACTATATGTCACACATAAATAAAACGAAACTTTTTTACTAAATTTTTGGTGCCAATGTGGCCTTTGGTAATTAAAATTTAGTGGTTTCGTAGATATATCACCACCCCTCAAAGGGATAAAGAGCTGTAAACATTGTATTTTCTCTCAATAAAAAATGAAGAAGAAAAAAGCTGAAAAAGATGTGACTGCAATACAAGATAAAATAAAGGATTTTAAAGAAATATACGTAAAGTTATTTTAAAGAAGTAATGCTGTTAGAATTTACGAAAAGCATTAGAACTGGATATTGAATATTTTGTGAATCGGAAATATTGTTTCTCATTTTACATGTTTCGAAATTCTTGTCCTTTGCGCAAGATTCCCTGAATTAGTTTATTTTTATTTAAAGGAAGAATATGTTTCTTAATATGTTCTTATTGCTGCCGGGCACTAAAAGAGAAAATGCATTTTAAAAACGGACACATCCAAAATTTTACGATTTTCAAAATATTGTAATTAGCTGTATTTTGATCGTACAAGAATGAAATGTTTACTGTTGTGCTTGTTAGAGTTTAGAGCATGTAGAAGAAATTCTAAATATATTTTAAAGGAACTGGAAATAGTATCAAAATTAAAAAAAGTGTATTTTTTTAAATCACTGGCAGGAACATGTTATCAACATAATTGTTATATTTTCAATACTTTTACTATTCCTATTTTTTGCGTATCTTTAAGAAAAAGTATATTAAAGGGAAATTTTTTTTAAAAATGAAAGGGTGGGAAATAACCAATTGTATGGATTTTGTGTGTCCTGCTAATGCTGCTGCAGTAAATGATATACACATCATATTATGCGCGAAATATTGAGTTTCGGCGGTCTCAATAAATTTCAGGATACTTGAAATCGTTTAACATAGTTCAAATATGTCGCAAACAATTCCCCCCCCCCTTTATTATTGTATAATGGAATTCTTTTGAGTGGTCCTGTAAATGAATAATAAGTATTATTTTCACTGCATATTTGTAGAAACTCTAGTTAAGTTCTTGAAAACGTAAGTAAGTTGAGGGCATATAATAGAATCTGACACCGTTTAAATTTTGTAACTTCTATTAACGATTAAATATTTACAAAAAGAATATTATTTACATAAGACTATTTACAAGAAATTACAGGCACTTCAAATATCTTAATTTATCGTTTGTCGTTCCACCATATATGAATTCATCATCTCCGTCGTTCTCCAAAACACAACCACAATCGTTCTCTCACGCTCTGCTCACTTTAGTTCTTAGCGAAGGCTCGACATCATTGGAAATGAGACATATAGCTGCTTTGCTGTGGGAGAAAGAATAGCTCCCACATTTTTTACACAATGCATATTTAAGTGCATTTTGCGAATCCATAAAAATTTGAATATGTTTAACCGGGTGTAACACCTTTGAAATTTATTTGAAAGGATTTTTTCCCATAGGCCGTAATGTATCGGAAAACTTTTGTAAATAAACTAATCATAGTAGAAACTTCATTTTCAATAGGTTTCGTGCTAGGGTAAATATGAATAACATATAAAAATTTCATAGCAATCCGAAAATATTTACGGGAGTTAGTGCGCGGCCAGACGGCCAGACGGCTAGTCAAACCGAATATATAAATACTTTTCAACTTTATTGGAAAGAGTTACAAATTAATCTCTAATGGAATTATTAAATGGACATACGAATATTAACCTGCATCGCTCTTAGTGTATCCACTAGTTGATGAATGGTTCGTACTTCTAGAAGCACAAGGGTTAATCATTTACTGCACGTGCACAACTTTTCATTTGTCACAAAACAATTGCTTAATAATGCATGAATGCAGTGAAAAAAATTTAAAAGAAATTTTAAAAATCAGCTTAATTTTTTATTCGAAATTTCGAATTTTATCGCTCGTGACATTAATGTAAAAAAAATCAGTTTATCTATTAAAAGCAGCTTTATAGATACGGTCCAAATCCCGTTCAAAGTACCCAGATCATGCATGAATTATTTTTGGATGGATGAAAATTATATTTTCCACCTAAAATAAATTTAAAATGGGCTATTAAGTAATGTAGAGTTCTTTTTAAATTTTTCATTTATCATAAAATTACCCATTTTAGGATCAATTTCCATCTCATGAATTTCATAGGAAGAGTAATATAAAGCTATTTATTAAAAGCTATTAAATAGTCTTTATAATTAAATAGTCTTTATAATTAGTCTTTAAACTTTTCATTAACACAAAATAATCATAAAATATATAGAATAAAAAAATTTGGCTGCACAAAAATTCCATACATATTGATAACGGATTTAACCCTTTCATGGGGTTAAATCCGTTAATCATGGGGTTGTATATTGTATTTAACATTAAATTTTAATTTTCAAATTGAAACACAGAATATTTTTATTACTATTTTTAAAATGTAAATAAAGGAAAGATTTTTTTAAAACATCAATTGGCTCATAAACTTTGGTGAGGTTGTTCATTTGAGCAACTACAGCGACAAAAATAATTATTAATATTGTCATTATAGATACGACTAATTGAATATGTAAGCTTTCAAAATCTTCGACAATTTAGTAGTACCTCAAAAATCTTAAACCGATAAAAAAAAAAAAAAAATCCTATTTTTCGTTCAGAATCTTACTTTTATCTAACAAAATAGCAACAAATGTACACAGCAGTATGTTTGGTTGAGAGGTTTTTGAACAATTAAATATTTTAAAAAAATTCAATTTTGGCCCAAACTAATAATATTTTTTTTTACCCGTTTGAATGAAGCTCTCTGCGAACTCGTAAAAGTTACTGTCACCAAGTTCTGTGACGTGCATTGATATTTTTTTTCCAAAAATTCCAACCTCAGCTTGCACCACGTACGCAAATCGTCGTTTTTGACGCTTAAAAGTACTTAAGGCTCCAGTCACTGCAAGCAAAGACACTGCAAGCGAAGACACTGCAAGCGCGAGGTATTTTTATAAAGATATTTTCACTTTCAAAACCGGTTCCGATAAGGAAAGTGCCATTTAAAAAATATCTTTAACCAAAATCGAAAAAGTAAAATAAAGCGCGATGTCAAAACGGACTTCATTTATCCATTCCAAAAAACAATTATATTTAAAAATATCGAAATGCAAACAATATATTAGAAAAAAATTTCCCATTGGAATAAGATTAGATCGTGAGTGTATTTGCCGACAGGGACAGGAGCCCTAACAAAAATGTACAAATAAATCTTACCTCGTAATGATGAGCGCGAAGTAGCAACGGTCGTGCGAACAGCCCACCCTTCATTGTTTTCGGTGAATTTAATTTAATCAAATTTTCTTTTAAATTTGTCCATTTCAACATTTTATTTTTTTCAACTTAGCTACCGCTAGAGAGCCAGAATAAGAGAAGAAAAGCTAGAAGACCTTCGGATGGAACATGTTCGCTGAGTTCCGAGAATTCTGCAGCAGTAGATATATTCCTACTATGCAAATAGCTGAAATGTCTTATCATATGTTTCGATAAATCCTCTTTAATGACAAACCATTTCATTCACACTTTTATTTAATGATATATTTTAACACTTTCCAACAAAGTTGAAAAGTGCTTATGCATCTGATTTGTCTTTCCGTCTGCCCACGCTTTATAAATATGCTCCGATTGTCATGCAATTGATAAACATTACTTAGAGTCACCAAAGCATGTTTGGCATTGATTGGAAATATGTACGTTAAAATAATTTTAGATAGAAAAAATATCCTCTCTGTGAGTCGCAAAATGACCTTCTTTTGCCAGTGTATTTGAAAGGGTTAAAATCCAAATATTTAAAAACTAATTACACCATCGGTTAGAAGAAATTTTCAACTTTAATATATTTTATTATGTTTGTTTATATCTTAAAAATTACGCCCTGGAAGGGCATTGACAAAATGGGGAATATGGTTTTGGGAAAACGACTCTTTTTAAATACTTTTTTCAAAAGGGTTAACTGCAATATTATTTCGAATTCATTATAGCATTTAAAATCTAAAAGTACAATCTTTCGAAATATGTCTATTAAGTTTATCTGCGTCGAGCAGTTTGGTTGATTTCGATTTAAACAAAGTAATCCAAAAACAGAAATGAACTCCAAAAATGCTTCTTCTTTCGTTTAGATGCGTTAATGAGTTTGTGCGCATGTGCAAACGTTTTCTTTGCCCGAACATAAAAAAAATGACATTTTGATGAAAGTGAGTTCCATTTCGTAATTAAGATATCTGAAATTAATCAAAATATTAAAATTCTGAGCTTCTTGTGCATCAGGAGAAATATTGGGCTACTCTCATAAAAATTTTGAGCTTCAGACGTCCCGTAGATTTTGCTATCCATCGCAGAAACACACAGACAGTGCGATTTGTTATTTTACTAGTATAGAATAAAGCTAGTGAACGTAAAATGGGATTGTTTGGTCAAAAAAGAAATTTGGATTTTGGATTTGTAATACCTTTTTTTGTACATAAATTGAAATTTTCCGAGTGACAAAGGTCTCAACTTTTAAAAACAAAAATACATAATTTGTTGATTTTATTTTCAGCTATACTGTATCAATTAAAAGTTTAATATCTATAATTCTACTAAAACAAAATTTTTATGTAAAGAAACAGCAAAAATATACTTAACTGTTTTAGTTAAAAGCGCTCTAACATGCTTAGTGAGACTAACAATGCATTATTACTTCTTTAGCATTTTCAGGACAATTAAAATTAGAAAAAAAGAAATATTATCATTTATAGAATGAATGTAGTTAAAAAAATGTTCAATAAAATTGAGCCTGAACTTTCACTTTTGTTTAATACTCCAGATCATAGAGGATGAAAAAAAAAGGATGAGTTTGGAGTTGATTAGAGGAAAGCTGGAAATTGGTTTAAACTTTATTAATTTAGGTCAAGGATGAAGATATTAAATCTCCCCCACTCGTACTAGATGGACTTTATCACGGTGAAAAATAAATAAAAACAAATTAAACAGCGCATGATATATTTAATTTAATTTCAATAATTATTTATTCCAGTTTTTCACGTTCATTATGTTTGTAATTTTATTTTCTATTTACATTCTGAAGATGACTCGATTAAAAAGAGTTGAAACATGTAAATAAAAACTTTTAATGTAAAGTGGTCTGGTGTAATACGCCAAGTGGTAATATTATGCATAATTATGAAATAATCTGGTAAATGACACCCATGTGCTCTGCGCAGAAGGGTTTTGAGTCATATAAATCGCAAAAAACAGCTTCAAGTTAATTTGTTTCATTTTTAGGTCTTATTGTTTTTACAAGCAACTAAAATTAACGCTTGATCTAAAATTTGCGAGATACGTTTTGTGATGTGAAGACTACTTTTTTTTAAATCAGGAAATACTTTGTTAATTATATAAATTTGTAGTACATTTCATGGACTTTCAAAATGTTGTTGAAGATTTTGGATATCTTCTCGAGATAATTTGTAATTTAAAATGTACAGCGCAATAACTATAACGGGGTAATAACTCCAGTCCTTGGCATTAATACCCCGGTTGATTCCCAACACAGTTAAAACTGTGCAATGTTTCTAATAATTCTATTTAAGCGATCCTTTTTAAGCAAAAAGAAGCTCACGGTCTGATATTCTTTTGCCTCATCCCCCCCCACACACACACCACACCTTTATTTTTCTTACACTTTCACAAAAAATTGAACATTTTCAATAGCTTAGAATGCAATTTGTCAATTTCTAAGTTTGTAGAGTTTGTATTTTTAGAATCGGGCAATCTACATGCAATTATTCCATCTTATTTCATAGTTTTGTTTGCATGGCGTTATTACCCATATAGGTGGGTAATAACGCCAAATAGCATTGGTCAAGAAATTACGCCATTACATTTTATGAATACATATCTGTTAAATTATTTTTTTATATATAGATAGTCAATGAGTTGCTGTATCAAATCATATATTTGTTTGAAAAATACAATCTAAAACTGAGCCGTGAAAATTGGTAGAACCTTAACGTGGCGTTATTACTCCAGGGTACCTTATTTCAAATGTTTTTATTAATACAACAACGTCTTATAAGCAAAATATTTATTTATAATATAAATTCTTACTTTTTAGTTCTCGAATATACATTATTAATGTTACGATATAGGTGAATTTTAGCCACTATGTAATGTTTGATTAAAAAAAACACATTTTTTTTATTAAAAAAAAAATAATCGTATCATTGCCACACTAAGGCGCATTCGAAATTCCTTACTCACCCATTCAGTATTAGTTTCTTTTTTTATGAGCAAAAATGTTGGAACTGTTTAGAAACAAAATGTAAATAGTAGGATAGAAAAGTCATTTTAAAAATAAATGTCTGTAATCGATTAAAAAAAAATGTTACTAGTGAAAGATTTAAAATAGAATTTGCAACAGAATATTTGTATAAAAAATACTTAAGAGCGTTCTTAACTGCTCGGCTCAACAAGCGCGAAACGTTTTGACACATTTACAAATTCAGGTACTACTGGATCAACCCGTCGACCAAAAAATTATCGCCAAACTAGAAGATTAAATGCCAATAATGGATGATCGTGAAAGTCACATTCAATGACATTAAATATGATTCACTTGTTTAACGTGTCAATAAGTGATTTTTATTTCGACTTTTTATTTGTATTTTTATTAATGTTCTACTAATTATTTGTTTTTTCGTTATTTAAAATAAAAATTATGTCAATATGTGTAATTTGGCTATTAGTTTGGCGATTTGTATAATTTGGCGAAATTCGTCGACGGGATAACAGAGTTGTACCAAATTCATTTTTCAATGAAAATATATAATATTGGAAGATCTGGCTATGTGAGGTGATTTGGAATCGAGCTCTGTTTTCCATTTTATGATAATTCAATTACCTACCGAGTTATGAGCTATTTTGATCACGTGATCATGCGTTTTCATCCCTTTCGTTGACTTTTTTTTCTGCTTTTATCTCAAAATGTGTGTTCAAAACATCAAGTTTTGAAAACTTCTTTTGAAACATATATTGCGTTCAAAAAAAAAAAAAAAAAAAAAAAAAAAAAAAAAAAAAAAAAAAAACCCAGAAAAATAAATACGATTAGATAGTTTATGAATAACAATACTTGCTAGGGTCATGCATTCCCAAACAAAAATAATTTAAATCTTGTGTCACAAAGTTGCTCTTTTTGATTTAAGAATGTTTTTATGTACTTTTTGCAGTATTTAAAGTCTCTAAAAGTTTTCTTTTAAAGATTTATTTTGTAACTTTTTTGTTGCTGTTTCAATTTTTTATTAAATGAGTATTTTACTTCTATTCTTATAACTATATGTTACATGAAGAATTTTTTACATATAAGACTTCATAAAAAATATATATAAATATGACAGTTTTGAAGATATTTAACCTTAAAAATTAGTGAAATATCAGAATGAGGCATTACCAATGTTATAAACTTTATAAATCTTAAATAGAATTAGAAAAGGAACAGTTAAATATCTTTTGCTTTAGTACAGACGTCCTACACTGTGAATAAATTTACACGACAACATGCATATTTAATATATATATATATATATATATATATATATATATATACAGAGAAGATAACACTAGTCAATAAAAAATAACTTTTATTAACTTTTTTTATTTTATGTGATTCGTGTTCTGTGTGCTATATAAGAGTAGTGTAGAAAGTCAAATAAAATATTTCTATCACGTCACAATTTTATGATATATCAATATTTATCTTTTTACATTTTTTACAAATTTTAATCTTAAACTAATTTATTTCGGATAAATAACAGCTTGCTATTTCATTTTTTTTTGTTTGTCGATGGTATTTTGCAGTTAAGGTTTCTCTAATTATCAAACAGCAGTAGTCTGCCAACATCGCAGGGTTCCATTTTCCTTGATATCGTTTTTCAATAACAGCTATATCTTGGTGAAATCGCTCTCCGTGTTCATCACTCATAGCTCCCATATTTTCGGTAGAAAAATCTAAATGCGAATCCAGAAATTATATTTTCAAAGACATGTTACAATTCATTTTATGAAAAACTTGTAACATTTTCTCAACAAGGTTAACATATTACGGGGATTTATGATTCCCTAAAAAGTTTTCAGTGACTCCAGTATTAGGTGGTTTAGGTACTGGAACGTCATCCAAATGTGGTTCTGTTTTTGTAACAAATTGTACGTCAGATTATTTTATTGTATATTTCGACTTTCTTGAAAATCCTTTTGTATTAGTGAGACAAATGTAGCAATCATTTACATGATCTTTAGGTTCGCGCCTAATATCATGTGATCAAAAGGCATATTTTTACATTCTCCTCCAAACCAATACGCCAATTTTGTAAAGGAGGTAAGACAACAGATATGTAACACCCAGTTTTTATCTTGATGTCGAACATCCAAGTTAAAATATGCACTATAACACTTCTTAATCAATGATGTGATTGCCTTTTTCTGACTTTTTGATGTGTGTAAACAACAAATAAAGCAAAAACTATCTGGAGAATTCGTATAAAAGCGAGGCATGTTGATCGATGTATTATAAATTAAATTTTTGACAGCGTTAGTGCAATAATGATTGCCTAAAATTTACATCTACCCTTAAAATAAGTCAAAAATGCGCTTTTTTCGAAATTCAAATCCAGTTTTAAATGTGAGATAAAGAAACTAACATTTTTGGAGATTAGTTAGTGCCTATGACTACTAAATATAATACTCACTTCTTACGATATATTTTTGGTGTTGTCTAGTGTAATTTAGGCGTTGAAGGCCAGAGTAATCAAACTTTGTAATCTGAAGAAAATATCTTTCGAAAATTTTTAGCAAATTTTGAAAGTTTTAATGTGGCCAGAAGAGTCAAAAAGTTCTCAGGCAGAGAAAAATTCCCTTTTGTACTGAAAACTTGATATACAAGATAAATTGAACAATGTATTAAATTGGCTATATTAGCAGAATAGTTTCGAAATTATTAACATTCATTATGTTTGGATGTATCATTCAATGTGTTCATTAAAGTAAGATGGGAGAGCTATTAAGATTAAATGTTTATTAAAATAATAAAGTTCACATCAAATATGAGCATTAGTAATCAAGGTACTATATTGTGCTCTCATTGGTTTCTCTCATAGAGAGCCCTGAATCTATTTCAAGTTTCTGAACTTACACATTTGTAGTTACAGAGCCAAACATACAGGTTATATCTGCCTGGTTGCAGAGTCAAGAAAATACATCTTATCTGCTTGGTTGCAGATTCAAGACTAGTCCCCCTTTTGGGGAAATATAATAAGAAAAAAAGTATAAAGATAAAATTACATGATCATAAATTTAAAAATTTATCCTTAACTTGACATAAAATTAATTAAAAAACCAATAAATCTCTAATAATGACTTAAAAACTACTCAAGTTGACAACTTATCTAAATAAAACATTAATTTTGACATAAAATAATTATAAGACCAATAAATCTCTTTAAATGAATGTAAATTAAATTAAGCTGTCAACTTGTCAAGAAACAAACATTAATTTAATAATAAATCAACATTAAGTAGTTTTAAATCATTATTTTACTCATAAATATTAATCAAGACTTTTATTTTGACAGTAATTCAATTTCTCAAGGCCAAATCCATTAATATCAATAAATTTGAAATATCAAAAACTTTTATTTGACAGTAATTTTATCAAGGCCAAATCCATTACTATCAATAAATTTATTTCTTTATTTAAGGCTTACGCCTAAACATCCTCCGCCTCCATGAACGGAGTTCATCAAATTTAAATTAATCTTGCCAGTTTTCTTAATCAAATATTGATTAATCACATATTACAATAATAATATGAAAACATGTTACCTGAAAAAAAAATTTAAGTAGTTAAATGAAATAAAACAACTTCAATATGAATTTTACTTCTCCTCAGGAGTTAAAAGTTGTATAACTAAAATAGAAAAAGAAAAATTTAATATACATTATAATTCAATAAATCACAAAAATTAAACATACAAAAGAAAATAATAAATCAAATACAGTCATTTTCTATTGGTAAAGGAGAGAGTTTTTGTATGGGGCGTTTCAGTTCCCCGTAAAAAGTTTTCAGTTTAACAACCCGAACATGACTATCTTCACCAGGAAAAAGTTCAGTTATTCGGCCCAATTTCCACCTTAATGGGGGCTGGTTTTCTTCCTTTATTAGTACTAAGTCATTGATTTTTAAGTTCGGGTTACTCTTCAACCACTTTGTTCGTTGTTGCAATTGTGAGAGGTAGTCTGAAGACCATCTTTTCCAAAAGCTCTGGAAAATCTTTTGCAGCAATTTCCAACGTTCCAAGGGAGTAACATATGTAGAGGAGATGTCAGGTTCAGGCAAGGATGTCATTGGTGCTCCTATAATGAAGTGTCCTGGTGTCAAAGCAGTGAAATTATTGGGGTCAGAAGATTCAGTCACGAGCGGTCTCGAATTTAAACAAGATTCAATCTGTGCAATCAATGTTAAGAACTCTTCATAAGTCAAAATTTGTTCACCAATTGTTCTTTTTAAATGATTTTTCATTTGTTTTATTCCCGCTTCCCAAAGGCCTCCAAAGTGGGGGGCAGAAGGTGGATTAAATTTCCATATTATCATTTCGTCAGTCAGATATTTATGAAAATTTTCATCAGAAACAATTCGAGCCATCATTTTCTTCATTTCTCGGTTAGCTCCTATAAAGTTTGTACCCCTGTCTGAATATATTTCTTGAGGCTTTCCACGTCGATCTACAAACCTTTTCAGCGAGGCTAAAAATGTTTCAGTGGTAAGATCTGTGACAATTTCAAGATGGATAGCCTTTGTTGCAAAACAAATGTAAAGGCAAATATAATGCTTAAAGGGTTTCACACCACGCCCCTTACGAGGTTTGATCAAAAAAGGGCCAGCTAAATCCAATCCTACCTTCGAAAAAAGTCGAGCTTGTGTTACACGTGATGATGGAAGATTTCCCATTATTTGAGATGAAAGGTGTGGCATATTTCGGAAGCATTTAATACATTTCCTTATTTCTCTTTTTACAGCTTCTTTAGCATTAACTATCCAAAATTTTTGTCGAATGGCCGAAATTGTTAACAGAGTGCCACTATGAAGATGTTTCTCATGAAAGTATTTTATGATCAAATCTGTAACATGATGTCTTTTAGGTATAATAATTTGGTGTTTTTGGTATTCAGAGAGGTTTGAATTTTTTAACCTACCTCCTACACGAAGAATACCATTTTCGTCAAGAAAAGGGTGTAAAGGAAGTAATTTACTTTTAGAATTTAGGTTCTTTTTTGAATTTAGCGTTTTCAGTTCTTCTCCGAATTCATGGCCTTGAATCAATTTCACAATAGTGTTTGTTGCCCCTTCAAGTTCTTGAACAGTTAAGAAACCACTGATTTTTTCAGATGGATATCTACTATTTTTAATAAATCTGAGACACCAAGCCATAATTCGTCTCAATTTGGTCCAGGATGAAAATTTATACAAAAGTTCGAATTCAGGAATATTTTGGGATACGGAGCAAACAAGCATTTTACGTTTTTCCTGCAGGACCTCTTCATCAGACAGATTTATTGGAATTTCATGCGTAAATATTGGTAAAGAATTTTCCTTCAACCAGCAGGGACCATTTAACCACACAGAGTTATTAATCAATTCAGATGCAGAACAACCACGAGAGAGAACATCTGCAGGATTTTCTTTTCCCTTACAAAATTTCCATTGCACAGGAGCAACAAGTTCTTGAATTTCATGTACACGATTTGCGACAAAGGGTTTCCATTTACTGGCACTGCCTTTCATCCAGTGCAAAACAACTTGTGAGTCGCAAAGACAAAATATATTTTCATTATCAATTTCAAGTATCCCCCTTAAATAATTTGCTAATCTTGCAGCTGTAAGGGCTCCAAGAAGTTCAAGGTGAGGTAACGTAACTTTTTTTAGAGGTGCCACTCTAGATTTTGCAATAACAAATGAAGTTTCACAAGAAAAGGGATCACGAATATAGGCTACTGACCCATATCCCTTTATACTAGCATCAGAAAAAAATAAAAAGTTTAGCAGTTTCAGGATTTAGTTTTACATTATTTACAAAATATTTTCTATGCATTTCAAAATTTACTAACTCCTTAACCTCATGAAACCAATTTCTGAAATTTTCACTTAAAGGACCTGGCAACATAGAATCCCAGTCCATTCCATGTTCCCAGATTTCTTGCATCAAAAACCTCATTCTTATTACAAAGGGAGAAATGAGTCCAAGAGGGTCATAAATTTCGCCATAGTTTGTAAAACAACACGCTTAGTGATAATTTGACTATCAAATTCCACCAAAAGTGGTTGTAAATCTAATTTTAATGTGTCACTTTCTGTCATCCACTTGATTACTAATATCTTTGAAAGATTTTGTTCAAGGGTGTCTTCCTCAAAGTTTATCCCATGTTCTTTCCATAAATTTTTTAATTCCTTTGAATTGGTTTTGAATTTTCTTAATTTCATATTGGCCTCACTCAATATCTTCTCTGCACCTTTTGATAAAACAAAAGCTTCACTTACGGAATCTGTGCCATGGAACAAGTCATCAACATACAATAAAGTATTTAACATATTAACTATTTTCTCAAAAAGATATTTATACCCCTCAATGTCATGTTTGATGGTTGCAGAAAGGAGAAATGGTGAGGTTGTTACACCAAAAGTTACACGAGTCATGCGGAAGACCTTCAAGTTGGGATTATTACTAGTGATATTATCAAACCACAAGAACCTCAAAAAATGTCTATCTTCATCTTCTATCTGAATTCGTAAAAATGCCTTCTCTATGTCTGCTGAGAAGGCAATCTTGTGAAGACGGAATCTTAAAATAATATCTAAAATATTGGGATTTAAATTGGGACCAGAAAATAAGCAGTCATTTAAGGATTTTGCTCCTTTATCTTTAAATGACGCGTCATATACTATTCTTACTTTCGTTGTCAGTTTGTCTTCCCTTATTACTGGTCTGTGAGGCATATAATATGTGTTCACTTCGTTTTTATCAAATTTACATTCTTCAATTATCCTCAAATCAGACTGCTCATTTAATATTTTCTTATATTCATTTAATAACCATTTATTTTGACATAATTTTGATTTTAATCCCCAAAGTCTCTGTTTAGCTACATCAAAATTGGATTCCAATTCATTTTTGTTTACCTTCCACAAAAGTTTCGTTTCATATCTTCCATTAGGGTCATTCCATGTCAATTCAACCAATTTTTCCCCCATTTGTAACCCGACCGACAGGTATTTAGGTGAAACTTTGTGTACACACTAATTCTATCATAAAATGATTCCATCAGAAATTTTTCCCTTCTAGGCCTCATGGTTTGTGAGATATGGGGGGTCATATTCTTGGGGGTTTCTCAAATCTCACATTTCTTAGTCTGTATTCTGAGATTGCAGTTCCATCTTAGAAAAATTGTTTCTCTGGATCTAAAACATGAATCATCCTAAAAATATCACTGTAAGAAGATAAAAAGATGCAGATTTTAATAAAAAATATTTAAAAAATTTACTTCTAATAGTTAGGATAAAAAAGTCAGCCAAAGTTGAGAGTTATGGTTATTTTTCCAAATTTTTGTGACTTCACGAAAAAGGCTGTACACAAAAAAGTCAAATTAAATTTCCAATTTCTTTTTGTTTTAAATAAAAATTTACACTTTGGGCTTTCTATCTATGAATTAAAATTGATGTGTTTCGCATGGCTTATGCAAAAATTTTGGGTACTTTCCAATTAGCCGGATAAGTGCTTTATTTTTATATTTTACATATGCACACAAAAAAGCAAATGAAATTTCCCATTTCTTTTTATTTTAAATAAAAGTTTACACTTTGGGCTTTCTATCTATGAAATAAAAATGATGTCTTTCGTATGGTTTATGCAAAAATTTTGGGTACTTTCCAATTAGCCGGATAAGTGCTTTATTTTTATATTTTACATATGCACACAAAAAAGCAAATGAAATTTCCCATTTCTTTTTATTTTAAATAAAAGTTTACACTTTGGGCTTTCTATCTGTGAAATAAAAAAGATGTCTTTCACATGGCTTATACAAAAATTTTGGGTACTTTCCAATTAGCCGGATGCGTATTTTATTTTTACATATATACACATGCATAGATCTATATAAATACAGATGTATTATACATGTACATATGTATGTATATATACAGTATATTGATATATATATGTATAACACTGGTGCCCGTCTAACCGAAAAGTACCAAATTTTACATTGTTTTGAAAATCTGCACTAATTAAGGGGAAAAAAATCTGACTAAGTTTAGCTGTGGTGCTTAAATAATTACTGGAGTTTCTATGATTTACTGAATGTAATGTTATTTAATACAAAAACAAATTGGAAATTTCATTTGCCTTTTTGTGTAGAGACTTTCTCATAAAGTCACAAAATTGCGGAAAAATAATCATAACTTTCAACTTTGGTTTACTTTTTCGGCCGTATATAAATCTCTATTAACTGCCCTAATTGCTTTTTTCACTTGCTTTTTATGCCGCTTAAATGGATCTCCACATTTATATAATTCATATTTCATTAAGAGCGAAATTCTGTGATGCTCACATATATTAATCAAACGGTTTTCACTTAATTTTTGTTTTATAAATGCAATAGTCCTAACTAATAAAAGTTCTTTTTCTGAATCACAGAGATATCAATGTAGTCTATTTCTCTGTTATTTCTATGGCTAGTTTTGTGACATTCTAAACCAGTTAATATTACAATACTGCAAGCCTGAAGACTAGTAGAAGGTTTAATATCAGGCTCCATATTAAAACAATAAAGCAAAAAAATATTTATACATATCATAAACTATAAAGTATATAACAATCAGATTATATTTTTAGTAGCACAGTAAAAGTTAGATCATTCTTCTATGATAAGAAACAACAAAATGACAATAATTTTATTAAATTGATTTCAAAACATCTGCTTTCATACTAACGAACATTACCCTGCCTTTATCAGAAGGTGTTTATACAAGGCAGGTGCAATTAAATCTTTCAGACTATAGAAACAAATTTAAGTTCTATTAAACATTTGTGTATTTAAACTTGCCAATATAAATATTTAAACTGATTAAAATTAACCAAGGACAGGAAATACAAGGTTTTGAACATTTGTTAAACACAAATAATTAATATATAAGAATTCGAAAGAAAGAATGGAAATGTGAGGAGAAAAAATTATTTATTTTATAATGTAAAAAAAAAAGTAAGAGATTCATTAGATTACCAAAAAATACCCATTATTAAATAACTAAATGAAATATATGGATCATTCACTAAATTTAATGGGGAAACATATTACAGTCAGTTTTTTTTAATCAGAATAAAACAAAGCCTAAATTTTACTTTGCAAATTAGAAAAACATGCATCAAATAACATTAAATTCAATAACTCATAGAAATTCCAGTAATTATTTAAGTACCACAGCTAAACTTTTTTTAAGAATTAAAAAAAAATTTAAAGATTTTTTTCCTCTTAATAGGTGCAGATTCTCAAAACAAGGCAAAATTTGGTACTTTTCGGTTAGACGGGCACCAGTGTTATGCATATACATATCAATATACTGTATATATACATACATATGTACATGTTTAATACATATGCATTTATATAGATCTATACATATGTACATATGTAAAAATAAAACACGCATCCGGCTAAGTGGAAAGTACCCAAAATTTTTGCATAAGCCATGCGAAAGACATAATTTTTATTTCACAAATAGCAAGTCCAAAGTGTAAACTTTTATTTAAAACAAAAAGAAATTGGAAATTTCATTTGCCATTTTGTTTGCATGTGTAACATGTAAAAATAAAACATGCATCCGGCTAATTGGAAAGTATCCAAAATTTTTGCATAAGCCATGCGAAACACATTATTTTTATTTTATAGATAGAAAGTCCAAAGTATAAACTTTCATTTAAAACAAAAAGAAACTGGAAATTTAATTTGCCTTTTTGTGTATAGCCTTTTTGGTGAAGTCACAAAAATTTGGAAAAATAACCATAACTCTCAACTTTGGCTAATTTTTTTTATCCTAAATATTACAAGTAAATTTTTTAAATATTTTTTTATTAAAATATGCTCTTTTTGTATTCTTACAGTGATATTTTTAAGATGATTCACGTTTTAGATCCAGAGAAACAATTTTTTGAAGATGGAACTGCAATCTCAAAATACAGACTCAGAAATGTGCGATTTGAGAAACCCCCAAGAATTGGACCCCCCATATCTCACAAAGTTTGAGGTCTAGGAAGGAAAAATTTCTGATGGAATCATTTCATGATAGAATTAGTGTGTACACAAAGATTCATCAAAATCCCTTTGGGTAGGGTTACAAGGTCTGGTTGAATTGACATGGAATGACCCATTAACAAAATTTAAATTATCTTTAAATATATCCATTGCATCTAAATCCTTTTGTGAAAATAGTTCACTTTTACTATCAGAAATACCCAATGATTCTAGATCCCAAAATCTTTGCAAATCAAAATTTTCCCTATCATTCACCGATACATGATGAGCATTAATTGTTTTGTTGCTTTCAGAGTTAATTTTCCCCACTATTGTGTAACCAAAAAGTGTATTAGCTACATATAAATGCTCATTAATTTCTTCTACGATGCCTTTCTGCACATTCCAAAAATAATCAGCTCCAAGAAGGGTTTGCACTGCTGATTCCTGGGGGGTAGGATCTGCTAATTTCCATCCCTTACTCTCAACATATTTCGTAATTAAAGGATGAGAATTTGGAACCTTCAAAGTTGTTGTGCTTATTAAATCCGTAGCTAATACCTCAACATTTATGAAACGCCGATAATTCAATTTACTTCTTAATTTAATTTTGAAAACATCATATTCTTCTTCCCGACCTTGATCAATACCAAAGGCAAATACAGTTAAATGTTCCTTTCGTAAAACAGGCAAATTTAATTCACGAGCTAATCTTTTTGTTATGAAACTTTTCTCGCTTGCAGAATCAAGCAATAAACGAACTAATTTTGATTTCGAGTTACCTTCCCAGTTACACAACATGTTTGCAATAAAACAACATGATTAGAATTTTTCAAATTACAATGAGAATTAGATACAATTATATGATTTTCGGATATTTCTGGTTTCAATTTTTTCTTAAAACAAAATAATTTGTTATGTTCAGTACTTTTACAGTTTATACATGGCTGCAATTTTACGCGGCACTGCGAAGATAAATTGGATTTGAAAAAACACCGATAGCATCTACCTTCTTTTTTTAACATTAATCTTTTCTTTTCATCAGCTAAATTTTTACACTCAGACGATAAATGTTCATTAATTTTACAGAATATACAAAAAACTTTAATATTAGCATTTAAAGTATTAGCATGTTGATATTTATTTGATTGTTTTCTTTCACTATATTCAGTTTTATTTTTATATACAAACGAAGAAGTTGTATCAATTTTAGAACTAGTCATAAGCAAAGCTTTTTCTCTACATTCAATTTCTGATTTAAGAAAGGCAATTAGATCTGTTACATCAAGGTCTTTACTAGTATCACGTCTTCTGTGATATTCAATTACAAGTTCATGGGGTAATAACTTAATCAAAACAGGATTTAATAAATGCCTATAGGAATTAGATGTTACTCCTAAATTTCTTAAACTTCTTATGTTTATTTCACACACGTCATGCAATCTTCTTAATGCATTTAAATTTGAGCAATTTTTCACGGGTTCCATGTTTAACAAATTAGACATATGTTTATTTATAATTACATCAACTTTACCAAATCGGTCCTTTAATAAATCAATACAGATATCATAATTTTGTTCTGTCAATGGAAATCCTTCTACCACATTGTATGCACGATTACATAACAAAGATTTTAAATATGCAAATTTCTCTATCTTGGACAGTGATTTATTCTGGTATACCGATGTTTCAAAACAATTAAAAAATTCTACCCATTCTTCGATTTCACCAGAAAATTTTGGAACATTTAATTTGGGTAATTTCATGGCCGAATAAGAACTTGCTTCTGTTCCACTGACAGAACTGTTCAATGCATTCACAGAACTACCTGATATCATAGTAGAAGTATTGCCTTTATTGCATTTACTCAATCTATTTTTAATTTTAAATTTAGCACTTATCAACTGATCATTATACTTTTCACTGCTAGCAATATCCTTTTCATATTCTTTTAAGTCTCATATTTGAGCTTCAATTTCATGATTTAATTTTTGAAATGTAGATTCTTTTAAAGACAATGTTTCGTGAAGCAGTTTTTGTATTATCAATATCATCTGTTAATAATGTTTCTAATTTTGTTATTAACTTAGTAAAACTTGTTCGTTCAACAGAACGCTTTGCTTTAAGTTTTTCTAAATTTTCCATAACAAATAATAAAATCTTAATTTCTAATTGATAATAATAAAGCTTCTTACCTGTTTTTTTCAGGTAATCCTTAGGTAATCCAAGTCAAGTGTTCATTCATAGTAATCCAATTGTAAGGAGAAAACTATGTTCATGCACAATAGTCCAAATTAATTCACTATTTAACACTATTCAACACTATTCACTATTTAACACTCTCGGGTTTCGGCACCATTAAAAAAATGGATGTATCATTCAATGTGTTCATTAAAGTAAGATGGGAGAGCTATTAAGATTAAATGTTTATTAAAATAATAAAGTTCACATCAAATATGAGCATTAGTAATCAAGGTACTATATTGTACTCTCATTGGTTTCTCTCATAGAGAGCCATGAATCTATTTCAAGTTTCTGAACTTACACATTTGTAGTTACAGAGCCAAACATACAGGTTTTATCTGCCTGGTTGCAGAGTCAAGAAAATACATCTTATCTGCTTGGTTGCAGATTCAAGACTAGTCCCCCTTTTGGGGAAATATAATAAGAAAAAAAGCATAGAGATAAAATTACATGATCATAAATTTAAAAATTTATCATTAATTTGACATAAAATTAATAAAAAAACCAATAAATCTCTAATAATGATTTAAAAACTACTCAAGTTGACAACTTATCAATAAATAAAACATTAATTTTGACATAAAATAATTATAAGACCAATAAATCTCTTTAAATGAATTTAAATTAAATTAAGCTGTCAACTTGTCAAGAAACAAACATTAATTTAATAATAAATCAACATTAAGTAGTTTTAAATCATTATTTTACTCATAAATATTAATCAAGCCTTTTATTTTGACAGTAATTCAATTTCTCAAGGCCAAATCCATTAATATCAATAAATTTGAAATATCAAGAACTTTTATTTGACAGTAATTTTATCAAGGCCAAATCCATTACTATCAATAAATTTATTTCTTTAAGACTTACGCCTAAACAATGTTGTGAAACAAATATCTTGGTAATCAAAGTTTTGGCATTTCAAATTCATTTTCCACATAATTGTGAATAGTTCATTATTGCTCTCAACACCTCAATAGACAATACTGAGTAAGGGAAAACAGAGAAAATGTGTCATAAGAATGTTTTCTTTGTTAGCTTTTAATAATTAATTTATAAATTGATTATTTCTAACAGAAATAAAAATAAAACTACAATAGTTAAATAGATTTAAATATTTTTTATTCTAAAATTATCGTATCAATAACATTTTTTATTTTATTTTATTTTATTTTTTGCCAAACGATCATTTTAATTTATAGTATAAATCCTGGAATTATATTAGAAAGAGAATTAAAATTACGTCAGTAGCTATCGAGAGAACGATACATGAATGTCAACTTTTTCAGATGTCATTTTTCAATAGTTATTATTGTTTAAAACATTAGTTTTAAAAGAACAATTTTTTAAACCTAAAGATTATGAAGGAGACAATGGTGTCTACGAGTGAATAAGTAAACAATAAATTATTTTCCTACCCTGAATTACGAATGAACAGAATAATTTTATTTATATGAATATTGTTGTTTAAAATGTATCTAGTTACATAATGCGAATTCTCGTTTGAAAATACGTTAGCAAATTTTCATCTCAAATCCTGCAATTTTTTTTCCAATTTAAAGAACATTATACAGGGTATTTCTAAACTCATGGTACAAACTTTAAGGGTGATAGTACACATCAAGACATACAATATTAAATAGGAAACTAAGGGTCCCAAACGTCTTCCGAAGGAGACAGAAGCCATTAAAATTTAGGGTCCAAAATTTCAAATGATTATAAAAAACAGAAAAATTGTTCGAAACGCCTGCGGTTTTTACTAAAACTATTCTTTATGTCAGTATTGTCTTGAAAATAAATTATAAAGATAAATTTCAAAAAATGCCGATAGAGGGAGCTTTAGACTTTGGAGTAACGAACAACTATTTTTTATCGTTATTTTTTGCATCTCATTAAATTTTTTTAGAAGCTTAGGCATAAACTTAAATTTTGAGCTTAAAATCTAAATCGTTGGGAGCAGTTAAGTAGCGCAAACTGAATTGTGGGGGGAGGTTCAAATTTCAAATGATTATAAAAAACGAAAAAATTGGTCAATTGATTTGCGATTTTCACTAAAATTATTCTTTATGTCATAATTATCTTGAAAATAAATTATAAAGATAAATTTCAAAAAATTCCGATAGAGGGCGCTTTAGACTTTGGAGTAACGTACAACTATTTTTTATCGTAATTTTTTTCATCTCATAATTTGTTTTTAGAAGTTTACACACAAACTTAAATTTTGAGATGAAAATCTGAATCGTTGGGAGTGGTTAAGTATCGCAAACTCAACTGTGCTCAATGTGGATGGGGAGGTTGAAATTTCAAATGGTTATAAAAAACGGAAAAATTGGTCGGTTTTTGCTAAAGCTATTTTTTATACCAATATTTACTTGAAAATAAATTTTAAAGATAAATTAAAAAAAAAATCCATTAGAGGGCGCCTTAAACTTTAGAGTAACCAACAACTATTTTTAACCGTTATTTTTTGTATCTAATTAAATGCTTGCAAAAGCTTAAGCATAAATTTTAATCTCAAATTCTAAATCGATGGGAGGGATTAAGAAGCGCAAACCGAATTGTGTTAAGGAGTTGAAATGTTACCCTCCCCACCCCTCAAACACAGTTCAATTTTCCGCTACTTAATTACTTACAAAGATGCAGGTTTTGAACTCAAAATTTAAGTTTATGTCTAAGCTTCTGAAAAAATTTATGAGATGCAAAAAATAACGGTAAAAAAAAGATGTACGTTCTCCAAAGTCTAAAGCGCCCTCTATCGGCATTTTTTGAATTTTGTCTGTATAATTTATTTTCAAAATAATATTGACATAAAGAATAATTTTAGTAAAAATCGCAAATCAATTGACCAATTTTTCGGTTTTTATAATCATTTGGAATTCGAACCTCCCCCCACAATTCAGTTTGCGCTACTTAACCGCTCACAACGATTTAGATTTTGAGCTCATAATTTAAGTTTATGTCTAAGCTTCTAAAAAAATTAAATAAGATGCAAAAAATAACTGTAAAATAATAGTTGTTCGTTACTCCAAAGTCTAAAGCGCCCTCTATCGGCATTTTTGAAATTTATCTTTATAATTTATTTTCAAGACGATAATGACATAAAGAATAGTTTTAGTGAAAACCGCAAACGAATCGACCAATTTTTCTGTTTTTTATAATCATTTGAATTTTTGGACCCTAAACGTTAATGGCGCCTATCTCCTTCTGAAGACGTTTGGGACTCTAAATATCCTATTTAATATTGTTTGTCTTGATGTGTGCTATCACCCCTTAAAGTTTGTACCATGAGTTTAGAAACACCCTGTATATAGGCCATTCCCATTTCCAACACTTAAGTGGTTTTAGTTTGTTTCCATAACCCTCATTTACTTTTACATTTTCCACAGATATTTTGGGATGACTATGCAAACTCATTTGGACTGTAGAGTTATATCACTCAGTATTTGACAACACTCTCAGGAAAGCAAATGTAAACTTATTACAATTTGAGCGTCAGAAATCAGTAATTCGAGCATTTTCTTTTCAATTTTCACGGGCCTAACAGCCTTATTTGATGAAAAATGGTCTGATCCACTAAATAAGCGTTCTTATCCTTTAGATTATTAGAAAAATGAGGGCAACCCAGATACTCTTACAGTTCTAGCCCATGTGTAAGCAAAATTACGGTGCGACCCAATACATCTTTCCACGCTGAGGTGTAAAACGCTTCATTTTTGTCGTGTTTCGAAAAATAATATCACTTAACCGCAACATATTTTTTAGATCTCCAAAAAGGCGATTATGTGATGAGTATTTAATTGTGATACATACTTATTATTAAACTGCTATTGTGATTTAAAATGTATTATACCTTGTTTTACGGACTGCACAAAATAATGGGCATGGATTATTATTATTATTATTATTACTAGCTGTTCTGCCCGGCGTTGCCCGGGTTCATAAAAAAATAGCAAGAATTGCGAAAAAACTTTAAAAATCATAATAAAAACCTCGAAAAATTTAAAAAATGCTGCACGAATTTCGTTTAAATGTCGTTGAAAAGAGATGGGCTAGAAAATTGAAGTTGGATTATTTTTACTAATGTGGAAAAATCTTACAAATCGCAAAAAAACATTAAAAATCTCATAAAAATATAAAACAAAATTCAAAAATTGTGTTTTAAAATTCGAATAAACTTTGAAGAAAAGAGATCAGAATCTAATAAATTCGGCCGAAAATTGAACCTCTAAAAATTGAAGCGGGTCTCGAAGAAACGTAAACATCGCTTTAAAAATGACAAAATTTTCAAAAATCACGGAACTCAAAATTTACTCTACTTGGATAAGTGTTTTGAATCTAATTAATTTGATAATGTAAAAAGCATTGAAATACGAAAAAAATGCTAAAAAATCTCAATAAAAATCTTTAATCGCACAGGAGAAAATTTATCATTAGCGAAGAAATTAAAAACCGAATTCCTTTTCCATATCTGAGAAAAATCTCCGTAAACTAAAAAAGTAAAAAAAAAAGCATACTGCATTAAAAATTGCTGTAGATCGAAATAAGAGAGCAAAACAATTACCGTAAAGGATATAAGTTTGAAACCAAACTCTTATTAGTCTAGAAATTTAAAATCGAATTCCTTCGAAAAATGTTATTAAAAAAAAAAAGACTGAGAAAGCCCAACAATTGCATTTAAAATTGTAAAGAAAGTCGTAAAACATTAAAAAATCCCTAGTTTAAAAATTCACTGTTATAATATAAAATATTGTAATCAAGAAATTAACCATATTAACCAAAAAATTTGAAATCGAAATTGATTTCCGGATGTAAAAAAATCGCCACGAAACTTGAAGAATGGCTAAAAATTACATTGAAAATTGCATTAAAAATAGCTAAATATTTGGAAGTCAATGCTTAAAAAAATAATATTAAGGCAGGGCGGGAGGGGGGGATGGGATTATGATCGAAATCATTCATAAATTACAAAATGTAGGCATGGAACGCCAAAATCGTTTTAAGAGATAAAACATTGCATTCGAAACATAAATATATTAAACAAAATGTTTGCTATCAAAATTGGTTTCTAAATGGCAGAAAATCGCCAAGGAAATAAAAAAAATGGCTAAAAATCGTATCGAAAACTATATTAAAGATCGCTGAATATTTAAAAGTCATGGCTGTAAAAATTTAATGTTCAGTAGAAAATATTGTAATCGGAAATCGTTCATAAATAAGGAAAAGTCAACACGGAACACCTAAAATCTCTCAAACTAACTAAAAATTACATTGAATATCGCATTAGAAATTGGCAAAATTCATAAAAGCGTGGAAAACAAATTGTACTATTTATGCTAAAAGTTAGAAACCGAAATTCTTTTACCGATGTCAACAACTGTCACAGAACTTGAAAAATCACTATAAATCAGATTAAAAATCAGTAAAATTCAAAAATCCGGACAAAATTTGCCATAGTAAGATAAACATTTACATTAAATTCCTGCGGACATAATTTACCATAATGGGACAAAACATTGAAATCTGAACTCTTTCATTAGTTAAAAAATATCGACACACAACTTGCTAAACATTTTATGAAAATACACAAAAAATCTGAATCATTGATGTCAAAATTTACTACATTAAGCTACAAATTATTTAAAAATTTCTTTTCCAATTGTGAAAAAATCGCCGTGGACTCAAAAACTTCTAAAAATTGTATTCAAAAATTCATTACAAATCGTTTCAAATTTAAAAATAGCGGGGGACAACATTTACATTAATAGATTAAAATAGTGTAATCTGAATTATTTCTTAAATACGAATGAAAAAATCTGCGCAAAGCGTGAGAAATAATGAAAACATTGCTAAAAATTGCATAAAAATATTACTAAATTTCAAAATTCGTAAATGAAGTGTAAATGTTTGAAATTAATTTCCTTTTCGAAATTTCAAAAAATAGCCGTGAGATTCAATAAACCAATACAAAACCATTGAAAAATTCATTAAAAATTGCTAAATCTAATTACATCCCGTGAATAAAAAAATATTCTAGTCGTGTAAAACGTAGCAACCATTCTTTTTTACATGAATTACAAAAAAATTGACGCAGAACACAAAATATATCAAAAATCACATTGAAAATCAACAAAATTAAAAACTAGTCGTTGGGGGCCACCGTAATTCTTACCCATCATGGATATGTATATGAAAATAAAACATGTGAAACTATTTATACAATGCATTGCAATTCATAAACAAAACTTAAATATTGTTAATATACATAGTAATGCTATATTAAAGAACTCCTGATGTACCAATTTCGACAAATTATATAAAACGCCAAACTACTCAAGTAGTACCGAACTGCGTAAAAGAAACATCCTTATAACTCCAAAAATAATAATTCTATTAACTAACAATTAACTGCGTCGGATTAAGCGTCTCATTTCCAATTAAAATATACTTCTGAATTGAAATTTGAATGAAATACAGGGTCATGAAAAATCGAAGAATGTGGAAAACAAGATTACAAATATCTCGGCAACTAGTAATCCGATCGACTTCGTTCTATATGCAAAATGTGTGTTATTTTATTGCCTTTTACGTCCATTCCTTAGAACAAAAAAATTCGAAAATTTTTATATACCTTTCATCAGAACGAAATTTTCGAGAGTCCAAAAAAAATAGTTCCGGATAATCGAGGTTGCTGATATTAAATAGGGTTCGTCCCATTCTTACATACTAACTACATGCAAAATTTCAAGTCTCTATCTCAATTTGTTCGGGAGATAGAGCGTTTACAGACAGACAGACAGACAGACAGACAGACAGACAGACAGACAGACAGACAGACGGACGGACGGCAAATTTTTTTTTTCTAAAAATATGTTTTTCGGAATCTCTACTATCAAAAACGTGTAAATCCGTCAAAAAATTTTCTTCGATTTTCAAAACGATTGCAAGACTTACCCTATACTACGTATGATGGGTAAGTAAACGGTAAATGGTGAAATTTACTATATTACACTGTAAAAAAAAAATCAAGAGATTACTAAAAATTTCTTAGTAAATTTGTATTCCACAGAATTTTTTAGTAACCATTACAAACTTTTTTTTTGCAAGTGAAACAAGCATTTCTTTTGTAAACTGAACAAAAGAATTTTTTGTATAACTAACTTAAAAATTTTTAGTATGAGCCACAAAGCAAATTTGATTATTGGTCCAAAATTACTTTTAGTAACCATTACGTGCAACCGAAGCGGAGGAGCTTCCTTCGAGCTGCATCCAAAATTCTGAAGCGGAAGATTTTCGGCAAAACCGCAACAGATGGCAGCACTAAACATTCCTTACTGCTCCGATCGGATTTTCTTAGTTCCTTTATTAACGAGACACTACAGACATTCGGGGTGCATTTGGTTGTGGCAAGTTTCGAACCCGGGACCTTTTAGCCTGAAGTCCGTTACTATAACCACTATGCTATCAGGGCCACACCAACTGAGTTTTAGTAAGAGCTATTAAAAATATAAAATTATTAACTCTATTCGTTGCTAACATTTTTCTAGTGATTCTTACAGATTTTCTAGTAACCGACTAAGATTACTAAAAATTTTTTAGTAATTACAAGAATAACTAAAGTTTTTTTAGTAGATCGACCTTTTTTTTTTTACAGTGTAGGCTAAAAGTTTGAAACCAAAATAATTTTTTAATTGTTAAAACACCACTGTGGTGGGGATCTAAAAAAATAGTACTAAATCGCATTAAAAAATTCATTAAAAACGCATTGAAAAATGCACTAAATATCGCTAGTTATTTTTTAAATCGCAGTAATCAGAATTTCATTCGGATAAAACATTCTAATCGGAAATCTGAACTATTTGATTATCCGGTTGACCAAGAAACTATCTTGGGTCAAACCATGAGATTAAACTACAATAATGGAGGATCGTAAATTCCATATTCACTTGACATTAAACATGTTACATATGTTTGTTACGTCATCAAGTGGTTTTTACTTTTTATTTTTATATGTATTTGTATTAATGTTTTTCTAAATTATCTCTTCTTTCATTATTTAACATAAAAATTACATCTATTTGCATAATTTGGCTTGTTTCACGATTAATATAATTTGGCGAAATTGGTCGACAGGATAATCACGTAGTAAAAGAAAATCCTTTATAGATAATAAAAAATCGACACGGAACACAACAATTCTTCAAAAATCGCGTTAAAAATCTCTAAAATTATATTAGATTAAAAGTTTGAAATCAATTTTTACTTCCAAATATCAAAAAATCACCATAAAACTCGAAAAATTTCTAAAAATTGCATTGAAAAGTGCATTAAAAATCACTAATATTAAAAAATCACAGGGGTCAAAATTTACTCTAATAGGGTAAAACGTTGTAATTGGAAATACCTCATGAATGACAAAAATCCGACATCAAACACAAAAAATCTCGAAAAATCGCATTAAAATTAACTGAAATTCATAAACTTTCACAGCTAAAATTTAATACATCAACCTGAAAGTTTTAAGCAAAATTCCTTTTATTAATGGCGAATAATAGCGGCAAAATTTACGTTAAATAATTCACTAAAAATCCAAACATCGTTGCACGGAATCCAAATAAATTATATTGAAAAGAGAACAAAATTCACTAATTTAGGTCGAAAGAATGAAACCGCTTTCCTTTTCGCTAATGTGGAAAAATCGCCTCGAAACCCACTAAAATTCGCATATGAATTAAATTAAAAAAACTGAAAATCGGCCTTCAAGGTGCAAAATTTCATACATAACTTCGTGCAGCGGTTTCTCCAGAGCATCGCCAGTACTTTAAAAATTTTAACATGCGTTATAAACTACCTTAAAGTGTAAAACAGATCTCCTTATTACATTTCCTAATTTTGTTCGCGCCCCTCCTTTCACGCACCCTGAAATGTGTCACACCATTCTTTGTTTACATTTTTTATCATGTATTATAAACCATTTTAAAATTTAAAATAAATCACATTGTTATATTTCCAAATTTTAACAAAATCGCGTTCTGTTAGTTCTATTTTTCACCACCAGCTAGCGCACTCTATTCTTCAAAAACTTTATCAAAACGATACTCTCTTAAACAACCTATCAGGTTATATATTACTCGAGGGGTCAGCGATCTTAATCAAGAATTTAAGATAGCTTATGAAATTGCTATTCGAAAATAGTGGTACCTAAATTTTTGACATTTTAGGTAGATTTCACAAAAAAATACTACTTATTGCATTCCCAACAGCTTAAGTTTTTCATAGAACAACTATGAAAAAAATAGATGCTAAACGCAAAAATCTTTAAAAAACGTTAAAAATCGCATTGAAAATCGCATTAAAAATCGTTAAAATCTAAAAATCGTAACAAACACAAAATTTAAGGCACTAGGCTAAAAGTTTAAAATAATTTTCTTTTTATCAATCTCAAAAAATAGCCGCAAAATGAGAAAAAACACTAAAAATCGCATTAAAAATTCGTTAAAAATTCAAAAATCGCTGTACAAATTCCGAATAAACTTTGTTGAAAAGAGAAAAAAAATTGCTATTTTGGGTTAAAAGAATGAAACCGTATTCCTTTCACTAATGGGATAAAACCGCAAAAATAACGCTAAAAATCGCCGAAAAAAATTATTTAAAAAAATCTAAACAAAAAATCGAAAATCGGGCTTCGAGGTGCAAAACTACATGTAAAAAAGTAACCTTCCCTTCAAATTTCGTAACTCTACGTGCAGCAGTCTCTTCAGAACAGCGCTGACAGACAAACATCCTTCTCTCTTTATTATTGTAGATTATTATTTTACGGGATATGACTCTGTTGCTGGCATCTGACCGTAATTTTACACGAATATTTTTAATAGTGAACGCAATAGATAGTAAAAGAAACAGAATTCTCTATTAAATAAACGAAATGATTCCAAAAGTAGTTATTTCCTGAAAAAATACGGATTTTCTGAAAATTCATTAGCATTTTATGCGAGTCAGCATAACTAAAACGCAATGTAAAATTCTCAGTGATAATCTTCTTTATTTAAAGTCCTTAGCGTAAAAACAAATTCTTCGCAATAATAAACTCTTTCAAGGATAAAACATGAAATTTTAATGATTTTAGCTTGGGAAAGTAAGTAAATTGTTTTTTATTTTGGTCTTTCGCTTACATGTATACATTTAAACAGTCTTCATGCCATAAAATACAACATAAATGAGTACAAAGTCTTGCCATGAATATAAATGTTATTGTACAAAAATAATTATAATTGAATGCATTTTAAGTACTATTATAAGTTTTATACTACGACATATTTCATATAGTTTCAATGTGGGCTCGAGATAATTTCAAAGCCTCAATTGTTATTCAAATATTTTGTATTCATGCTGGAAATTCTAAAATAAAATGTTTTGCATTTGAGGAATATTTAATGTTGAAATTTATGTGAATATGAAAACTAAAAGATACTTTTGTAGGAAGATGAAGCATAATTTAAAAAATATTTTTTTCTGTTTATATATTCTGTGAACTGTTATAATTCATATCAACTTTCGATGTAATGCTATGTAATTCAATGTCTGATGTATTCCGATATAATATAAAAGGTATCCCATAAATAAATATTGCCATATTTTACGTAAAAGAATTCACATGAAACATTTTTAAATATCGCAACTTTTTGTTATTTAAAAATTTTTAAATTTCAATAATTTATTTTTTTTTTATTATTTTGTTACTAAATTTAGAGTATAACTTTTTGAGCTTGCCATTAACACATTTACCAATTTTCCAATGAATCCATTGAAAATAGAGATATTTGGTTTTTTATGTCCACTGTCTCTTCAAGTCTTGACTACAAGACATAGGATTCTAATGCTGTTTTACACATGGATGTTCGTAATCAGTCGGACTTAACTGTTGTTATTATTCCTTTCTACTTAATCACTCGAGTTTTTCAAACGCACTGATTATATGCGTATAGACGCTTACAATCGTATTTACACTTTTTGTTGTTACCCCCAAAAATGTGTGTTCAAAATCGATGTTTAACATGCAATGAATACTTGGTTGCTTTTGCAGCATATTTGTGTGATGTAATCTATACTAATAAAATCCGTGCGCCTCTGTCTGTCTGTCTGTCTGCTTGAAGCCGATTACAGATTGCAATGCGGGCGAGTTGGAAGTCGCGAGAGGTGTCTTACGATTCGAAAAATTCCGGGAAAGTCATTTCGGGAATTTTCGAGACCGTGGGACCAAAATTAAAAAAGTTATGAATTAAAAACCGGTTGGGAATCGGAAAGGAAAACGTCTAATTTCCCAAACGGAGCTCTGAGGCAGAACCCTGCGCCACTTTGGGGTGAACGACCTGAACTTTTCCCCTTTGGCTAAAAGAAGAAGCAGCCGAAAACCTCTTTTTTCTCCCGGGAAAACGACTTTTTCTTTGGTTTCGGTTCTTTGAAAAAGAACTATTTGGTAAAAAATGTTAAACACGGTTTATTTTCATACTTTTTCTTTTTGGTAGCATACACGAATATTGTGTAACCTAAGATTTACGCGATTAATACTAATTTTTGTTAGTACAAACGGAAAACGAGCTACCAAAATTATTTGTTAGTTATGTTGTTTGTGATATTAATGAAATTACTTATTTTTTTTAATAGCAGTCTTTTGCAGTTTTTAATACCGAAACTTTTTTTGCGCGTTTTTTCTTAAACCATCATACAGACAGTTTTTAAAGTAGATAAAACTGATTACATATTCAGAATCTGCGTAAAAGTCTGCTTCTGATGAACCAAAAAATACGAGAAAATGTCTTATGGGCGCGCAGCGCCAACCGCGCAAAATCAAATATTTTTAACGGGACGATGGCGACCATGGCGCGTAGCGCCGGTGGGTGGTAGGCCAGTGGGCCGCCTTTGCACGGTGGGCACGTAGCACCCACTGTGCGAAATCACATATTTTTAACGGGATAATGGGCGCATAACAACCATAGCTCTTTAATTTACTTTTTTTGTGCTTGAGGATTCGAACTCCAAGACTTGCTAATTAATTGAATTTTTTTGCTTATTATATACTGCTTAATATCGAGGTTCGTTTGGAAAAAGTGGCCCAGCTAGCGGGCGTAGCTCGCTAGTCTATACTAATAAAATCCGTGCGCCTCTGTCTGTCTGTCTGCTTGAAGCCGATTACAGTTCGCAACGCGGGCGAGTTGGAAGTCGCGAGAGGTGTCTTTCGAATGGAAAAATTCCGGGGAAGTCATTTCGGGCATTTTCGAGACCGTGGGACCAAAATGAAAAAAGTTATGAATTAAAGACCCCTTGGGAATCGGAACGAAAAATGTCTCAATTCCCAAACGGGGCTCCGAAGCATAACACTGCGCCACCTTGCGGTGAAGGACATGAATTTTTCCCCTTTGGCTAAAAGAAGAAACAGCCGAAAACCTCTTTTTCTACCGGCGCTAATTAAGTTTTTTTCCGCATCAATTTTTTTGACTTACCGTAGAATATTTACCGTAGTTTTCTCTAAAATATTGAACTTAGAAATAAAACAGGACTATCGAAACTTTTTTTTGCGCGTTTTTTCTTAAACCATCATGCAGACAGTTTTTAAAGTAGAAAAAAACTGATTACATATTTAGAATCTGCGTAAAAATCTGCTTCTGATGAACTAAAAAATACGAAAAAATGTCTTATGGGCGCGTAGTGCCCACCGTGCAAAGCCAAATAAGTTTAACGGGACTATGGGCGCGAAGGGACCATAGCTCCGATCCACAATCTTTTTTTTTCAAGTGCACGTGGCCCACAGTGCGAAATCACATATTTTTAACGGGACCATGGCTCTTTAATTTACTTTTTTTTTGTTCTTGAGGATTCGAACACCAAGACTTGCTTATTAAATGAATTTTTTTGCTTATTATATACTGCTTAATACCGAGGTTCGTTTGGAAAAAGTGGGCCAGCTAGCAGGCGTAGCTCGCTAGTCACTAATATTTTGTGATTAAATTAGCAAAATATTTTATTTTGAAATATCAGTGAGATAAATTTTGTAAAGGGATAAATAGTCTAAGGCACTTTCCGTCTACCAGTTTATACGGTAATTAAAGGGGTCACTATAAAAAAAGCGGAAATACTTATTTTTGTTTACCGCTTACCCGATTTGCCCGTATGTCGTACAGGCAACGCGATGTTTGCGTACGTGTCAGGATTTTGCTAATCATGATTTGTCCATACCACGAACAGGCAAATGATTTCAAATCATGATTTATTATTCTCACCAGTAAATTTTTATTGTAAATTTCGTATTATTTGCTTCGAGCATTTTTCTGATTCGATTCCCTAGTAGTTCCAGAACTACATTTATAGTTATTCTCTTCTGTCTACTCCCTGTTTTTGTTTAATTATCCTGCTAAATAGTAAATTTTTATTATCAATTAAAATCTTAACTTCCCTTGTATTTTTTCGTTACTTTAATTTTATTCTCTATTTTTTATATTATTATTTTTACTGTAAGTAGTTTTTACTAAAGCTTAACTTTTCACTCCCAATGGTTCCAAATTTTTGCAAGACTTTTCACTTTTACTCCGGGAGTACAGTCAATTGGGCATCCCATGAAACGTTAACCAATCTGTTAGCAATCTGTCCTTATTCGATTAGGTAAAAATTTCTGTTTTGAAAAACCGAATGATTTGAAAAACCGAAAATGATTAAAAATTCTGTAAAAGAAGCTAAAAAAAGAAGGCATTATTTGAAAGTTTTTTTCAAAAATATTGATCAGGTGTGGTTAAACTGTATCCTCGAAAGATAAATCTAGTAGATTATAAATAATGAAGTATAAAATCCCGTTTCTTCTAAATGAATATGACTTCGTTTTTCAGCAATAAAAGAAATATTCTCGTAGTAACTTATCACTAATCGTTCCCAACGGTTGAATATATCTTTCTTTTTATTTTCATTTCACACTTTCTAGCACATAAAACTTCTTTGAAATAATGAATGCTCATTTGTTCTTGTAGAGTAATTAATGGCGGCTACTAATTTCTATAAGAATCCAAATGATATATTTCATTTTTTATACATTCACGAAGATAAGGTAAAAGTAAAAGTAAACGTGGAATGATAAACTGCCATCTTGAATACTCTATCAATTAGTTTTCATTTTTTCCTCAGAATATCAAGACTTTCTTTATTTGATTTGGTAAAAGAAAGGAAGAAAAAAGTATACAACTTCATTTTCTTCTCGATTCGAAAAGTTTGTTCTTATTTGTTTTTTATTCTATGAACGAAAACATTTGATTATTTATGTAATTTTTAAATTATATAGATACAGTTTGAAATTCAGTACTTAATAACAAATGTAATAAAAAAATTACACATTTCTGCAGACTGAAATAAACTTTAAGGCTGATAATTGAAGAAATACACTTTGTAAATTCACCATAAAATAAACAATAAGGCAGGACGCGTTTCAGGCTGCTTCAATAACAGCTCGTCATCAGCTAAACCAACACGTGTCTGCAGGACTCAGGCTATCTGTCAGCTAAAATTCCATCATGTACTCTAATGGCACCTGGTGCATGTAAAGTCCGTCGTGAGTGCAAAGTCCTCTAAGTTACCTGTGAATTATACTTCTGGAGGTGCCTTTATAGGTTAAGGTCTCGTCATCTGATCAAGGTTCTAAATTACGAAACAAACTTGAGTAGCCATTTGCAGTACAAACAGCATGATGTAACGCTAAACAACCGACAAAACAAAGTATGCTCAAATGAGAACAAGTACTGTAGATATGATGACAAGAGAAGCGAAATTATCAGGTTTATTTCTGCTACGCGGCGATTAGGCGGTCACTCGCCCCGGTACCAGGTACCAGCTGCACCCATTAAGCTGAAGTAACTCGGCAGGAAGGGGCCTGGTCATCGATTAGAAAGAAAGAAAGCCAACACGTGTTCGTAACAGCCCAGAGTGAGAGATAAAGTTTACAATTTCTTTAGTCACTTTATATCTGATTCTGTGCCCTTACGGACACGTGTTGGTTTTGTTGATGATGAGCTGTTATTGTTGTAGCTCGAAACGTGTCCTGCTTTATTTTTTATTTTAAGGCGATTTTGCAAAAAGTATTTCTTTAATAATTAATCATCGCCAGTGTTTATGGTATTTTTTCCCTTGAGACTGATAATTGTTGAAAGGCATTTTAATGATAAAAAGAAAAAGGCCGAATTATTTTCTTTAAAATACAATGTTGACTAAAAGAAAAAATACTCGACATAACCAAAAGCACAAATAAATATAAACGTTAGGAAATAATTTACAAACGTGATATCTAAATGAAAGTTTATATTTGTCTTGGAACATTATTTTATGCACATATTTTAATAAATTAATAATTTAAAATTACACATTTTTATTGTTATTTTCATATAAACACATTAAAAATGCGATTATAAGCGATCTGTATTTGTCTCCAAATGCTCGTTTTTGCGTATAATAAAATTTTTAAAATTAATATTAGTAAATTATTCTTATTTAATGTTATTTACGAATACAGATGGTAATTTGTGCTTTAGAAATATTTTATAATTGCCTCGTACTCGTACGTCATTTATAAGTCATTGGAAAAATTTAATCTTCATAAATGGATGTAAGAGAATTTATAAAATTCGAGGATTTTATAAGTGATTTTCAAAATAAAGTTGCTTGGGGAAAAATATGTATAAGGTGGTTTGGTGTAATAACGCCAGGCGGAGTAATAATGCCAAATGCTAATAATTTGCATAATTATGAAATATTCTGGTAAATGACCCCCATGTGCTCTGCGCAGAAGGGTTTTGAGTCATATAAATCACAAAAAGCAGCTTCAAGTTAATTTGTTTCATTTTTAGGTCTTATTGTTTTTACAAGCAACTAAAATTAATGTTTGATCTAAAATTTGCGAGATACGTTTTCTGATGTGAAGACTATTCTTTTTTATCCGGAAATACTTTGTTAATTACATAAATTTGTAGTACATTTCATGGACTTTCAGAATGTTGTTGAAGATTTTGGATATCTTCTCGAGATAATTTGTAATTAAAAATGTACAGCGCAATAACTATAACGGGATAATAACGCCAATCTTTGGAATTAATACCCCGGTTGATTCCCTACAGTGGCCGAGCTACATCACAAATACAGATTCAAATAAACACAGTTAAAACTGTGCAATGTTTCTAATAATTCTATTTAAGCGGTCCTTTTTAAGCAAAAAGAAACTCACGGTCTGATATTCTTTTGCCTCATCTCCCCCCCCCCCCCACCACACCTTTATTTTTCTTACACTTTCACAAAAAATGTAACATTTTCAATAGCTTAGAATACAATTTGTCAATTTCTAAGTTTGTAGAGTTTGTATTTTTAGAATTGGGCATTGCTACATGCAATTATTCCATTTTATTTCATAGTTTTGTTTGCATGGCGTTATTATCCATATAGGTTGGTAATAACACCGAATAGCATTGGTCAAGAAACACGCCATTACATTTTATGAATACATATTTGTTAAATTATTTTTTTATATTGATTGTCAATGAGTTGCTGTATCAAATCATATATTTGTTTGAAAAGTACAAACTAAAACTGAGCCGTGAAAATTGGTAGAAACTTAACGTGGCGTTATTACCCCCCAGGGTACCTTATTTAAAAATCGTCTGAAAATTTTATCAGCGAATATCTTGATAAAGTTGATTGGATTGTTATATCTGAATTTTATAAATTATCTGAATCTTTTATCAGAGAATTTCATTATAAAGTTAACTGGAATTTAATATCTAACAATCAAAAATTATCTGAACATTTTACAAGAGATTTTGTTAAAAAATTCAATGGAAAAAAATCCATCTAAATATCAAAAATTATCTGAAAAATTTGTAAGAACATTTTTTTATCAAGCTGATTGGAAAACCTATTCAAATATATAACATTATCTAGTGATATTTTTATAATTTTAATTGTGACTGTGTATGTAAATATCAAACTTTATCAGAAGATTTTATAAGAAAATTTAAAAATGAAGTTAAGAGGAAATTAATATCCGAAAATAAAAAATTATCTGAAATTGTATATTTTAATAATAAATTTGATTGGAAACTAATATCTAAAAATCAAACTTTATTTGAAAATTTTATAAGAGAAGTTAAGAGTAAGAAGAGTAAGAATTTAAGTGTAAGAAGTAAATGCCTGACTTTCAAATGTCACCTCTTTTTCCATGGCAACTGGAATGCGCAAGCTGTTTTTGGGCCTTAGAAATAATAATAATAATAATAATAATAATAATAATAATAATAAAACACTGCTAAAATGAATATTTGTGATCTTCTGTGATTTTGGGCCAAAAAATTGCCACTTGTTTTTCATCCATTTTATAAATTTCAACTCTCTTACATTTCAGATATAAAAAGAATTTGGTGCAAGTTGTATGCGCAAAGAACTGTGAGTCGAGCAATTTCAATGTCTTTAAAAAACTCTCAATTTTTCACATGACATGACGACTTTTGGGAGTGCATAAAAAATGAACAACTCAACTTTGGAAAAAATAATTCTCGATTTAGCCTTTTAACGAAATTAATAGCAACTGGTAATTTTTTGGTAAAAATCTGAGATGGTATGAATCACCCCATAATGTTAGGTGTGACACTTTCTCAGATTCTTGCTCTAAAGAATAAAGTTGGTTGGAAATTAATACCTAAATATCAAACCTTATCAAGTTTTATAAGAGAATTTTATCATAAAGCTAATTGGAAAAATGTATCTCAATATGAATAATTACCTGAAATTTTTATGAGAAAATTTAAAGATAAAGTTTGTTGTTAATATACGTAAGAAAAATATTTATTTATTAAGGGATGCTTTGCTGTTTACATTATTAAAAAGAAGTCTTTAATTTTTGTAAGAGAAACCGAAAATATAATTTGAAAAATTTAAATATATACATAATAGGATGACTGTATACTGTTAATAAAAAATTTTGCTTATTGATAAAAATTACCAGAAAAAGAAACATTATTAGAGGTTTTCATTAGACAATTTAAAGATAATGTTCATTGGGAAAAATATCTTAATGTGAAACATTATCAAAAAATTTCATAAGATAATTTAAAGGTAAAGTTCACTGGGAAAAAAATCTCAATATCAAAAATATCTGAAGGTTTTATAAGAGAATAACAAAATAAAGTTGATTGGAGTTGTATATCTCTACATCAAACACCATCAGAAAATGTTATAAGAGAATTTATAGATGAAGTTTATTGGAATTTAATATCTAAGTATCAAGAATTATCTGAAGATTTTATTAAAGAACTTTATGATAAAGTAGATTGGAATCATACAGTGGCGGTCAAAAATTTCCGGCCAGCAAAAAATTTTTAGTCAATTTGTAAATATTCCCATATGAAGAGGAATCTCAAAGTGATACTTATACATTTTATTGACATAATAGTTAGGAACATATTTATGGAATAACATATAAATATCAATAAATATAGTTGACAAAATTAAGTACAAAGGAAAACGCATGTTCTCAGAAGTTTCTGGCCACCTTCGCAATTTTGCAAAAAAAAAAAAAAAAAAAAAAAAGTATTGTTACAAAAAATGTTAGTGACCAACAACATTTACAATTAGTATTTTATCACCATACTTTTAGTAATAAGTACTGCGGCGAAGTAATGTGATATTCACACAATCAGCGGTTAAAGATCGTCAATGGTACATCTTTTCTACATTCTTGCAATTTTTAGAAATTTCGGTTAAGCGGGAATATTTATAGCTCCGGCCACGTTTAGCAACTTCTTTCCAAAGATTTTCTATTAGATTCATATCGGACGCTTGGGCTAGCCATTTCAAAAGCGAATTTTTTTTGTGCGGAAGTCATTATTTTTCAAGTCTTGCATACATTCTAAAAGTCTATATCATGTTAAAACAAATAGTTGCGACCACAATTTTTCCTCTAATAAGGAAGCAAGTAATCTTGCAAGATATTCTGATAGATTGCATCATTCATCTTGCCCTGAGGATTTCAAATAACGGACCGACACTTTTTGAAGAAAATACTCTACACAGCATAACGTGTCTTCCGCCATGCTTCATTGTATGAATAACATAGGTCAAATCAGATCTTTTGTTGTTAGGTCATCGGACGTAGTGCCTACCATCACTCCCCCAAAAGTTTGAAATTCGATTGATGAAAAAATAGTATTTTTATCCAGTTTTCACTTGACCAGACTTGGTGCTTTTCGGAAAACACCAGTCGGGCACGTTGTTTTATTAAACGCAGCTATAGATGCAATATAGAGTATATTTCAAATGCAATCGTATGCATTTATTATTAATATTAAGAGAAACATAAACACTGAATACCGTTTAATAAAACGCAAACGTCGTTTTTTTTCCTTAAAAGAACTGTTTAATTTTCTATATAATGCCCACTGTCGCATTTTTCGGTTATATTTCCAATTTAATTTTTCGGTACTTTTCTGCATATAACTATTGTTAAGTTCAGTTCATAAAAAGAAAAATCTCTCTCATAAAATTATTAATAAAATTTTAAAGTTATTTTAGTTAAAGAATTACTACATGTTTTGTGATTGGTTATACTACTTACACTTAAACGTTTGTTTACTTTTCAGGAAAAGAAAAAATTTAGAGTCGTAAGAAAATTTGTCTCCACTCTATTCTGCCGCAGGAAAAAGTACTGTCAAGGTAAAATTTATTTGTTGATGTTGTTTTTATGATAGTACATATTTTTGTAAAGTATATATATATTACTAAGCTTAATTGATCTTATCGAAGGAATAACATTTATCATATTATGCAACACATACACTGTAAAAAAATCCGTTAAATTTACATTGAAAACTGCTGGCAGTAATGTTGCCAGCTGTTTTTGCCATAAAAATTGCAGTAAATAAAAGTAGTGCCATAAAAAATGCAGTAAAATAAATAATAAAAAAATTACATCTAACTTTACTGCAATTTATACGGCAAAAACTGTTGGCAAGATTGCTGCCTGCAATTTTTGTCGTAAATTTAACGGATATATATATCTACACTAGAAGACCCGGTAAACGTTGTTTTGCCATATAAATTATTTCTAGGGATTATTATATTAGAAAAAAATATGTTTACTTTATTGTAAGTGTGCGAGGATGTGGTAAATGAGTGGAAGAGGCATGGAGCGCTGTGAACGATGACGGAATATAAAAACAGCAAAACACCAAACATTTATATTTTTAATTCATTAAAATTTATTCTAAGTACATAATTATGTACATCGCTAATTATGATAATTTTACTCAAAAACTGTATCAATCCCTTCACGTAGAGTGTACAATATTTTATGTCATTCCATCATTAACTAACACAAACAAACTGGATGGTATGCCCAATCGAGAGCATGCCACGTATAATTGCCCGCGTGAAAAACGTGGTATGCTCAAATTTAATCCACAAACAGACATCGTTTGGTTTGAGATTTAATGATAGTCATTGCAAATGCCAATCTAATTGGAAATCGAAGACGTTTGAGTTGAATTGGCACATCTGCGGGTATAATAGACATTCGTGGTAGCAATATATTTTTACCTCGGAATTTGCCATTGAAAATGATGGCTTCGACAATATTATTTATTAATTTTTTAATAACTCGCGTGCAGTTGCACAGACGTGGTGGGTTTAAATTACGAAGCAAAATAATCGGTGATCCAACCTTCAATCGTCAACTATGTGGTGGCATGCCTGGTAAATCTAAAGAATTTAAAAACTCTGCTGGAAAGCTTCGGTAGCATCGCAAACTGAATCAATTTATTTGTATGTCACTAAGTTCCCTGGCAACAACTGATGTATCTTCAGATTCAATTCGTTGATGTCCACATTTTACTGCTGTTAAAATTGCTCTTTCGACCAGCCACTCATGATTAATGTATTGTGTGTGTACATCGAGAAATATCTGGTCAATGAGAGCATCTTGCGAATGAATGATTGTTCAAAAAGCGGTCGGTAATTTTATGCATCCAGTTTCATGTACAGTAATTTTTTCATCGCCGATATCTAACAGTTGTTTTGAGAATGTTTCAGCGGATGGATCTTGAAGCATCTGAAGGCGCATATTTACTTTTAGTTGCAATTTTTAAACATTACGATAGAATGGCGATGATTTTAATCAGACGCTGATTTCATCAACATACGTTGAACGTAGAATGACTGGAAATGTTTGTCTAAAATCACCTGAAAGGATAAGTAATAGAGTGCCGCCGCAATATTTAGTGGCAGCTTAAATTCTGATGAGCTGTTCTACTTTCATTCAATAAAGTTGCCTCAAAGCCAGAAAAAATTGAATTACTTAATGATGAAAAACAGTATAATAATAATGTATATATTCTTTGATTGTACATATATACACATGCATACAATAATTAATATTATTTAGTATATTTTATTTTATTAATTTATTTACCTTTCACAATACTTCTCTAGAATGATTCTCACTACATTTTGCACCCACTGACTTTAATATTTTTATTATAGTATCGTTTAATAATAAACAAATTAATAAACAAAAAAAAAAAAATGTGATTTATCAAATTAAAACGATTATTTGGAAAATTATATTTTCAAAGACTAAAATTTTAGACTTATAAAAAAGGGTACTACTCTGTTATCCCGTCGGCCAAAATACTATCGCCAAATTATAAGATTAAATGCCAATTATGGATGATCGTGAATGTCAATTCAATGATATTAAATACGATAAACGTGTTTAAATAGTCATTGAGTGATTTTTATTTCGACTTTTTATTTGTATTTTTATTAATATTCTACTAATTATTTGTTATTATTATTATTATTATTATTATTATTATTATTATTATTTAAAATAAAAATTACGTCAATATGTATAATTTGGCTAATAGTTTGGCAGTTTGTATAATTTGGCGAAATCGGTCGACGGAATAACAGAGTAGTACCTAAAAAAATCTATATTTTAAAAAAGTAATAAGAAGAAACATCATTTTTCTGATGATCAAAACTTGGTTTTCGTAATAACAGAGTCCTATATTTCGTACGCCATGCATTAAAATTTTTTATTCCTGTACCAATAATATACAAATTTTAAGTGAAATTTTGGTTTTACAATTTTCGGTTCTGCAAATTTTTAAACTTCTAAATTTTAAACATTTTCAATTTTTACATCGTCGTATAGAGGAAAAAATGTACTTTTAAATGAAATTTGTTTGAAAGCTATATCTTATATTTTTTAAGTTGTTAAAATTTTTGTAGCTTTTTAATACTTTTTTCTCATCGTGGCAACAGAAATATTCCATTTTTGGAGATTAAATATGGTTGAATAAAATAAATGAATGAAATAAAATAAGTTACGGAATTCAACGAATAAAAAAAATTCAGGTGTACTTTAGAATTCCCATTTCTCTGCCGTGGATAGTAACTATTTTCCAAACAGTTAATAATAAATAAAAACTAATAAATTTATAAGAATAATTTATCCGTGTAACACAATAGTCGTTGTTGGCGGGAGCTCGTCACACGCGTTGAGTACTTTGGAGGTTATATGAAAGCACTTATTTAAGTAAACGTGAGAACTACACTTATGTAATTAACAATTAATCATGAAATAATCATCAAAAATCTATAAAATAAAAGCCTAAATCATGTGACTGTCATCAACAGTTCCGGTCTACCCGCTTCACTCTTTATGTGACAAACGGTTATTTCGGTTCTTTTATGTTACTTGAGTGCAGCTGATAAATTGCCAAACATTCTTTCATCGCCACCATATCATTTAAAATATAAACGTTTCACTCATTTAATTTAAAATGCGTCACTTTAATTTAAAACACATAAATTTAAAATATACATACATCTTTAATTCAGCTCATTTAAAATACGATAAATAAATAAAAATATTTTTACAGTATAGATCCTTGGAAAGAAAAAAATATATAGAATTTTGCGGCAATTTATTTTACGTGTATAATTACGTGTCCCAAGCATAGTATACGCACCGAGATACTTAATTTCCATTATTTTGTCTGACATGGTGACCTGGCTATTGTTGTTTATTTAATGAGAAATTTTCTTTTTTCTTTTTTAAAATGACATAAATGGTTTTGTTCTACATAGTTATTGTATAAAATATTATTTATTTATTATTTCCTCTTTCAAATAATAGAAAATAATTTTAAAATATGTGTGTAACTGGTATTCAAAAATTAAATTATCACCAAATAGTTGCAAAAAACATCGCGCCAAAGCCGATATGACATTTGTGCCAAATATTTTTTTAAACATCAAACTTTGTTATTTCTAATTTACATTCTAATAAACATATTTTCTATGATAACTTCAATTGAAATTAAGTTGACAACTTACTATCCGACTTCATAAAGAAAACAAATGCAGAAGTTTCATAAACATGAACGGTAAAAAATATTAAACCACAACGATAATAATTCGCAAAGCATTTCAACAATAAATGGACATGGACACTAATGCTTATGACGTCATAGTATGAAATTTCATCAAAATCGGTTAAGCCGTTTCGGAGAAATTTTTATGGGGTGGGCCACCCTTAACACTTAGGGGTATTAAAAATAGATAACAACCTATTCTCAGACCTACTGAATATACATATAAAATTTGATCAAATTCGGTTAAGCCGTTTCGGAGGAGTATGGCAACTAACACTGTGACACGAGAATTTTATATATTAGATATATATTTAACAGTGTATCAAATTTACCAAAACACGTGGTTATTATTTGTAATAATATTAATAAATTAATAATATTTATATTAATAATAACCGGTTATTATTAATAATTATCGAATTTATCAAATTAATCGTAAAACACACACATGCATTATATATAAACATAATGAGTTAAATATTACGTAACAAAGGAGCTTTCTTGAAGCAAAAAATATATTTTTAACAATGACTTTTTTAATATTAATTTATGAGAATGAATTTAATTTCATTCTTGTTTTTGACGTACATTGTTTAAGAAATTATTTTTCTAATTTTTTAAAAGTCTCTTATTGGATTAGTTACGAATCTGCAATTTTGATATTAAAACTGTTTTGAAGTTGAGAATTTGAAGTATTTTTCACTTATGTGATAATTGTTTACAAAGCTATTTTAAGATAACATTTTGAGTTTCTGTTATTATATAAATAACAGCTAGAAATTTAGCTAATTTTGAAATAGTCTGTAGTATATTAAGAATGGTATCTCTTGCCGTTTATCTACAACAGGCTGTGATGAAACATCTTACCAAATATATAGAAAAATCTGTGAGTATATATTTAAGTTTTACACAAAATCTTTTTTTCCAACTTCACTATGATTGTTAAAGATTTCCGCACTAATAATAAAATGCACTTTAACACGTTGTTTGCTACCGTTCATATAAAATCCTTTGATGTATCTTTATGATTTTGTGAAATGAAAGATTTATATTTTATGCCAAATGCAGTATCTAAAAAAATAACCGTTTTTGGTTTAATTAAATAGTTTTGTATTTATATTCATAAATTATTCTTATCAATAAGTTTATTCTTATATTATTTATACTCCTTTTTGGATGCGTTCGTAATTATATTTATACGTAGCACGTATAGTCGTCGTTCACTGAAATAAATGGTTTTCGGAATTGAATAAAAATTTCATTTTTAAGTACTTCACATACTCAAAATACCTCCGAGCCGCATGTACTCAAAATTGAGAGACACAAGTTTTTGTATTTCAAGCCATGGTTGTGATCAAATATAAAACGCTATGAACTGACCCCATTATGTACAAATTAAAGTAAGAATATACTGGCTTTTATTTCTTGCTCAGAATTATTAAAAATAAACGTTTAATTGAATATTTTTTAACAAAACACCGACATCGAATACTTTTATGAAAAAAGCAAGAACTTTTAAGTGATTTTAATTTTAATAATTTAAATAACTTAATATTTGAATTATTTTTATAATATTAATTTATAATATTTTTTCATAATTTAATATTCGCATCAATAAGCATCTTTCATGCCGCCATAAATGGAAAAAACCCCAATACAGTGTACTAAATTATCGTTTGTTGGGATTTGATAGCTAATGATGTTTCACAATCAAGAAAGTAATGTGCTCATTTTGATCCAAACATACTCAATTCGATATGAGCACATCGATTTACTCATTTTTGAGTACTTCATTTTTCTCAGTGTTCATTCCACCCGTCCATTTGTCTGTACATATGTAACATCACAAAAACTAACCAACCGAATCGTTTGAAATTAAAAATATATAATCATTGCATAATTTTCTCAAGTAATTTCAAATTTTTTGAAAATGGGATACATAGTTTAATTACAGGGACAATCAAAATTATATCGTTAAATAATGGCCAATGGGTAAAAAATAGCATCAGGGACATTTAATGATGTAAAATTTTTTCAAACATAATAAAATTGATATGCATCTATAGAGTATATACTAAAATATACATTCGGTACAATCTGTTGTGCAAAGGATATTTTTTATAAATTTACAGGACCACAGAAAATGATTTCATTACTTAATAGCATAGGGGGAGGGCGTAGTTTGAGGCGCGTTATTATATTAAACTACTTTAGACTTTATGAAATTGATTTATGTTGTTGAGGTATACTGCAAGTTATTTCCTGTATAATAAAAAGCATATAGTGTTTACAGGGGCACACAAAAGATTTCTGCTACTGCATTGTATTCGAAGAACTGTAAACTGTTACACCAAGATCTGAATATTTTCAAAACTTCGTCATAGAACGAAATCTCGTTTATTACGTTTGTCACAATTTTTTACTTAATTTAAATTAATTCCTGCAAATACATACTTCTTAAGATAAAGTATTCTTTTGTGCAGAGTCGTTCTGAATGAATTGAATTTTACATCCGATTTGTTACTATGCTCATGTAAATATATACTCTTCGTTTGTGATAATTTTGTCTTTAATTCATTGTATTTCCAATAAATAACTATTTAAAAATTCAGAATTGAAGTAATCTTCTATTTTTTTTTCGGCAGTTATATTTTTGCAATAATTTATTTTCTTTTTTTTTATGGTGATTGGTCGACGTGATAAAGCAGAAGTACCAAAATTGGTTTATTTAAAAATTTGTTTATTTACTGCATTTTATTTATGTGAATTATTGATTAAAGTTGGAGCATATATTTTGCTGCTAATTAGAGGTCATTTACAAATTTAGTAGTAAAATATTTTTGTAAGATAAATTAAAAATAAATGGTTGAAAGTAAAACTAATATTGTAATATAAATTGGAAATCATTAATCCTTTTGACATATTAATGCAAAATATGCAATTTAATAAACATATGAAGAAAAAAAAAACAGAATTTTTCTTACATAAAAAGATGAAAATTAACAACCTCAATTCTTTACAACATGATACACATATTAAATTGTTATTAGATTACATCGACTGCAAAAGTTTCGTTAAGTCACGTTTTTTAGTTCTTGATAATTGATTCTTTTTTATTCTGTACAGTTGAATCTGAAATTGACCTTCATTTTTTACAAACACCTAAGGACTTTTTGTAAATTGTAAATTTAAAAGTTAAAAAAAAAGCCTTTGTCTCACAATGTCTATGGGGTGTGGATAGATTCCATAGATTCTTAAAAAATCATAAAGATAAAAATTTTGAAAAAAAAAAATAATTGCTGTTTATTAAAAAACTATTACGGGTGTGAACATGCCTCTGAAAATACATTTTCTCCATTCATACCTAGAATTTTTTCTGAAAACTTGAGCGTCGTGAAGTGACGATCAGGGCGAACGTTTTCATCAAGATCTTAAACTTTTTGGAGACAAAGGTTTTGGAAACGGTTGGTTGGTTGTATAGAGTTTTATGGCATAAGGTCCCTTAAGGGACATGCTGCGCCAAGATTAAAATGAGGATTAAACAATTAAAATGTATTGCAAAGACTGCAAGAAGTTAAAGTCACATTAAAAGAGTGCAATAAAAATGTCATGATAAAAGAAATAGTTAACAAGATAATTAAAAACAGACAATAAGAATAAAAGATAAAATATAAACTAGTTAAAATCCTATGATGAGTGCAGTAAAAAGTTGTTTGGTTGGTTATAAAGGGTTTTATGGCGCAAGGTCCTTTTGGGGACATGCTGCGCCAAGACAAAGACAAAGTGAAAATATATGTTTATGAATAAGTATGACTTACACATCCAGCATCAAAATGAGAACTAAAATTGAAAGTCTAAAAGTTACTAGCAAGTCATGGATAAAAACAATGTAAGTGTAAACAATAATGATATATATAAATAAAACCGATTAAAACAGACCACAGACCATAGTTAAAAAATCAAGTTATAATTAAAATCTGTAAACGTCAAAGTAATGATTGTTAAAATATAGACAATGTATAAGATGATAGCCAAAAATACATAAAAACAGTTTGAAGTACACAGAATTTAAAAAGGTGACATCTCCGAGGCTTACACTCCTCAAAAACAACATTTTCTTCATCATCACTTGAGTCGTATGATGGCGCCTCTTCCACATATATATTCAATTGCTTTGGATCTTTGAGATTAGTTGTAGATGGGATATGACATGATTTTCTCTCTTTGTTCTTCACCCTGAAGAATCCCGAATAGTTTTATTCTGTTTTGTTTTTTGGATAGGCTTTACTGTTAGACTACTTTTGGGTTTCTGGGAATTTGATGCAGGTGTTTTTCCATTCCCAGGTTTGGTTAAATTTTTTACTTGACTTGATTTCTGCGATTGACTAGTCCAATATTCCATTTTTACAGGCTCTGATGAAGGTTTCCAAAGCACTAATTTTGGCAAAACTCTGGTAACAGCGGTAGAGTGGGCATCACGGGTCTTCTTTATATTGTTAGATGTTTTTTCAGGTGAACAGCTTGGTGGAAAAGAGGAGTCAGTCTGACAAGGAAGGTCTCCATACGGTCATACTCCGAAAAATCTGAAAAAAAAAATTACAGAATGTTCCTCTCATGAGGATATATGCGTTTATAAAAAAAATTCAGCGGAACCTCCGTACCCTGTCCGTAAAAAAATAATGAAAATTTCGTTATTAGGTGATTTATCCATAGGTTGGTGATGAAAAGCAAATTAAAAAAAATATTTTTTTTTTATGTCAAATGCATTTTAAAGGAAAAAAATTTCATGGTCAACGTGTTTAGATAAATTAAATATCTTTTGTTTTGTCAGATTTAGTTTCTTTTAAGTATAATTTCGTTATATTGATATTTATCTGTATTTATATTCAAATTTAACTATCTCAAATTTGAGATTTAAAACGAAATTCAAATTTAAATTCTTTTCAATTGTTTCTAGTTCAAAGTCCAGTTGAGCATTGTCAGCGCGTTTTGTCGCTATGGAAACATCTGGCTTTTATTTTTGAATACGCTTAACCCATTTTCGGCCAAAGGTTCGTATACGAAACATTTCGATAAATATTTTTTTTTAACACTCTGACACATTTTTTTCAAGAATTTTATTTTTCTTCTATTTTTTAAGGCTTTTGAAGACATCCATAAAATATTTGTAATTCAATTGGAGTAAACACTTTCTCTTAAAAAATTTTCAAAACACGCTAGAGTTTTAATTTGAAACGCCTTTGACAAATTCGACTTTTTAAAAATATATTATTATTCCAATTGAAATGAATTATATGTTTTTAAAATAGATTAAAGTTGCAAATTCTGTATATGAAATAAGAATAAAACAAAAGTCATAAAAATATTATTCATATTCATATTATTCATTATAAGAAATAATATTTTATATTATTATATAAAATATTATTTCTTATATAAAATATTATTTTTCATGCACGAATCTTTTTTTGTGTCTTAATGTATGTAATTTAAGCATATTTCAATAAAAATAATGCTACATTTTATAAAATTTCTGTGCTTGGCCTAAAATGGGTTAATTGTATGAAAATAATTTTACTGAATAAGAATTTTTTATATATGAAAATATTTTTTCCAGAAGTAAATTAAATAACTACAAAAACAATGTTTATATATATGCAATTTAATATATACATATGTATATAATATATCAAACTCGCTCATTCTTTATATTTAAATTCATTAATGTTTAAATTCATTTATGTTTAAATTCATTTATGTTTAAATTCATTTACACGGATTACTAAAAATTGAAATGTTTCGGAGTTGTATTAAAATAGCTTGCTTTTGGCGGAGAAAAGTGCTGCTCGCTAATACTTGTGACAATTTGGTCTTTTCACGCCAAATATTCAAAAGTATTTAAATTTTTTTTACATATCTCCTATTGTAATTCCGCCGCTTATTTTCACTGATCCTTTATTACATACATGAGTTGTTTAATTAGTATTTTTTTCAAAAAATTCTAAGTATGCAAAGTATGGAGGCCTTCCTTGTGAGTACTAATGTGTCTTACAGGTCTGGATTGCTACTTAAGTAAGCTGTTGTAGGAAATTCCCACGGATGGGGTTCTGGATTCAACGAGTTTACGGGCATCTGGATAAGACAAATTCTAAGTAATTTTTATAGTAATTATTTCTTTTTCACGGTTCCAATTAGGACAAGTACGAGAATAGGCTGTATGATCTACTTTACTGTTTGCACAGCGTTCGGGTTTTTCAGAAGATTTATTGTCATGGCCGACTTCTGCACAACGTGCGCAGGTAACTGATCCACGACAATTTGTGTTACTATGTCCGTAACGCTGGCATTTAAAACAACGGATAGGATTTGGTATATAGGGTCTGACTGGACAGCTTAGATATCCAGATTTAATTCTAGGTGATAATGCAGTACTATTGAAGGTTAGAATAACGTGTTTAGTGGCAATTATCCGATCATTTTTACGGATGGTGATACGGCGTACATTTATGATAGTTTGGTCTTTTAAATTTTCTAAAAGTTCATGTTTGGTGGAATATAAAAGATCAGTTTCAGATATTACCCCACGGCTTGTATTTAGAGTTTTATGAGTTTGTACACAAACAGAAAAGGTGCCTATTTTAGAGCAATTAGACAGAAATTGTGATTGTTTGGCTGTAGAAACCTCAACTAGAAAATCCCCAGATTGTAGTTTTTTGAGGGAATGACCATGCCCCAAGACAGACTGGAAGGTTTTAGCAATTAGAAAAGATGATGTTTTTTTTAAAGGAGCTAACAGAGAGTGGCTATCAGTACGTTTAACAACAAAAAAGCGAGTGAAAGAGGAAGTCTGTACATTTTTTTGCTCTCCATTAAGGAGAGAAGTAGAAGGAAATGAAGTGTTTCCATCCATATTAAAATTATAATAATTCAGACCCCGGCCGCACCATCCACTACCGAGTCCATCAAAAGGGTTGCACATTCGTGCACCAGTGCTAACCAGGGCCCATACGGTCACAAGACAAACCTATGTCAGCCTCCACCCTTAACAAGATGACTAATACTTGCTCGATCACTTGATCCCTAAAGCCAGTGACAAAAGTCAGCTGACCAGCCGATTGGTGCATATGGGACGAATGTGCACCTCCCGTCTACCTGAAGCAGAGACCAAAGCATGTGTTGGTTTCCCTCAACTGCCAGGATCCCCCTTTCCAGGGACACGCGTCGCCACGAACGGCCAACACATGGGAGGTTTACAATTCCCCATGATTCGATATACAGGATGATATCAGCTCATGCGGAATCACCCTCACCTCCGAAGAGGAAATCCCAATGAGAGTGAAACAAAGAGGAAAGGAAGATCAGAGGAGTAAGAGGAAAAGGAAAGGAGAAAAATCACTCAGGTGCCGGGGTTGTGAAGCCCGTGAATACCTAAAGAAGGTATCCCCCTGGGGGGAGGTTTTGGAAGCAAAAGCATTTTAGGGGACTACTGTTGGTCTATTTTAAGAGAAATAGTTTAAGAAAATTATAAAAAAAGAAGAGTATAATGTATGAATTCTATTTTTTTTATTTTTTTATTTCATGCTATTATTCTTTTAAGTATTTAATAAACATTTTTCAACTAGACGTGACAGATTTTTTGCAACAATTTTCCTGTACTCAGCGCACTAAAATCAATGAAATTTACACATTTCGGCGTAAGTATACCTTGTATACCAGTGTTATTTATACATTTAAATTTCAGTGAAAATATTCTTGTTTTTAGCACTTTCCAACAAAGTTGAAAAGTGCTTATGCATTCGGTTTGTCTGTCCGTCTGACCGTATGACCGTCTGTCCACGCTCTAACTCTCGTAGATATACTCGATTTATTATGAAATTTTTGAACGTTAAAGAAGTTTACCCGAGCACGAACTCTATTGAAAATGAAGTTTCTGCCATGATTAGTTTATTTACAGGGACAGTCAAAAGTTTTCCATTACATTACGGCCTATGGAGAAAAATTGTTTCAAAAGAATTTTAAAGGTGTTATACCCTGTCAAACATCTTCACGTTTATATGCATCGCCGAAGTGCATTAAAATATGCATTTTGTAAAGTATGTAGCGAAAGGAATAATTATTATTCATTTACAGGGCCGCACAAAATAATTCCAATGGGTAATAATAATAAAGGGAGGGATTGTTTGCGATATATTTTAATTATGGTAAACGATTTCATATATAATCAAATTGATACCGTTGATCAAATCGATCGGATATTTGGAAGTGAATTAAAATTTGAATAAAAATTTTGAACTAGGAAAACATACATATGAACGTTTTAAGTAAAATAAAAGCATATCAAAATATCACACCTTTTAAAATGAAATCATGAAAAGAAGCAGTTTTTTTCCTTATAAACTAAAACATATGTAAAAATACATTTAAGAATGTGAATTTCAAAACTTGCCTTATCGCATTTGTTTTTTCTATCAGGCTATACCAATCAGCACTAATGTAACTCTACAATCTCCAAATTTATAATCAAACCAGTAGTCGCATTTAAAGGTTTATCGCGATTTCCCAAAATTCAATTTTCTCGATAAAAAATTTTTGAAACTCGTGTCTTCAATTATTTTAAGCTATCTAGAAGTTAATTAATTAAAATTAACACTACCGTAAAACTTATGCGATAGCAACACCTTTAATTAAATCGCTTTAAAAATATTGCTTTACCTCATTTAAAACATTTTTGTAACTGGAAATAAATGTCTGTGACAAATTGTTTAGGAAGTAGCCAGTGGACCGTTCTGGAAATGGACGCCCTTTATAATACTTTAAGCATTTAGTGTACGTTCCCTTAAAGTTCAGTAAAAGTCATCCGTTTTCAATTACAGAAAAATGGTTTAAGTCATGAAATCTAAAGTTTCATAACTCGGTCAATTTTAATGTTAGATGAGTGGGACCTTTTTTTCTCTTACTTGTTAGAGTAGTTGAAAAATTTTACTAAATATCACTTGTAGAACCGGGAGACCGTATAAAAATTTAATTTTCGTAATTTTTTAATAAATTTTTTTTCCTAAATCGCTTAAAAAACAAATCTTTACTTTTTTAAAGCTTTTTTGCAATTGGAACTATATGTCTGTGACTAACGGTTTAGAAATGAGCCATAGGCCACCGTTGAGAATGGACACCCTGTACAAATCGTAATTGTACATATGTGGCCCCTATAGTCGTCGTTAACTCCGTCTGTCCGTCTGTCTGTCCCCATATAACAACGCAAAAACTATCCAAACGAATCTTTTGAAATTAAAAATATACATTTTTTGCATAGTTTTATCGAGTCGTTTAATTTTTTTTTTTAAATCGGATGTATAGTTTAATTATAGGAACAATCAAAAGTATTCCTCTACAATACGACCAATGGGGAAAAATAGCATCAAGTGTATTTAATGATGTTACACTTTTTTGAACATAATAAAATTGATATACATCTGTGAAAGATATACTAAAATATTCATTCTGTACAATTTGTCGTGCAAAAAATATTTTTTATTAATTCACAGGGACAGACAAAAATATTCAGTTACTTAATGGCATAGGTGAGATAAGTGTTTGAGTCGCGTTATTATATTAAACTACCTCACATTTTATGAAATTGATATATGTAGCTGAGGTTTACTACAAGTTATTTCCTGTATAATAAAAAAGCATATATTATTTACAGGGACACATTTCTGCTACTACACTTTATCCAAAGACCTGTAAACTATTACACCAAGATATTAATATTTTAAAAACTTCTTTAAAGTATGAACGCACCTAATTTGCTACGTTTGACATGAAAATTTTTACTTATTAAAATTTAAATTAATTCCTACAAATACATATTTCTTAAGACAGAATATTCTTTTGTGTAGAGTCATTCTAAATCAATTTTTACATTCGATTTATTACTAAGCTCATGTAAAGATGCACTATATTTTTGTGATAATTTTGTCTCTAATTCATTGTTTTTCCTATTGTTAAATATTAAAAAATTCAGAACGCAAGCATTCTTCCATTTTTTTTTTTCGGGAGTTATTTTTTTGCGATAGTTTATTTTCTTTTTTTTTATGGCGATTGGTCGACGTTATAATGAAGAAATATCAAAGGTGGTTTATTTCAAAATTTGTTTATTTACTGTATTTTATTTATGTGTATTATTGATTAATGCGCTTGTATAACTAATGTACATATCATCATGCCTAAGCAAACACGCATACACGCACACACATCTATATACAAAAGCCAAAAGAGTTAATTATTACGTAACAATGAAGTTTTCCTTAAGAAAAAAAATGAATTTTTAACAATGACTGTTTTTAATATCAATTTACAATAATGAATTTGATTTCATTATTGTTTCTGTAATGTACTATTTATGAAATTATTTTTTTGATTTTCTAAAAGTCTCTTATTGGGTTTGTTGCAAATCTGCGATTTTGATATTAAAACCGTATTGAAGTTGAGAATTTGAAGAATTTTGCGATAATTGTAAACAAAGCTCTTTTAAGATAACATTTTGAGCTTCTATTACTACATAAATAACATCTGGAATTTTAGCTGATTTTGAAATACGAAGTAGTATATTAAGAACAATGCTATCTCTTACTGCCTATCTACAACAGGTTTTAATGAAACATCTCACCAAATATATTGCAAAATCAGTGAGTATATTTTTAAAATTTAGACAAAATATCTTCCTTTCCAACTTCGCTACTATTGTTAAATTTTTCCGCAATAATAAATAAATGTACATTAAAACGTTGTTTCAAAACCGTTCATATAAAATACTTAGATGCGTCTTAATAAATTTGTGAAATGAAAGATTTTTATTTCATGCCTAATGCAATATCTAAAAAAATATATCTGTTTATGGTTTAGTTGAATAATTCTGCATTTAAATCCATAAATTATTTCGTATCAATAAGTGCATTCTTATATTGTTTAAACTCGCGTTTCGGTGTGTTCGTAATTATGTAAATATGTAGCACCTACAGTCGTCTTTCATTCTGTCCGTCCGCCTCTTTCTTCGCATGTAGCGAAGCAAAAATTACCCAACTGATTCATTTGAAATTAAAAAGCATAGCTGTTGCTTAATTTTGCCGAGTAATTTCAATTTTTTGAAAATTGGATACATAGTTTAATTACAGGGACAATCAAAAATATTCCGTTACATTATGGCCAATGGGAAAAAAATAGCATCAAATGTATCACTTTTTCGAACATAATAAAATTGATATGCATCTATGAAGTTTATACTAAAGTATACATTCTGTACAATCTGTGGTGCAAAGAAATTTTTTAATAAACAGGACCACACAAAAATATTCCATTATTTAATAGCATAACGGGTGGGAGATTGTTTTAGGCGCGTTATTATATTAATCTACATTAGATTTTATGAAATTGATACATGTTGCTGAGATTTACTGTAAGTTATTTCATGTATAGTAGAAAGCATATAGTGTGTACAGGGGCACACAAAATATTTCTGCTACTGCATTGTACCCGAAGAACTGTAAACTGTTATACCAATATCTGGATATTTTCAAAACTTTGTCATAGCATCTCATTTTCCATGTTTGTAATCCAATTTTTTACTTATTAAAATTTAAATTAATTTCTACAAATATATATTTCTGTCCTGAATGAATTGAACTTTACATCTGATTTGTTACTACGTGCATGTAAAGATACTCTATTGTTTTGTGATAATTTTATCTTTAATTCATTGTTTTTCCTATAAATAAACAATTAAAAATTCAGAATGGAAGCATTCTTCCATTTTTTGTATTCGGGAGTTACATTTTCGTGACAGTTTATTTCTTTTTTTTATGGTGATTGGTCGACATGATGATGAAGTAGTACCAATGTTGGTTTATTTAATAATTTATTTATTTGCGGCATTTTATTTATGTTTATTAGTTATTAATGTGCTTGTACAACTAATGTACATTTCAGAACGCCCTCAGATACGCACACACACACACATATACAGGGTGTCCACTCTCAACGGTGGCCAATGGCTAATTTCTAAACCGTTAGTCATAGACATATAGTTCCAAGTGCAAAAATGCTTTAAAAAGGGTAAAGAATTGTTTTTCAAGCGATTTAGGTAAAAAAATATTTATTAAAAAATTACGAAAATTAACATTTTATACGGTCTATCGGTCCTATTAATGATATTTAGTAAACATTTTCCATCACTCTGTCAAGTAATACAAAAAAGGTCCCATTCATCTAACATTAAAATTGACCGAGTTATGAAACTTTAAATTTCATGTTTTAAGCCACTTTTCTGTAGCTAAAAACGAATGAGTTGGACTTAGTTTTCAGAGAACGTATACTAAGTGCTTAAATTATTATAAAGGGCATCCATTTCCAACGTTGCCCAATAGCTAATTCCTAAACCATTTGTCACAGACGTTTAGTTCAACTAAAAAAATGTTTTAAACAAGGTAAAGAAATACTTTTACAGCAATTTAACTGAAAGTGCTACCACCGTATAAGTTTTACGGTAGTGTTAATTTTTATTAATTAACTTCTAGATTGGTTAAAATAGTTGAAGACGTGAGTTTTAAAATTCTCTCTATCGAGAAAATGAAATTTTGGAAAATAGCGATTTTATTTTAAAAAGGTGTGTTATTTTGATAAGTTTATTTTTTGCTTAAAACTTTCGTATGTAAGTTTCCCTAGTTCAAAATTTGTATTCAAATTTTAACTCAGTTCCAAATATCTGATCGAGGTTCAATTTGCACACATATTTGTATTCAATGACATTGTAATATTAATATAATTTCGGTGCGTACCATTTATTTATTTTATAGGACTACACCAAATTCCGTTAGGTTAAGTAATCTAATAGAATTTTAAATGTATGTCATTTTGTAACAATCGTAACTGTTGCTTTCATAATCTATATATTTAAAAGACCTAGCTGTGTTTTTAGTCATCACCCCTGAATTTTCTACTCAACAGATTTTGAAAATTATTTTTTTAAATGAAAGCTATTTATTTGTAGTTGTGCCCATTTTAGCTATTTTTTAATCATTTTTATATTTTATTTTTAATTTTAAATACTTTTTACGATATTTCTTCAAATTGGTGGCAACTCAATTTAGCTTTTCTCTCGATAATAAAAATCTATTTTCCATTATCATATTCCACCAGTCAGAAGCTTTATTTGATCAGTGAACATGTTCTCGCATTTAAAAGAAAAAAGTTAATTGTTTTCGTAAAATATAACCACAATAAAATGATTGCGTATAATTATGCACTAATTGAGATAAAAAATATGTTTACTGAGAAATACTATTAATAATGTGAATAAAATAACAGAAAATAATTTATGATAAAAATTAATGTCTAAAGCAAAATGAGAAAAATTTCAAATGAGGAAAATAATGTCATTCAGCAACCAGATAAATGGGAATTACAATATTATGACGGATGCGTTTTTCATATTACTAATAACAGTCTATATATTAAAAAGACCTGTCTGGTTTTTTTAGTCATCAGCCCTGAATTTTCTACTCAATCGATTTTGATAATTATTTTTTTTAAATGAAAGCTATTTATTTGTAGTTGTGCCCATTTTAGCTATTTTTTAATTTATTTCCATTTTTATATTTTATTTTTAATTTTAAGTGCTTCTTACGATATTTCTTCAAAATGGTGGCAACTCAGTTTAGCTTTTCTCTCGATAATAAAAATTTATTTTTCATTATCACTTTCCACCTGTCAGAAGCTTTATTTTATCAGTGAACATGTCCTCGCATTTAAAAGAAAAAAGTTAATTGTTTTCGTAAAATTTAACCACAATAAAATGATTGCGTATAACTATGCACTAATTGAGATAAAAAATATGTTTACTGAGAAATACTATTAATAATGTAAATAAAGTAACAGAAAATAATTTATGATAAAAATTAATGTCTAAAGCAAAATAAGGAAATTTGAAATGAGGAAAATGATGTCATTCAGCAACCAGATAAATGGGAATTACAATATTATTACAGATGCCTTTTCATATTACTAATAACAGTAACTTTTAAAAAACATTTGAAGAGAAAATGACGTCACTATTTAAAACATCGCATTTTTACTCATAACGATATTACATTTCAATATTTTTTTTTCATTATGGACACTGAGATTGAGATTTTACTTTCAGATGACTTCAGTTAGTGAAAATAATGTCATAGTAAAAATGAAATTAGTTTTTTTTTTAATAAAACTATTTTTCTGTGAGTGCATATAAAATAAAATTTCTTGATTTCGCCGGCATTCAGATTACAATTTTAACTGAAGATTTGCGAATATTTGCAAGCAAAATTACAACTGGCTACTTGACATTAAGTTTGGAAATATATTTATTATATATCGATTCAATAATATAAATTACTTTTGCTTTTTTTAAAAACCAAATCGATCGGGTCCTTTAAACATTTCATTTGTCGAATTTGACGGGATTCCACTTGTTTAAATTAACAAACTCTGTTGTTTTTTTACTTGTATTTTTAGTACGAATTTTGCTTTAATATGTAATCATCAACATAAATTTAAAAATAATAATGTAAAAAATATTTTACTCTCATTGTTTAATGTTAAATTTTATATCTTGCGTTTCTTTTTAATTCCGGTAAATTTGTGAATGACCCCTAATTTGCAGCAAAAAATATACTTCAATTTTAAACAGCTATTATTGGGTTTGTTTTAATCGCAGAGGAATGGGATTTTTTTTTTTTTTTTGCATTACTTGTTAGAGTAGTGGTAAATAATTACTAAATATCATTTATAAGATAGAGGGACCATATAAAAATTTAATTTTCGTAATTTTTTAATAAAAAGTTTTTCTGACCTAGATCACTTGGAAAACAATTCTTTACCTTTTTAAAAGCATTTTTGCATTTGGAACTATATGTCTATCACTAACGGTTTAGAAATTAGCCATTGACTACCGTTGAAATAATTTTTATTTCAGTGTCGTATATGTGTTATTTTTATTGATAAAACTACCTATCGTTATTTTAGAATTCACTTAAGAACCACTTCTTGCTTCATATTACAAGGGAAAAAAATCAATTTTTATGTTTTAGAATATACATAGGAAACATTTAAGCATATTTATATAAAATTTTTTCTTTACCCCATCTTTATCTTTAACATATAATTTAACAGTAATATGTTAAAAATAAATAAGTTTTAAGCAAAACAGACAATGGTCCAACCAATTTTGAAGTTAGTTTTCTTCCTTTTTACCAGTAACACGTTCCTGAAATATTGTTTTAAGAAGCATCCATTTAATAGTTATAATTTTTAAACATTAAGTGTGACATATGGAATTCAAACCATCGTAATACTGGCTGCCATCGATTTGTCTTCCAACCGGCAGTTGCCGATATAAAATCTTTCATAGTGCAAATTTCATGTTAAATAATAAATTTTCACTAATTCTAGCTTAGAGACTCGTAGATCGATGATCAGAGCCCTACCTAATGGCTTACGCCCCAGTTGAACTTGTTTAAGTGCCTCGAGAGTGGTACCAATATCGCCTCATGGGGCGACTCAAGTCGGCAAAATGGCTAATATACTAATTGGGAACTGTGTTCTTTATTGCCTGATTGATTTGACTTATTTTGATTTAGCGCCGCTCACCACGTACTCGCTATGTTAGATAGAATACGCCTGAATGTTTTCGGGTCTACATTTCGCTGTGGATCTTATCTGTGAAAGGGAGGGATCACTCTTGAAAGAAAAAAAATGATAAGTGGCCGAAAAATTAAGTCGTATCGAGGGAGGAAAGAGTTTGAGCCCCCCTCCCCCCCCCCAAAAAAAAAGGGCGAACAAAGAGTTGCAGCTGGAGATGAGATTTCGCCTTTACTACGGTACCCTACAGTGTAAAAACTGACTCCGTAATCTGTCCCATTGGAGCGGGTCTAGTAGCGTGTGGAGGCATAGCCTGTTTGCATATAATAAATAGGCAGGCAGTTAAAAATATGGAGAAGTGGCATTCCCGGGAACTGCAAATTGGGGTAAACACTGGGGAATTGCAAATATCCCATCGTGTTCCAGCCGGCGGTGATGGGAACGCGGTGGGTGACTTTTCTAAATCAGAAAAGTGTTAGGTACGTAGTTATGTGTCAGCATACTTTGAAAAATTATAAAAAAGTTATTTTTACAGGGAATCGTATTCTGTTTAATGCATATTCATTTATATTATATCATCTAAAATATTTTTTTCTTTTAATCAATTGTTTTGTAACTAAGCGTTTAGTAACTAAACAATATTTATCTATTCGCTTTTTTGATTAAAAAAAAAATATATGTATAATATAATCTGCATTTTTTTCAGCCACCTTTAGAAACCACCGGAAAAATATTGATCGAAGAAAAAAAAATGTGCAGTTGAATTCAGGTAACTCTTTCTTTTAATATGCTTATGTAATTAATACTTAATAATGTAATTATGTAATGAGTCAAGAGTAATACGTACTGTCAACTAGGATAATTTAGCCCAAATATTTACATTTCATGGATGTTTAGCATCTCCATTATTTTATTTAAAGAAATGAATATCAAATAAAGTTATGCTTGCTTACAATATATGAAACTATTAATAGATTCAGATTCAGATTCAGTTAGGTGGGGAGGCTACCATATGGCTTGAGATCAACAAGCCCCACCTAACATTTATATAAAAAAAGGTACAATTGTTTCACAAATGGTTGCCCAATTTTTTTCTGGGCGAACCTAAAGTTTTTACAATATCAAAATGCATAAATTTCAAAATTTAAAATAGAAGAGTTAATTAAGACAATTAAGAGTTTGTGAATGTCTATAAAAATTTTTGGATGCACTTTTTATTTAGAAAGTTCAACTAAGTTCAACTATCATAAGTATGATAGAGTAAATGTTTTTAGAAATGTTTAAACAGAGATATGATTTGATAAGCTTGCTAATGCGCAAGTTGAAATATATACTGATTTTTTTCAAAGAGGGTGATGCAGTAAGTTATTTTCTGTAATAATTTCGGACATTTTAATACATATGAAAACCACTCATTTAATTTCATATTTGATGGCTTTCGCAGATGAAAGGTTGAAGTTAGTGGACAATTTAACATGAAATGCAAGGAGGTACTTCTGTTCCCACAAGTACAGAGGCCAGAATTTACTTTATTAAATTTAACTAGATATGAAGAAAAAGGACCATGATTGGTAGAGAATAAATATAGATTTCGATGAAACTGTAAAAAGTCTTCTGAAATTTTCGGTAGAAATTCGTATGTGTATCTGCTGGTATCTGCATAGTCCCAATAGTTTTGCCAGTGTTGAAGGGTATCTAGCTTTAATTTTCTTTTTACTAAGGATGCTGGTAATGGATAGAATTTTGATTCTATTTGTGATGATTCCAGAGTAGCTTTTTTGCCAAGGTATCCGCTAATTCGTTTCCTTTTATGCCCGTGTGGCCTCTTATCCATTTGAAAACAAAATGATTAGTAATTTTCTGTAATAGTATTATGATTGAGGTTACTAATATATCTCTTGTATTAATATCTTTTAAGGCTTGTAGACTTGATTAACTGTCTGTTTGAATTAATATATTTTAAAAATTGCTTGAATTTGCCCAGATTATTGCGTCATGAATAGCTAACAATTCAGCTTGATAAACACTATTGCCATTTATTAAGGACTTTTGATATGTTTGAATTAATTGATTGTTATAGAAAATACAGAAGGCATAGGCTGTGCCAGATTTAGTTTTTGAGCCATCGGTGTTTTTGAGCCATATTTCCATTAACTTAGTTAAATTCGGAGGTATGTCTTCTATCCAATGTAAGTACTTTTTAAATGGTTTTATCTGCACGTTTTTAGTCTTGTTTGTATTAGGGTTGGATCGAACTCTTCAGATGGTATGCCAAGTTTTAATGCTTGCCCAGCTTGAGATTCTCTTTTTATTTGGTATTGTGGCGGAATAATTCCAGTTAATGTGCATAAGGCAGAGGTTGCCGTTTTCCTGTATGCTTTAGAAATCATCAAGATACATTCTGTTTGTATTGAGCATAAAATGCGTAAGCCATGGGATTTTTGCAATCTTGAAAACCAGATTGGTGCACCATAAGGTATTTTTTCTCCAATATTGTTTGATACCACACTTTTAAAATATATTTTGGAAGAAAATACGAGGAAGAGAATTTGAATAGATTTTGAATAGTTTTTAATATTTCAGTTTTCTTATTTCTAAGATGAGGAAGAAAAGTAAGATTACTATCTAAGGTAACACCCAAATAAAGCAATGTTGGATTTGATTTTAAATTTTTATTTCTTATCTTAAAAATTGGTGGTTTTTTTAGAGATTTGGTTTTTCAAGATGAAGTACTGAGCAATAAAATTGACATACGATTAACATCTGCCCAGTCGCTGAAAAGTTATAAAGCATGATTTGCCGAATCTTCTAAGCTTCTCCTTGTGGAGCCTGAGATTACTAATACACTGCTCAAAACAATTAAAGGATATTTGAAGTTTTATATTAAATAAAGATATAAACGAAATTTTTTTTGCCGAAAATAGAAGAAAAGAATCACAAATGCAAATTTTTTTTTGTTTTCAAACTGTGGAATATGCAAATTTTGAGTTCGACGTCAAAAACGTCGCTTCAGCGGCAGCGAATGAAATTTGACTTTCAACTGGATAAAAGAGAATGAAGACAAGGATGATCGGCATTCAGTGATTGCTTTGTTTCGATGAGTACGATGTCTCAGCGAAGTCATTTGACAGATTCAAAAGCTTGGAGAATTGTTGGTAGATTAGAAGGGGGCCAAACTCAAGCCAAAGTAGCGCAAGCCATTGGAGTGTCACAAAGTGTCATTTCCAGGATCTAGAACCGTTTTTTGGAGAGTCGATGTGCAGGCCGACAACCAGGGTAAGGTCGTAGACGGGCAACAACGCCCAATGAAGATAGGTATTTAGCGTTAACAGCTCGGAGACACCGAAACATGAACGCTACTCTTCTCCAACAACACCTTCGCTCGGCTACAGGCACCACGATTTCAACTCAGACTGTCCGAAACCGGCTCCATGCTGTAGGTTTGTATGCTCGCCGACCGATGGTATGTGTTAGATTAACATCAAGGCATCGTCGCGACCGCAGGGAGTGGGCAACCGAGCATGTCAACTGGAGGAGAAAAGAATGGAGCAACATTCTGTTTTCTGAAGAGTCCCGTTTTTCTGTGCATCCGGATAATAGGCGTATTTTCATCTGGAGGGACCGTGTCAGTAGGAATAATCCTGCGTTCGTGCACGAAAGTGTCAGATTTGGCGGTGGAGGAGTGTTAGTGTATGGTGGCATCTCCATTGACGGGCACACTGACCTTTACATCATCCGAGATGGAGCTCTGTCTGATCGCCGATATAGGGATGAGATCCTCAGACCTATTGTAGTCCCTTACGCTGCAGCAATCGGAGATAACTTCATTTTAATGGACGATAACTGCAGGTCACATCGTGCAAACCTGGTGGAGGATTTCCTTTTCGAGGAAGGAATCGTTCGAATGGAATGGCCAGCGTGTTCTCCAGACATGAATCCAATCGAGCACGTTTGGGACGCTCTAGGAAGATGAGTTTCTGGCCGCCAACAACCCCCACAAACTCTCCAAGAACTGGAAAAAGCTCTTCTGGAAGAGTGGAGCAGAATACCCCAACTCGTCATTAATAGCCACATTGAGTCCATGCCTCAAAGGTGTTCAACGTTGCTGGCCGCCCGTGGAAACCATACCCCCTACTGAAAATGATTTTCTTTGAAGAAAACACCTTTTCTTATTCTTTTTTCTCATATGCACAAATTGTGTTTTTTTCCTTTTGTACACAAATGCGCAATAAAATTCATTTTTTTCTGCCAAACATGTGTAATTTATTCTCATATAACCTACTATGTCTGTCGACCATGTATCAATCAGCTAAAAAGTTTCCCAGATACAAAATCCACCTAAAACTGCAATATCCTTTAATTGTTTTGAGCAGTGTAGTATATCATCGGCGTAGGCTATTAATTTAAAACCATGTCTTTGAAGAAGTTTTAATAATTTATTTAAGAAGATTTTCCAAAGAAAGGGTCCCAGGCAGGAGCCTTGTGGGCAGCCCCTGCCAAACCAATGTAGTGAATTTGATTGCCAATTATGGTAGGCTGCTCTTAATGTTAAAAATGATCTAAATAGATTAAGATAGGGTTTGTCTAACTTTAAAAGTTCAAGTTCTTCTATAGTTATGTTCCATGGCAGGCGATCAAATGCATTTTGAAAATCTATAGAAATTAAAGGGATATACGTATCTTCTTGAGATTTGATTTCTATATTAGAGAAAAGATCTTGTAATGCCGTTTCTGTTGAACGACTTTGTTCAAACCATGTTGAGATGATTGTAGAGATTGTGAGTGTGATAAGAAATAATTTACTCGTTTCAAAAGCATTTTTTCTAATATTTTGCCAAATATTGGAAGAAGAGTTATTGGTCTATAAGATTGATAATCGTTAGAAGATTTGTTTTTTTTTTAAAAATATACTAATTCTCCAATTTTCCAATCTGAAGGGAAGTAATTAAATTTCAGTAGCTTATTGTACGTTGATAAGTGTAAATTCTTCTGTGTTTTATAAAGATTTCTTATTATGAAATGGTCTATTTTGTCGGGCCCAGGGGCCTTGTTTTGATTGAAAGAATAAATGGCAGCATGGAGTTCTTGGTCTACGGACGAAGGAGCTGAGTCATCAGAATCAAACGATTCTTGAGATAATTTAATTGAAGGGCCAAATATTTTATTTGTTAGATCTGTGTAGAAGAAGTCCCTAGTATGTAATGGATAGTTTGCGTCTGCCAACGTCATTACTTCCTGTTGATAGAATTCTTGGAATGCAATTTTTTTAGCTTTTCCAAAGGGATCTTTGGTATTGCCACAAAAGCTGGACCAAGCTTGTCTTTTTGAATCCATGATCGCTTTCTTGTAGATGGCTTTTTCTTTTTTATATCTAATTTTGTCTTCTTGTGAAGCTGACGGCGATTTGGATTTTCTTTGCAAGACCTTCACAAAGTTTCGTGTCTTTCATAAGTTATCATTCCACCAGGTAATTTGTGGGGTAAAAATACTTTTTCTTTTCTTCAAGTATTTGTCATTTAAGGTATGTAATAATTCTAAGAAAAGTTTGTAACATTCATCAAAAGTATTTTGATTTGGTATGTTGTTGAAATTTATATTGTTTTGTGTTAATTTAAAGGCCAATTCTTTATTACACTTTTTAAAAGAGATATTTTTTTGTTCGGTAGAAACTATTAACATACATTTGTCAAGACTATTTTTTTTAATGAAAAATTGCTTTTGAATGTTTGAGTCAATATTCCTTCAATAAGGTTAACACTGGCCCATTGTTAAAACGAATGTTGTAGGAACTACAAAAAGATCTGAACCTGAAAATTATGTATTCGAATCATATAAATGTTATGTTTGCATTCAAATAGACTGCATTAATTGATTGTAATCATTATGTCGATAAATGTTGCCCTACTGAAAAAGAACAGTGGAGTGGATGAGCAGTGTATACAAATAAAAACACAGTAAATTAACATATTTAATTTTTTAAATATTACAAAACTTATAAATATTGCTTAACGGGGATTTTCCAGATCTAGAACTGAATACTGCTTTTTTCTTTGACGGAGGTTTAGGTGGACTAATTTTTGAATGACGAAGCTCCGTATAAATTTAATAAGCTTAAATGTCCTTTTTCGGATTTAAATAATTCCCCTGATTTTAACTCTATAGTTCTACATTTTTTATTCTACTTTCTGATTTGAAATTGTTAAAATCCTAAAGTTATCTTCAAACCTATGAACAAAATTAAATTATCTTCTTTAAAAGATCCTGTTCCTACTGAGAACCAGGGGGTATTTAGTTTATTTCTTACTCTTGCAATTTGGATTATAAATTGTGGTACCGGAAGAATGTTGGGGAAAAAGTTCGGCAAGCATCAGAGGTATATAAAAAAATTATGAAATCTCTAGATCCTCGATTACTTATCTATGACGGACTTCTAGTCATTATTTCAAGATATAACCACGAGCAAGGGGAAGAGATTTGCGATAACTAATTCTATTATTTACTGTTCTGCTCTGAGTAATGGAATTAGTTATCTGAATTATGGTTTTGTGCTTATAGGTTACAAATTTTCAATGTGAGAATTGATCTTGTAATAAAAAAGCGTCATCGTGGCTCGAAACTGCACAGTACTCAAGAAAACTTCTGTTGAATTCTTACTACGTAATGTTTAAATTATCAATAGGTTGATTACATAATATTATGCTGCTAACTTTCAGAGAAAAAAAGTAACTATATTGAGGATAAAGGATTTGTTAAAAAAATTATATCAATGACATGGAATTGCACGCACATCCTGTGAAATTAACAGTTTATGAAATAGTAACACTGTTAAAAATTTGGAACATTGCTGAACCGTCACTCAACCACTTTTATAAAACATCTCTATTCTGATCAATTAGAATGCTCCATAATACAGTGAAGAAATTGTTTTCTATAAAAGAGGTGGATTGGCGATGCAGTGAAAATTTCAAATTTTTAATATTGTATTAGAAATGTGCATCAGGATTGCTTTCATATTTTGAAATAAAGCATGTTTAAAGTACTGTATATTTTTTAAAAATGATTCTTAAACAAATGAAAATTAATTTCGGTTTAATATTTTTTCAGTGAATTTATTAATACTAAAGATGACTCTGCTCATGCAAAAGGAGATAGTTGCATGGAGAATGATCCTGTAAAGGCGGGAACCAATGATTTTGATAAAACGAGTGAGGAAGTTCATGTTGTTGAAGGCAAACAAGTAATTTATGATCCATCTGATATCCGTATGGTATTTGCGGAGGCGATTGATGATTATTACAGTTTTAATGAAAATGGAGGACCAAGGTAAGCGATTGCAGTTCTAAAATATTTCGGCAGATTCTATTGATTGCATCCGCAATTCATGTTTAACCGAGGCTAAAGAAAAAGACTTTTTTTAAGACCACTAGAATGACCTGGCGCTCATTTCGTACACCTCCTTTGGTGGATTCGAACGCTACACGACTCAATTGGCCTAAAAAAAAATTGATAAGTGGAATATACCGCGGTGGTCTGTATTTTCGGTAGTCTTTTCGGTGTCTTTCCTCATGTTTAAACCTTTTCGCGCAGATAAATTCTGTTCGTAAAACCAGAAATTATTATTTCACAATCACCGGCATTTAAAAATGACTTTTTTACATGTTAAGTATTCCTAGATTTAAACTTTTATTGCAAAAGTAAAATTAAAATACTGTTGGTGCCGCTTGCAAGTTTGGAATTAAAATTAGGTGTACCTGGGAGTAGGACCACTTTTTGGAAAGGGTTTAAAGAGAATGTATATGTGTGACCGACCATGTAGCTGAGCGCCAAGTCTAAAGTACACAATGCAAAGTAAATGAAACTGTTAAGAATTTTAAAACTAAAATGTATGTTATAACTCTTCGTTATATTGCTCATTTGGCTGTAATGCTCTTTTTCCGAGTCTGCTGTGCCATCGCGAAGAAAAGTAAAGAAAGTTTTCAGAATTTTTTTTTTTTTTTTTTTTTTTTTTTTTTTTTTTTTTAAGTAATAATAGATAAATGCAATTTTACATTCTCAATCCAATATATGGAAATTAAAAGTTGTTTTTCTGTAATTCCAACAAATCCACAGTTTTGGAAGTTGAAATTGTCAAATGCTTTAACACTGGTGTATGAAAAATGGCCGAGGCAACTAACTTAATCCGGAATCGAAATAATTTGTTGTTAATTTTTAATTGAGAAAAAACGACCAATTTAAAAATAATTTCCTGTCAAATTTAAAGATTGTACGTTATATAAACAACCAAAAAATAAATTCAACAATAAAATTCTTACCACAATAATTACTTTTCTATTTCAATATTTCCACGGAAAAAAGTAAAAATGATATAAACAGTTTGACGAATAAAAATAAAGTGAATATTGTATCATATTTTAAATATAATGGAAATCAGAAGTTGCATACATAACATCATATCAGTCTAAGAAAAGTATTAAAACATGATAAAAATCCGATTATCGAAATATCAGCATATTTTAATATTTTGAGATTATCTGAATTTATTTTTGCCATTTTTAAGCCTGATATGTGTGTATATGCATATATATGGGAATTCTCAGAAGTTCTAACTAACCTAGAGCTCACTCTGAGTTTAAAGAACTGAAACAAAGATTTTATATTTAAAGAAAATAAAATGTATAGAATTTTTTCCTCTTACCATTTATTTTAATCAGGGGAAGATTATTTAAATAACAAAGTTTTCTGAAACAACTTTTCCTTAAAAAGGTTTTTGTCGCGGTCTCAGTCGAGATTGCAGATTATATTTACTAAGTAGGTAGGTAATCTGTCATCCGTATTAAATAAATAAATAAATAAAAAAGAATTACAGTGTGAAAAAAAAAAATCCCTAAAATCACAGAGTTTCTCGAATGTTTCAGAGTTGAACGTTGAAAGCATAAGCAAAATGCATAAATTATAAACTTATGTTTGTTATTGGTTAAATACTCAAAATTATTTTAATAAAAAGTTTGTGAGAATAAAATCTGAAAAAAAAAATCGAGATTTATTTTGTAATTACATTTTAATTTAACGATTCTATCCCTATAGAATAGAAAAAGACTATCCTTCATATAACTGCCATAATTTTCAATGTAAATTCTGCAAAATAAATAAACATTTTTATTTCGAAAATCGTATTCAGTATATGGTATCAATAAAATATATACTACGTTGCTATAAGTCAGAGTTAAAAAATCTTATACTTCTAATTTTTTTCATGAAACTGCTAATTATGATCCGAAACTTACAGTATGTCATAAAGTTTGTTTAAAATAGTTATTATAGTTTTCATTGATGCCATCGTCGTTTAATTCATCAGCAAAGGCTTTTCTATGATGCTTCAAGTGACTTTCTTTTTAGAAAGATAATTTGTCATTGCATCACCGAATTAACATAATGGATAAGAAAAAACTAAATAAGTAGATTTACATCAATATAAATTAAAAACAAAATCAAAACATATTCCATATATTAAAATAAACATACCAAAAAGAAAAAAAAACCAAAGTACCTACTTGTTTGATAGGTATTACTGAATTTCCAAAATTAACTTTATTTTTAAAAATGATTTTTAGAGAAGTTTCAAGAATTTATTGGATCTCTGTTTTAATGTTGAAATACCCTCAAAAGGGACTAAAAATGGCAGATCATAGCGCAAAAGCTCATAAATTTTTCAGTGAATTTGATATGCAATTCACTACCGCAGTTTGGAAGGATGAAAAAATATGATGAATCCAAATAAAATGGTTAATTCATTAAACAGAAAGGCTTTCCATGTTTTTTCTTTGTGTTAAATTTTGTTACTAATTAAATCAGCCTTATCAATACATTTATCATTCGCAACTTCTAAACTCATTATCACGTCAACCCCGTATATGCATTTTCTATAGTCTTATGTTTTCACAAGAAAAAAATTTTGAATTTTTGTTTTTGCTTGTTTACACTATGCACCATCCATAAAAAGTTTGCAAAATATCTTTAACTTCAAGTATTTGATGAATTTATAAGTTTTGGAATTTCTTGAACTTGATTAAATTTTTTTATCAACATTATCAGTTAGTTTCTTTAGTTATCTTGCGGTTTGTTCTATGATTTTCGTAGTTAGTACAACACTAAATTCAACTATACTTGATACAAAATTGTAATTTGGCATAAATCAGTATTGATTAAATTTAGGAGGATATACTCTATTTTTTTAAGCTGATATTTCGTGGTTCTCACATTGAGCATACTATCTTTATTTCAACGTTTGTGATTTGCAACAGTCTTTATACGTTAAATTCTTTCTACATAAAAAATGCTGTTAAATGTTATTTTGTTAATGTAACAAGTGGTATTGCTATGCTAATCACATTTTGATAAACCATGTAACTACATCTGTGGTTTTATTCTATAGTAACACGCGGAATTTCACATTTGAAGATTTTAATTTAATTATGTATAGTGGCTTAATTGCTTCAACGCCCGAGAACCCCTGCTATATTCCACAGACTGTGATTTTGAGTTAATCATTGTAACTTCCTTTTTAATTCAAATTGATTAACTATAAATTAATTTAATACTTAAAATGTATAATTGAGTTAATTGTCATAAAATATTAGAATGATATTATATGAAGTATAGTGATGTCCAGAATATACTAGTTTCATACAGGATTATTTTAAAGCTTGTGTACTTTTGTTCACATTTGCAAGTAATTTGATATAAATTCAAAACAAGTTGGAAAATGCACGTAAACGTAGCAAATGAGGTGCGTTCGTACGATAACGAAGTTTTAAAAATATTCAGATATTGCTGATATAGTAGAGCGTACTTTGGATACAGAATAGTAGTCGAAATCTTTGTGTTTCTGTAAATATGCAGGAAGTAATTTTTATTACACCTCAGAAACCTATATCTTATTCATAAAATATGAAATAGTTGAATATAATTAAAACATGCCCCAAACAATGTTTCCCCGTGTAGCATTATGCAGGGGAATACTTTTGTGTGGCCCTGTAATTTAATACTAAATATTCTTTGCATCACAGATTGTACAGAATGTATATTTTCGTACATACTTTATAGATTCATGTCAATTATGTTATGTTCAAATGAGTGTAACACCATTAAAATGCATTTGAAACTTTTTTCCCATTAATCGTAATGTAACAAAATACTTTTGATTGTCCCTGTAATTGATCTATTCATCCGATTTTCATAACATTTGAAATGACTCGACAAAATTATGTAATAATTATAAGTTTTCAATTTCAAACGATTAAAATGCATATGAAACTTTTTTTCCCATTGACCGTAATGTAACGGAATCCTTTTGGTTGTCCCTGTAATTGATATATCCATCGGATTTTCATAAAATTCTTTGCATCACAGATTGTACAGAATGCATATTTTAGTATATATTTCATAGATTCATGCCAATTCTATTATGTTCGAATGAGTGTAACATCATAAAAATGCATTTGAATCTTTTTTCCCATTAACCGTAATGTAATGGAATACCTTTGATTGTCCCTGTAAATGATCTATGCGTCCGACTTTCATAACATTTGAAATGACTCGATAAAATTACGTAATAATTATATGTTTTAACGTTCAAACGATTAAAATGCATTTGAAATTCTTTTCCCATTGACCATAATGTAACGGAATCCTTTTGATTGTCCCTGTAATTGATCTATCCATCCGATTTTCATAACATTTGAAATTACTCGACAAAATTACCCAATAATTATATGTTTTAAATTTCAAGCGATTAAAATGCATTTGAAAATTTTTTCCCCATTGACCGCAATGTAACGGAATCCTTTTGATTGTCCCTGTAATTGATCTATTCATCCGATTTTCATAAAATTTGAAATGACTCGACAAAATTATGTTATAATTATGTATTTTAAATTTCAAACGATTCGGTTGGGTAGTTTTTGCGTTGTTATATGCGGACAGACAGACGGACAGACGGACAGACAGACGGACAGACAGACGGACAGACAGACGGACAGACGGACGGACTGAGCGACAACAATAGGTGCTACGTATTTACATAATTACGAACGCACCTAAAAAAAAAATGCATACGATAGCAAATTTTTCAACATATTAGGATATGGCTTTTTTAGAGTTCTTTACAGTATATTGCTAACAAAGTGTTACTTGATGAAACTTGCAAAACTTGAGTAAAATTTGAAGTTATCTTTAGCAATTTTTTAGTCGCGTTCCATATAGTTTTTGAGAGCAAAAAACTGTTCATTTATATTCCAGAAAAGTATTACAAATAGAGTAATTTTTTTTCGCAAACATTTATTTTAAAAATAAAACTATTCATAATTCAGTTAAAGTGTCTAAAATATAAAAAAAATCTTTGTCATGATAGTTCAAGAGTCCACTGCACAAAAACAAATTTTATGAAGCACAAGAAAAAAAAATTTTTTTATGGATGGGTAGAAATTGGAAAATCTAATGATCCATGTCTGCGGTAGTGAAGTGGTGTACAAACCAAAAAGTAATACCACCAACAGTGGACTCGTAAGTTTATCATTGTGTTTTTCCTTCACCCAAAGGTATGAAAACATGGAGGACTGGGAACAAGAAAACAAAATGATGAACTTACGAGTAAACCACTGGTGGTATTAATTTTTGGTTTGTGCAGCACTTCACTTCTGGTAGATATTCATCATTAGATTCACCTGTTTCTACTCTTCCATAAAATAAAGGGTTTTTTTTCTCATGCTTGATAACATAGGTTTTTTTTTGGTGTTGGCTCCAGAACTATGAAGGAAATATAAAAATACAGCATACCATTCATTTTTTTCGGAGAAAAGTGTAAATCATTTATTTATAATTTTTTATTATATAAAAAATTCATTTCATAAGTATATACAAATAAGTATATAAAATAATTTTTTTAAATACTTTAAATTAAATACTTTTAAATTAAATACTTTTAAATTAAATACTTTAAATTAAATACTTTAAAGTATATAATATAATTTTTTATAAGTATATAAAAATACAGCATACCATTCATTTTTTTCGGAGAAAAGTGTAAATCATTTATTTATAATTTTTTATTATATAAAAAATTCATTTCATAAGTATTATTAATATTTTTCAGTACTATTCATTAATATTTTTCATATTATAAAAATTTTTTTATGTTTTAATATGCATTAAATATTTATTTTTTGTAGCTCACACGAGGAAAATCTCGTACTGTTGCTGGAAGGGTACCTAAAAAAGAACAGAAGATTGTCTTGGAATGAGAAACTAAACAGATTAGAAATTAGGAAATATGTATTTAGCAAAATGTAAGTTATTTTTCGATTTTGTTGCGTAATTTTTGTCCTAAAATGATTTTTTCTTTTTTTCGTGCATAAATTTATCAGTAGTGTTCATTTATATCAATTAATAGAATTATTGAATAAAATGAACTGAATTTTAATAATATTACACACAAGCCTGTTGCATTAAAATTAAATTTTAAATATATTGACTTTTAACATTTTAAATACCTTTAATGTTTAAATGTGATCGTTCTTTAATCCTATTATGTTAGTGCTGATAGACTTTCATTATTTTGAATACCGAATCGACTATATTTTTATCAGTAAGAGATCGATGTTTTTGTTTGAACAATACCAGTAACGTATTCAAAATTGATTGTTGATATTTGTAAGAAAAACTTTAATAATAATAAAAATTAGCTAGTATTTACTGATGTAGTTATAGCTCATGTTAATTTGACAAAAATTTTGTATAATTAATTACATAATTATTTGAAATATTTTTTTTTAATCCAAAAATCTTAAACTTTAAAAGCCAATAGAATAAAAACATGACTTGACATTTAAAATTTAACAAAAGTGATAGTATTTTTTAATCAACTTGTAAATGTACTTGTATTCAGCACTTTATCTGTTCTTATCATTCAGTTAATTTTACAATTTGCTTAATATATTTTATAATTTGAAGATGAGTCATTATTTTAACAACAGAAATAAGTGATTTTGTAATTATCAACCGCTTTTATTAACTGAATTTACAACATTTTTTAAAAATATAAAATATAAGATGTGGTTATTAACTTATAATTTTATAATAAAATTTGACATTTTTTTTATATTCTATATAACGAAGAGTTTGTGTTCATAAATAAATTATGAGAATATATGTTGAACGATGAAAAATTTTCTTGCTTGACAATTCTTTTATTGATCTTTTTTACATGTAAATCATAAGAGAATGATTTATTTTTTTATTTTTAAGGGTTTCTTTACGTAAGAAAAACTTTTATGTAATTTTTGTATGCCTATCATGTATCTTAACTATGTCTGTCTAAAACACATACAGCAAGAAAGATTTGAAATTTTAAATGATAAATTAATGTAAGGCATTTTCTGTAATGGTTCTGAATTAAAACAAGTTGGAAACTATGAATCAAACACGGCAAATGAGGTGTGTTCGTGTTATAAGTAATTTTATAAATAATTAGCTCTTGGTGAAATAGCTGTCATGCTCTTATTCAAAAATTTATAAAAACTGAAGCTATTTCGATTACATGTTGTAAAATCAGTATGATTCCATATAAAATAAGACGTAAACAAAACAGCAACCTGGAATTATTACCTACCATGGGATATCATCGAACTAAAAACGTATGGTTAGAATTACTTGAGTAAAGAAACCTTTTATTGATATCTTTCTATGTTTTGATTCAATATTAATAAAATTTGAAAAGACTCGAAAAATTCTGCAACGATGATACATATTAAATTTTAAACCATTTGCTTGCGTAGTTTTTTCACTGTTATGTGAGGACCGTCGGACAGACAGACAGATGTACGGAACAGATGAAGACTATAGGTGCCTATATACGCATCTTATAAACTATTTTCTGTTCTTGAAAAGTCTTTAATGTTTTATTATAATTTTGGAAGAAGTGTTCTGTTATGATTTCTAGAAATAAATTATGAAATTTAAAATGCCATATTTAATAATTTCATTTAAGTTTCATTCATAGTGATTAATATATAACTTTTCTATTGCAGTGAAAAAACAACACCTCAGCGAGTTACAGATACTAACAATCCTCCAGATCCTGACAATGTACTGCAGTCAATTGCTCTTCAAAACGATTTCTTTGATGACATGAGTAAACGTTTACTTAGGGCGTAAGTAAAAAATGCTGAAATTTCTTTTATGTTAATGGCTCCACAACAAAATAATGCAATTATGAATTAAGAACAATAATCTATATTATTATATATTATTTCTATAATTCAAACAAATAATTGAACAATAATTCAAATGTTATTCAAAGTTACGAGAAGTTTAAAATAATGGCAAAAGCCTATGGATTATATCATTTCAGTTCGTACAAAATGTATACATAACTTTTGAAAATGTTGTTTCGGTGTTTGTTTGTTTATTGAACAACATACATCTGACTTGTGTGCTCGACATGAAGCCTGCTTATAAGCCATCGTCAATGTTTCGGTGTTTAAATGAATAATTTGTAGTATAACAAAAGTATAACAAAGTAACACAAAAATATTATTTATTAATTAAAAGGGGACACTATAATGATTTTCATTGTAGTGTAGATTTCAAACCATTTGAATTTCTAACGTTGATAACTAGTTGACATTACTTTTTTTTAAATATTCCTAGTTTGTTATATTTCGTAATCATAAAGAGTGAAAGAAAATAAATTTTAAACGATGGAATAGAATAACTGTCAAGAATTCTTTCATAAATAAAATGCCACGTTTACTGTCTTTAATAACAGGGAACATTATTGATTTTTTATTATTGTTTTGCTATGGTCATGTTTATGTATTTTTATTATCTATCACGTTCATTTGTTTTATATAGTGTATTTCTAAAAGACAGTCGTGACACATGTATAGCGCGCAATTTCAGAATGAAGTTTTTGTCGAAATTAGGGCAATCAAAATTACAGAACCTAACGACACTTACTTTGACATATTCAATGGAATACGGGAGACAAAACAACAAACTTACTTTGATTTAATGGCAAATACGCAAGGCTGATTAACAATTTGTTTTTGTTGAAAATAGTCTTGACCAAACAAATTTACTGCCAGTATGTCGTTAGTCTTATGCAAAGGCAAGACAGTTTTATATGATACCCTTTATCACTCCTTATTATTTTTATGATACCTTTAACCCTTTATCTACGGAATTATTTATCAAGAAATTGATCCCCCTCAATAATAATCTTATTTAATACCTGAAGGTATACTGGAAGTTTTAGATAATACTAATGTGGAATTTAGATATTTTCGTTTCATTAAAACTGATTAAATATACCAATAGTTATAATTTTTTATGAAATATTTACAAAAATAATCTGATTAATTAACAAAAATTACTTTTTTGAAAATATCACAATTCTTAAAAAAGCAGTGAGTTTAAATGCATCATGATCCTCTCTATAAATGGGAATGCTTTAGCAGTTGAGTATGTTTCATATAATTTAAGTTAAAAGAAGTACCTATAAAAATAAATAATAGAACTACCACTTTTTGAAAATATTTAGCTTCGACTGTGTCTCGATTCTGTCTAAATTTTACCGGGAAGAGTGTTTTGTGTGGAAAGAATAAAAAAACATTTATTAATAGACAGAATAAATAAGTTTTATATAAAGTTTTCTTCAATGGTATTTTAAAATGCCGTCAGTGCTTATAGGGTTAAGAAAGTTAGTTTAAAAGGATTGTGTACAAAAGGTCCGTTATTTTTAATACAGGAATTCAAAATGTATTTAAAATTTGCTTGGCAATAAAAGTAGAGCCAATCTCAGGATAGCATCACTATGGCTTTACGGAAACAACGGAATAAACCTAGGTCACAGGTTACAGAATAAAGGTGAAACTATCTTATCAAGTATTTCTGATAACATAGTTTTTTTTACCTCATACATTCTAATGGCACAGTGATGAGTGATATGGTTTTCGAAACGTTCGACAAATCGTCTTTTAACGTTATACACCATATATATCTCTAAAATTTAAAAACAGCAGTTGACCACTTAATCGTCGCCCCCGATACATTCACGGGCTGGAAGCTTCAGGGCTTTTATTCAGAATTGTTGATTCTCACCCGTTTTATGAAATAGTACGATTGGTTTTATTCTGATATCATTTTACTTGTCATTAAATAAGATGAATTTTTTTTTTTCAAGAAAGTGGTGGCAATAATGAATTTGAATTTTTAAACCGTAAATTAATGCCATCATTAAGGGGTTAATCAAAAAATAATGAAAAAGCATATCAGCAGATGACCTACAGATGAGGTGTGAAAGCTTCGCATGGGTTTTCTTTTTTTAATACATAACATTAATAGATCATTTAGTGCAATATATTTTAGCATGCCCATTGACAATACCAAAAATCATATGTATATGAAAAATAGCAATAATAAGTTCAAATAAAGTTTTAAACGTGATAAAAACGATATTTTCATATTGGCATCGTGTTAGGAGTTAACAATGAAAGAAAATTTCAAAGATCACTATTTATAATTAGCTTTTTCGATTCTGTTCATTTCGTGAATTTATGATCTTTCACGTGTATTAAATTTGTATTTTATTTATATTTTATTGTTTTATTTATTGGTTGTTATTTATTTTTAAATTTCACTATGGAATATCAGATGAATGCAAACCATGAGTTATTTATATTAATTAAAGTGCTAGCGGATTCTTCTTTCGCAATTGTTTGTAAACAAGTTAGAGGAAAAAAAATTGTCTGAATATTATTTTAAAAACAATAAAAATTGCGTAAATTGCGATACAATTTCAGGCAAATTGGGATAAAGCTTTCAAGCAAATTGCATTTAAACGTATATTTACACATATTTAACAGAGTAAAAATTTAAAATGTACAGTAGTTAGAAAATTAAAAAAATTCTATAAAATTTACAAGTTTCACTGTTTTTATCATCAAAACGACGTCCGTCTTTCGCACGAACATGTTTGTCTTTTATAAAACGAGTTATACTGTGTTCTGCACATTGATATACATGTGTATTTGAGTCTTTTCTGTTTACGCCTGGTGTTTTTTTTCCTGTCATGCTTAATATGTCATCTCTGTCGAGTACCTCAAGTTTACTGTACGTAAACTTTTATAAACTATTTCGAATTTCAAGATTATAAAACGAGAAAAAATATATTAATCTGAGCATGTAATTGTTTCAATATGATTCTCTGTTTTTTAATAGTATCACCCGTTAAAAATTCCATCTATAGTTTTTAAGGCTGCTGGTCACTCACTTTCCGAATTTTTTTCCGCATTGTTAAGTCTTTGTATGTTTCATGATTTTTTTTATTAAAAATATCTCTTCAGAAAATGATTTTTTAAAACTATTTTTTCAACCAAAACCTTGATTTTTTATTAATTTTAAAGTAAATTTTTCTATTGAAATGAACAATTCTGAAATCTATTATTTTTCATTGATTCATGAATAAATATGATCTACTTATATGATGATTTCCAATAATATCTGTAACATGTCAGCCACATCTCATTTTCTCATTTAGTATAGAATCACCCATCATCTTAATCTACTTCATCATTTTTAGGTGCGTTCGTAATTATGTAAATACGTAGCACCTATTGTTGTCGCTCAGTCTGTCCGTCTGTCTGTCCGTCTGCCTGTCCGTCCGCATATAACAACGTAAAAACTATCCAACTGAATCATTTGAAATTTAAAATATATAATTATTACATAATTTTGTCAAGTCACTTCAAATTTTATGAAAATCGGATGGATAGATCAATTACAGGGACAATCAAAAGGATTCCGTTACATTACGGTCAATGGGGGAAAAAGTTTCAAATGCATTTTAATCGTTTGAAATTTAAAACGTATATTTATTACATAATTTTGTCGAGTCATTTCAAATGTTATGAAAATCGAATGCAAAGATCAATTACAGGGACAATCAAAAGTATTCCGTTACATTACGATCAATGGGGAAAAAGTTTCAAATGCATTTTAATCGTCTGAAATTTAAAATGTATAATTATTACATAATTTTGGCAAGTCATTTCAAATGTTATGAAAATCGGATGCATAGATCAATTACAGGGACAATCAAAAGTATTCCGTTACTTTACGATTAATGGGAAAAAAGTTTCAAATGCATTTTAATGGTGTTACACTCATTTGAACATAATATAATTGATATGAATCTATGATGTACGTACTAAAATATACATTCTGTACAATCTGGCATGCAAAGAATATTTATTATTAAATTACAGGGCCACACAAATGTATTGCTTTGGGGCGTGTTTTAATTATATTAACCTACTTCACATTTTATGAATAAGATATACGTTAATGATGTATAATAAAAATTACTCCCTGCATATTTACAAGAACACAAAGATTTCGACCACTATATTGTATCCAAAGTATGCTCTACTATACCAGCAAGATCTGAATGTTTTAAAACTTCGTTATCGTTCGAACGCACCTCATTTGCTACGCTTCACGCGCAATTTCCAACTTGTTAATATTTGTACGTACTCATTTTTAACACACTGTATAAAATAACTATACATCTTAAAATTTCTTTCTTTTCAGTAAATCTGAAGGAGCTCCGAAAGAAATTATTGAAATCGAAAAGGTAATTTTTTATTAATAATTTAAACCATATTAATTAATCCATTAGCATTTAACTGTATTTTAATATGTGCTCAAATAAAACTTGAGGTAAATTATACAGGCTGAAATTATTTTTGTAATATATCTGTGAAAATAAAAATGTAGAATCATTTAAGAAAATGTAATGAAAGTTCAAAATACACCTGATTTATCGATTATTTAAAAAAAATTTCCAAATTCATAAAAAAGCCTGGATAAATTAATAAACACAATAGTAAGAACCAAGTAAAGACATTTCTCGAACATAAGGACAAATTTGTTTTAAGTTATTTAGGAATGATTATGGGGTAGTTTCATGCTGCGTATTTTCTGCAACCCCTTAAGGGGCGATGAGATATTTTATATCCTGCCTAATTTTAATTAAGATTCTTAACAAAAACTTTGAATTAATTTTTATTTTTATAAAATTTATGGCAAAATGTTGTTAAATTGCTTTTTACCCTCCATTGCTATTTCTTTCAGGCAAGCTAAAAAATGTCGTGTCATCAGCCCTGATTTTTCTGCTCAACCGATTTTGATAATTATTTTTTTAAATGAAAGCTATTTATTTCTAGTTGTGCCCATTTTAGTTATTTTTTAATTTATTTTCATTTTTATATTTTATTTTTAATTTTAAATGCTTTTTACGATATTTCTTCAAAATGGTGGCAACACAGTTTAGCTTTTCTCTCGATAATAAAAAATTTATTTTCCAAAATTATTTCGTATAATTATGCACTAATTGAGGTAAAAAAATATATATTTACTGAGAAATAATATTAATAATGTAAATAAAATAACAGAAAATAATTTATGATAAAAATTAATGTCTAAAGCAAAATAAGAAAAATTTCAAATGAGCAAAATGATGTCATTCAGCAACCAGATAAATGGAAATTACAATATTATTACGGATGCATTTTTCATATTACTAATAACAGTAACTTTTAAAAAACATTTGAAGAGAAAATGGCGTCACTATTTAAATCATCGCATTTTTACTCATAACGATATTAGGTACTACTCTGTTATCCCGTCGACTAATTTCGCCAAATTTTACAAATCGCTAAACTAATAGCCAAATTATACATATTGACATAATTTTTACTTTAAATAACGAAAAAACAAATAATTAGTAGAATATTAATAAAAATTTTAATAAAAAGTCGAAATAAAAATCACTAAATGACATTTTAAACACATGAATCGTATTTAATGTCATTGATTGTGACATTCACGATCATCCATTATTGGCATTTAATCTTATAGTCTGGCGATAACTTTTTTGGTCGACGAGATAACCTAGTAGTACCTGATATTACATTTCAATATTTCTTTTCATTATGGACTGAGATTTTTACTTTCAGATGACTTCAATTAGTGAAAATGATGTCACAGTGAAAATGAAATTAATTTTTTTTTTTAAATAAAACTATTTTTCTGTGAGTGCATATAAAATAAATTTCTGGATTTCGCCGGCACTCAGATTACAATTTACAAAAACGTTTAAACTAAAGAAAAAATCCATTTTTGATGAATCTAGTCAATGAACAAGTAGCACGTCAAATTTTATCTCTTTAATTTTCCACAATTCCAATGTCTCAGAGAGAAATTGCTATTCAATTGGGTATTTCCCGCCGTTCTGTTTGCTGTTATATTTATAAACACAAGAAAAATCAAGTTAGTTCATTGCAAACTAAACGGGGTCAACCTTCTAAAAAACTTCTATCGATTTTTTTTTTTTTAATTGGTGGCAAAATTGAATTCTGCAATGGCAGAATCTACATTCAACTTGTGTTTTCTTTTCTTTTCTAAAAAATATGGTGTAAATTGAAGATTACAGACATTGCTAATAATCGGAAATTTGTGACTAATTACACTTTATGGCAATTTTTCACAGCCTTAAATTCGTTTACTGTTCATTTGGCATTATTTATAAGTAACAAGTAATAAAATGTTAAAGAATATAATGCATTTAAAACTTTTATATGGTATTTTTTGTAATTGTTCTATTTTTTAAACATGTGATAAATTGTATAGCTATGTGTTTTTAGAAAAATCAATAAAATCGGGACATATATAAACTTATATAAATTGAAGCTAAAAATGTACGGATTGAATAATTATGCATATTTCGGTATATACTAAGCAACAGAGTAACAATTATTTTTAGAAAATAACTTCATCAAAAATTACTAAGAAAATATTAATTGTCTTATAAAAAATGAGATTCAAAATTTTAAATTTTTTGTATTGAAAACTTTCACAACAGATTTTAATATGAAGTTTAAAAAAATTAAAAAATAAATTACATTTTTCTTCTAATAAATGGTGTAATGTGACTATTACAAAACGCCTAATTCTAAACAGCACAAAATTCTGTAAAAACGTAATTAAATATGACATTTTATTTTATTCCAAGAATTTATTTTGAGCTATTGTAATTTTTTTTGGACCCAAACATATATTTTCCAATAATGGTAAATTACATTATAATATAGTCTGCAAAATCCGGCATTGTGGGGACCTAGAAGAAGCCAAATTTACAAAAATTCAGATTTTTGAAAGAAATTTTAATTAACAGTGAAATCACTTATTCTCCTGTAATTTCCGAAACACTGATGTTAATGTTATTTGCTTCAGTATTTTCAGCAGTTCATTAACAAACTTTTCTTGGATTTCATCTGTGAAGATTATCGATATTGGAAACACTATCTTGTTTCTTTAAGACATACATTATTTTTTTTTGTCAAATTTATTCCAGAGACACCTTTTGTCCTGAAGATTCCTCATACTCGTTCCTCTGATCTGCAGACAGTGTTATCAGAGGTTCTTTTCAGTCGCTAATACATATCTTTCAATTTCATTTTTTTTATTCGTAAAAAAGTGGTATATTTCTTTCTCTCGTAAGATGAAAAAAGAAAAATTTGGGGAAGGGGTGTATGAGTTTCATGCCAATTTTGATGACGTTGAATTTCTGTATGCCGGATTATTGAGGTCACTCTATGTTAACACGAAACTTTATCCATGAAAATACCGCATGCGAGTCATTTTCTCAAAAACAACACTGTCTTCATGTAAAAATTGATAAGATCTTACGAAATGATATAGTTGTAAATTTATAAAGTTATTCATGAAAAATTTCAGTACTACATATAATTTTAAATATCACTGATGTACCATGCTTACAGTGACCCCAGATGGCAGAATGCCAAGCCGAATCCATTCTCTCAATAGGGAAGATAGCCCGGCGAAAGCGGTCGTAATATTTTTCACGTAACCAAGGCAATGGTTTTAAATATTGTTTTGAATTTTTTATTCTGAGTAAAATTTCACTTTCAATAAAATGGATCGTGCACCATCTATTTCTCGGATTAGACCTTTTCGAAGTGATTGCAAACGTATTTTGTATAACGTAATTAAATTTTGCGATAAGGAAGCATTAGAAGGAAAAACTGTTGTTCCAGTTACACAGTCCATAAAACGGGCGAGTGAATTAACTGGGGTATCGAAATCCAGTATATAAAAAGAATTAGAAAAGAATCAAAGGGAGAAAAAACTCCAAAATTTTCATCGCTCAAGAACGGCAGAAAAGTACTATTGCAAGCATTGCTCTTGACAAATTTGATTGTGATGTAATTCGACAAACAATACATGAATTTTATACTGTTCATGAAATAGTACTTACAGTTTGTAAACTTATTCCAGTTTTGAAAGATAAAATAAATTTGCCGTCGACCAATTTCGCCAAATTATACAAATCGCCAAACTAATAGCCAAATTTTGCGTATTGATATAATTTTTATTTTTAATAACGAATGAACAAATAAATTACTTAAGCATTAATAAATACAAATAAAAAGACGAAATAAAAATCATTTGATGACGTTTAAAACACGTATTTAATGTCTAATATCATTGAATGTGACATTCACGGTCAACCATTATTGGCATTTAATCTTGCAATTTGGCTATAGTTTTTGGTTCACGGGATAAGCAAGTAGTACCGGATATAATATGTATTTATGGGTGCTTATATTATATATTTGTGCATGTATATCACTATATATAATTACATATGCATAAAGGTATATCTAAATTGTAAATACATAAAAATATTTATATAAACATCATATGTTTTTCTAAGATGTGACATATATAACGTATATTAAATAAATTTTTTTTTTATAAATTACGTAAAGATATCATTTATCCACCATCTTGAGAAACCTAATAAGTTGCTAAAATGTCTTTTTGTTGCCAATTTCAATTTTTTCGCCAACCGCGCCAATCAGAACAGAAAATGTGTCTTTTCGCTTATCTACAATCCATTTAATAAAAATATTCAATGAATAATGATAGGCATAGATTTCATATACGCATCACATTGGCGCAATTGCAACTAAATAGCGATTTTATTACTCACATCGAAACCCGACTGTAGTTGTTTATCTGTTAATAAATTGTTTATTGACTATGATTTTCTTTTTTACAGTGATGTAAATTGTTTTTTCTATAATTATTAATTAAACTTTTATTTATTATTATTTTTGTTTTAAAATAATAGAAAATAACTAATATATATATGTGTTACTGTATTTGAAAACGAAGTTTTCAAATGCAGTAATTGTGAACAATTTGTTCTTTCCAGTGTTCAATAATTACATTTTCAATAGCTTCATGTGTATATGCTAATAATTTTGACATGCAAATATCTCCTGCCACATTGCGTTTTCGGATAGTTCAGTTGAAAATGGCGACAGAAAAAACGTCGTGCCAACGTGGTGCATATGTGACATGACATCTGTGGCAAAAAAAGCGTCAGATTGTTGCAAATTATTTGCAAAAAATATTATGATTCATTTTTTAAATTTTACTATTCATAAATGTATTTTTATTGTTACATATCTTTAAATAATCTTTTTTTCTACATTTGTCTTTTTATAATTTATTTTAATATGATAGTATTCCAATATAATGCTTAAAAATATGTGATTGAATGACAAAAACAAATAGGTATTTTTAGGGGGGGAAATGTGGCATATCCGTGATGTTTTAATAAATAAAAACATCCCTCCCGAGATGGTATGGACTTCCCTATTTTCGATATAGACTAGCCTTTTCCGGTTATGCGCAGTTCGCTTCAGGTTCCTGTCAAACGTGGTTCATCAGTATAGTTCTACATATTAAGATATGTGAAAATAGACAATTACTTTGTTAGTTAAAAAAATGTTGGAGTTTATGACGTTTAAGTCAGAATATGAAAATAGTAGGTTGAGCAAAAGGTTCAGGGACATTAGTATAAGCTGCGTTGTAATGCGCAAAAAAAAAAAAAAAAAAAAAAAAAAAAAAACAACAACAACAACAAAAAAAAAAAAACAAGAACTGTTTTTTAAAGTAGAAATCCTCATATTCCACGACTTTCTGCCAGCTCCCGAATTTGCTGGAAGTACCATGGCGCCTTGTTGGAATTGAAAAAATCCCTGTCGGCTTGGCCTATAAGCGGAAGCAGATTTCGAAGAGTGCTCATTTCAACAACAAAAAATAAATTTAATTACAGATAAACCCAGTTTAACAACTTTATTTGTCCTCTTTTGAAAAATTTTCAATTTCATTTTTCTGTAAGGACTGGTTTTATCAGAATCATCTTAAGCTAAATTCGGATCAAATGTCCATTTTGACAACATATTTTGAAATAATTCCGACTTTATTAATAAAAATCGACTAATACGGTACATTATATAGCTCCTAAATAACAAAAGACTGTCAATTGAATGCATTTGAGAGCAAAATTGAATTAAAAAATGAGTTATAAAATAACCAATTTTGAATACAACCTTTGAATACAACCTTTTGAATACAATTCTTAGTCATGATAGCTTCGGGAAATTTTGCGCAAAGTGCCCACTTTGACAGCATTTTTAAAAATATATTCAGCTTTTATAAAAAAACTGACCAATGCGGAACATTATACAGCTCCTATATAAGAGAACCTGTCAATTAGTAGAAGATGTAAAATAAATTTAATTGGATTTGATAGTTTAAGAATTGACAAAGTTATGGATTTTTTTCTTTTTCCAAACACTTTTTTATTTTTGTTTTTATTTTTTTATCGGTAAGAGTTAGTCCTATCAAAAACTTGCAAAAACAAAACTTTTAGATAATTTGGAGAATATTTATAAAAAAATTAGATGGATTTGATATCTGGAGAATTGACAAAGTTATGATTTTTTTCTCCCAAAAACCCTGTTTTTTTCGCCCCTTGAGCCCATTTTAAACTTTATTAAAAATCTGCCATGCATAAACTTTTGGCCCATCATTTAAAAGTGATATAAACTTTAAGCTGATTCGATATCTATTTTCATTAAGAAGTTATGGAGTTTTTTCTGTTTTCACAAAAACGCCCCCCTATTTCGACCCCTTTGGTCGGATTTCGCCCATTAACGAACTTAGCCGAGATTTTATCCCCTTTGATTTTACGTACCAATTTGGTGGAGATTGGTGAAGAATTATAGAAGTTATCGTGTCCATGAAAAAGTGAGATATTTATATATATATATATAGATAGATAGATATATACATAAACTGGTGCGAATGCAATAGGTAGTATTTCATACAAAATCTACCTAAAACTCTCGATATGCTTCTTCAACTTCATTAATGGGGCACAGGTCTTGGAAACTTTTCAAAAAATCGTTTTTTTATGTTCTATTTTGATTATTCAATTAATTCTGAACTCAGTGCAAAAAACCGCATAAAAATATTTGCATTTTTAATGGAGTTATAAGCATTTATCTATTAACACTTTCAAAGCCGCACCCATATAATTTCAGCTTTAAGTCGAGTTTTCTCAAAACATGATTTCTGACTACCATCCGTAAGATTAAAAAAAAAACTATCTGATGGAATGGCTTAATTTTTTTTAGATAGTTTAACATTTTGAGCATTTTTATTGAAAAAAAATTGTATTTTAAGCGTTTTTTTAAATTTTCAAATTTGGCAGTTTTTTTAATAATTTTTTTTTGAGTGATAGTTATATCCTTAATTAATTCTATAAAGTAAAGTTTCCTGATCACTTTATAGCAAAAAATCCCTGTCGGCTTGTCCTATAGGCGGAGGTAGATTTCGAAGAGTGCTTATTTCAACAACAAAAAATAAATTTGATTATAGATAAACCCAGTTTAATAACTTTATTCGTCCTCTTTTGAAAAATTTTTAATTTCCTTTTTCTGTGAGAACTTGTTTTATCAGAATCATCTTAAGCTAAATTCGGATCAAATGCCCATTTTGATAACATATTTTGAAATAATTCCGGCTTTATTTTAAAAATCGACTAATACGGCGCATTACATAATTCCTAAATAACAAAAGACTATCAATTGAATGCGTTTGAAAGCAAAATTGAATTTAAAAATGAGTTATAAAATAACCAATTTTGAATACAACCTCAATTCTTAATCGTGATAGCTTCGGTAAATTTTGCGCGAAGTGTCCACTTTGACAGCATTTTTAAAAATTTACTCAGCCTTTATAAAAAAAAACTGACCAATTCGGAACATTATACAGCTCCTATATAAGAGAACCTGTCAATTGGATGCGTTTGAGAACAAAACTGAATTTAAAAATGAGTCAGAAAAAACGCAATTTGTTATTTCAATGCTTCCTCAAATTTTCAATCGCGATAACTTCTCGAAATTCTGTTCAAAATACCCTTTTTGGCAGCCTTTTTTGAAATATATTCTGTCTTTATCAAAAAATTGACCAATGACTCACATTATACAGTTCATTTCCAATATAAGAGGACTTGTAAATTGGATACGTTTGAGAGTAAAAATATATTTAAAAATGAGTCAGAAAAAACGCAATTTGTTATTTGAATACTTCCTCAAATTTACTATCACGGTCACTTCGGGAAATTCTGTTCAAAATATCTTTTTTGGCAGCCTTTTTTGAAATATAGTCTGTCTTTATCAAAAAACAGGCCAATGTTTCACATTATATAGTTCCTAAATAAGAGGATCTGCCATTTGGATACGTTTAAAATAAAAAATGAATTAAAAAACGATTCCGAATGTAAGCAGTTTGGATTAGAGGTTTTTTCTCCAACTCCAATTTTTGTTATAAGATTAAAATGATATAACATTTCACATATGTCGAATCCTTTAATTCACCTTATTTATACATAAAACCAAAAATAAAATACTCAGATTACTTAAAGGTTTTTTTTATTAATAAAACCTAGTACTTTCGAGCATGTCATGCTCATCATCAGGGTTAAAACAACAAAAGAGTAAAAGTCGAAGGATGAGTTCTTTTATACGAAGTGGACTGATCCAAAGACAATGTAAAAAAGGGGAGAAGAAGTTGAAATTTCCAAAATCGATAGAAAGGGGGGGGGGGTCAAGATATTTTGAGCAGATTGTACCATATTCTTGGAATATCGTACGCCGAATAGCGTTACAAGTATTGTTAACTCGACATAAAATTTCAATTGATTCCATGATTTTAATCTTCTGATAATTTGATATTTTCTTTACTAATTTAGCTTTTTAAAATTTATTATAACTTCTTGTGCCTGGTACAGTTTAGAGAGAGCGGTATTGCATCGATTAGGTCTGATATCTGCAATGTGTTCTGACAAACGCTTCCAATTTTTGTTTAATTTATTTTTGCTATACGAATTGATCTTATGAAAAACTTGTCAATATAAAAGTTGTAGATATTATTGAGAAGATGTAAAATAAATTTAATTGGATTTGATAGTTTAAGAATTGACAAAGTTATGGATTTTTTTCTTTTTCCAAACCCTTTTTTATTTTCGTTTTTAATTTTTTTTTACCGGTAAGAGTTAGTCCAATCAAAAACCTGCAAATACAAAAGTTTAAGATAATTTTAAGAATATTTATAAAAAAATTAGATGGATTTGATATCTGTAGAATTGACAAAGTTATGATATTTTTTCTCCCAAAAACCCTATTTTTTTCGCCCCTTGAGCCCATTTTTAACTTTATCAAATATCTGTCATTCATAAACTTTTGGCCCATTATTTAGAAGTAATATAAACTTAAACTGATTCGATATCTATTTTCATTAAGAAGTTATGGGGTTTTTTTCTGTTTTCACAAAAACGCCCCCTATTTCGACCCCCTTGGTCTGATTTTGCCCAGTAATGAACATAGCCGAGATTTTATCTCCTTTGATTTTATGTACCATAAGTTATCGTGTCCATAAAAAAGTGATATATATATATATATATATATATATATATATATATGTATATATATAAACTGGTGCGAATGCAATAGGTAGTATTTCATACGAAATCTACCTAAAATTAGGTTCTTATGTCAATTCAACGGTATCTTACGGAAGGTGATATAAAAAAAAATTTCGAAAATTATGTTATATAAATTTTGGTATATTTTTTATTATATTACATTGAAATACTTCATTTTATAATTTCATAAGACTACAATCGTACCTTAAAAATATCAGAAGGTTTAAATTAATTAAATTGAATACTTCTTTTTTTATGTGGATTCGAAGCGTGAGCTTTGTTTACACGTTTTACCATATCGATAAAGCCTAGGCCCCCTTAAAGGATTCAAATCAACGCCCTTCAAAAAGTGTTGCTCTGGTCGAAAGAGGCCATAATCGAATGGAGCTATGCCTGGACCAAAATTTCTAAGCTCCTTATAAATCTGCCACTTATACTCCTATATTACGATACAAATTCTGGTAACTATTTGTATTAAAATTTTCAGAACTTTTTACACAACCTAATATACTTAAGCGAAAATAAATTTTTTGAATTATGAAACATAACATTTATAAATTATCACATTTAAACAGCGTAAAATTTTTGTAGCAAACTGTGTTTTTGTGTACGATTTGAAAATAAATGAAGGTTTTTGAGTTTCCGATGTTTTACGTGTAAAAATGCTATTTAGAGACGATCTAAAATGTATCCAGATGTTATATTCATGTATTTGTTCTTGATATTAAGACAGACATAAAAATATACCGTAAAATAGGGGTGAATAGGAACGAAACCGGACAGGTCATACAAATAAATTCATCATAAATATATGTGATGATATTTTTAGTTGCCAATTTCTTTATAAGAAGGTAATAACATTAAGAGTTGGGAAATTCAGTTTTGACATGCTTGAACAACTACTGGGGTATATAAAAAAAACTTCAAGAGGATCCTCAAAAACTTCATTTTTTCAACGTCTTCAAAAATTTGTATGTAACTACAGTATTTTTCTTATTCTAAACCTAAAAGAGGGGATTTTTAGTTAATAATAGACCTGTAAACGATATTCTGTATTAAATTCTACTTATTTCTAAACTGCATAATGAAAAAATGAAAAATGGCTTGGTACATCAAAGCTTTAAGATTTACTGGGTGAATCGGAACACGTTTTCTCTCATGGTTTTTTTTTTCTATACAGTAATAGTTTCATGTAATATATGAAAACATATGTATGAATATGTATTGTAACAATATTTTGTTTGTTTTAATTACTTGAAGAGTTTAAAGGTGCCAAAAAATTACTTGGTTAAACAAAAAAGTCAACGCCTAATCCAACAGACATGGAACACACAATAAAATAATTTAAAAATAGCAAATTATTTAGAAAAACTGCACAGAATTACTCTCTAACATTCACAATATAATGCAAACATCTCAAAATGAAAAACCAATTAAAAAAGAGAGGGATGCAAACAGTACTAAGGGCTGGGGATTAGGGCGTATTAATAGACGGTATTAATACATACAGCGATTGGGGCTACTCAATAGATTCACTTACCTAATGACTACTAGTAACGGATAACACAGAAGAAGGTTAAATTTGTATTAAATTCTACTTCTGCAATTCAAATATAATTTCTTAAAATAAATTTTAATTTTTCTTGATTTAAAAGTTGTTTTCTAAGTTTTAAAATGGCATATCTTTACTTGTATATAAAATAAAGGCTTGGTTTCACATTAACTACGTGTTTCTATTCCTACCTTACCATTATTACTTGTTTTTATTAACCCTATTAAAGTTTGAATCGAAATAAATAAAGATTATAGCACTTGTTCCGATTCACCCCTATCTGCGGGGTGAATCGAAACACCATTAAAAAATATATATATATATATATATAAACAGTAAAAATGTTTCGTTTTTGCTTAAAAAGTAAAGAACAAAACAAGACCGAAGTTTCTAGTAGAAAAATTAAAAAATCAGTTGTTGCTTTTTTTAACGTATAAGTTGAAAAGTGTTCCGATTCACCCCCATTTTACGGTACTTAATATCTTTAGGTAAAATGCAAACACTTTTTTTTTTCTTTTCCGAACTTTTCTGGGAGTTTTTTGACTTAAATTCTTCGATATTGTTTTCTCATAATTATTTTTAACGCCATTAAAAAAACTTCCTCCCCACCCAGTAATAATCATACATAATTATTAATAAAAATTTAAAATTATTTTATTTATGTAGAATGCATGTAGCTTATTTTTGTGTTCGGAATTTCTTTTTCCTACTTACATTTAAAAATTTGTTTGATTTTCAGAAAAAGAAAAAATTTAGAGGCGTAAGAAATTTTTTTTCCAGTCTGTTCTGCCGCAGAAAAAAGAACTGTGAAGGTAAAATTTATTTTTTACTCTTTTAATTCGTGTTTTTTATGATGTTCATGTTAATATATTTGTTAAATCAACAAAATGTTAACACTTTTCTATGGATTGTTTAGAAAAAATCATCACAGAATTTTTTTATATAGAATAATACAACCATGCTTTTCAATTATCGAAAATCTCTGTATGACTCTGTATGAATCTTTATTGCTTTTAGTCACATTATACTTGGTAAAAAAATCCGTATTTAAAACTTTCAAATTTACATAGTTTTTTTTAAATTAAAAAAATACTCGTACATTTGAAAGAAGGGTTAAATATAAATTGCACGCAAAATATTAAATTTAAGCATATTTATTAAAAAAAATAGCTAGCAAGCATAATGTAAAAAACATGCTATAAATTCCCTGCTATATGAATGTTTAATACTAATGTAAAGAGAAACTCAGACTCCTTTCAATATAAAAAAGAAAAAAAGGAGGGAATATAGATAATATCGGTTCAAATATTAGGAATAGTAAGGTAAATTAATTTTTCGATCTGAACTACAAACTATTAAATTTTCTAAACAATACCTCTTTCTTGCTAAATGCGGGTCATAATTATTTTTTATGCTGTAAAAAATTTTACATATATAATTCTATTTAATGATTTTTTAAATTCAAATTTCTTATCGCCACTGTAACGCTTTTTACAGAATTTAATATAACTTTTCAGTATTAATAATGATTTCTCATTCTGCGAATATTTTTTAATTTAATACTCTTAAAATGTTGCTGTACAGTCATGGAAATAAAAAATAATACTTACTGCTAATTCTGCACTGAGAAAAAAAATATGCCGCGTTCAACTAATACGAATAGTCAGTCACTTTCTAAATACCTAAACTAGAAATATAGATGTCCAAACTATGCGAGTAGACTAAACAACTAAATAAGTAAAAGCTGAATAGGCGAAATGACTTGACATTTCTAGTCTCTTCTTTTCTAGGAGACGAAACGACATTGAATCGTTTCAGTAGCGAGAAATTATCGCTTGATTTTAGGAATGATTTCTTAAGCTATAATAATAGTTACTAAATCAAATCTCTTTTGTTCGCATCTATTTGAAGAAATTTTTAGATAAATTTGACAACAAAAATATAGGAAAACGCACTTGAATTCTATTAAGAGACTCTGGAACTCTCTAAGAAATGGAACTTAAATTTATAAGGATGACATGGAACTATTTTTTCTAGAGCCATTACTTAGCCATTACTTACTATATGCCAAAATCATATTTTTTTCTCAGTGTGCCCAAAAAAAAAAAAAAAAAAAAAAAAAAAATATCGTAGAAGAAAGTTACTGGTACCAAAGGATTAGAAATAAAGTCTAATTTTTAATGATGTACGTAAAATGTACTTCATTAGCCAGGACAGAAGGGCCATCTACAAATTAAAAAAAAAAAAAAGTTTTGTTTTTTCCATAGCAGTACCCGATTCTGACAGCATAAATGAACTCTACACCTATCAATTAGCCTAAAATCAAATTTTCATGCAATTCCTATAATAAATTTCCAAGAAATTAATTACTCAAAAACGAGCTCTTTTTAAGAGATATAGGGGGAACTGAGGTACATTGATACGGTTTTTTTAAAGAATTTTTTGGTGACCAGAAAATAGAAATTTCAAGTTATTTTTCCATGTGGTGTCAGCAAAACCTGTATAGTATGTTATTAAAATGTACAATCGTTATTTTATACAGTGTTTTTGCATGTAATTAAAAATAAATTCTAAAAAAATCATTTGTATCATTGTGCCCCATCCCCGGTACAGATTGATACACCTCATAGGGCACTTTGATACGTTTGGAACAAAATAACAAAATAACACCAATGCGTATTTTCCATAGAAAATGAGTTAGCAAACCATTTTATATTTATTTATAGAAATTCAAATCACCCACAATTTATTTGTAAACAATATTAAAGCAATCAAATTAAATGTATATTGACCTGATGTTCTTGCTATTCCTTGTCAGTTTGTTGGCAGAAATAACTTTGCAATATCTGTCACTTCAACCTCTGCATTATCTTCTTTCTTAAGAACGATGAAAAAATTACCAGGTTTTCTGTTTTCAAATCGATTTATAAACAGAAAATAAAGAATAATCATATTAAAAATTCGGTTTATAATATAATTAACCTTTATTGTGCTGCAGCTTGTTTCTCTTATTTAACATTTATCATGTCGAAAATACTTTTTTCTCTGGATAATCGATAGAAATTCGAGATTTCCCCGGCTGCTGTCCTTTTCTTTTGTTAGTTATACTATTACTAGCTGTTGGATAAGTTCGTACGTCTTCTGTTTGCAAAAATACTGTAAAATTCTCGAATATAAAAAATTAGAGCTATTTCACCTCAATAAAAAATATTATTAGAAATTTTTGGCGGGAAATGGTTGAATTAAGGCGTGTATGGTAAAAAAATAATAAAATGCAATTAAAAAAAGATATTTAGGTTATCTGTAGTTATCATGTGGCACATTGATGCGTAAACTGTATCAATGTATCCCGTGCAGTCATTTCGAATAACATGACTCTCAAGTACAACACTTCATAATTTACCTAAGAATAAAGATTGAGGAACTGATAAACAGTAGCTTTACTTACCAGGGAGAGTATTTTTTTAGCTTGAAAATACTAGAACAGTCGTATAATACTATTGCAATTGTACAACTCAAATTTACTTTGTTCAATGTTTTACTTATTATCATTGTGTACACTAACATCATATTTTGGAGCTGTTGTGAAACTTCCTATAATGACCTTGTGAGCAGTAGAGGGGTTGTATGAATGTGCCGCATGTATCAATGTGCCCCAGTTACCCTTATCTAAATTGAAGCTCGGTACTAGATTGTTGACCGAGAAAACCCCCTACTTGCCTTTTTGGCGCCACTCAAACTGTCATAAAATATTGCTAGACATGCTTCTACGTTAATTTCTTGAGGATTTAGTACAGAGTGTTTACTTTTTTCACGACTATATATTCTTATTATCATAATCAATAAAGAGAAAATAGGGGTAAACTGTTCCTGACATTCTAGAAAATATACTATCACTAGTACTGTAAAGTACTAATCAAAATTTAATATATAAAAATTCAAAATTTTTTTAACAACCTGTAAGAGTTTATAACAATATACCTCAACATGTTATGGCTACTACGATAGAATTTTTAAAACTTTATTCTATATTTGATATTTTAATCTCCTATATTCATACTTTCTGTTTACATTACAATTTGTAATCAATTTATTGAATCATAAAATTATAAATATCATAATAAAATTATAGCTGGGTCATTTTTGAAAATAAATATAGTTTAAAAAAACTAAAAAACACGCCTTTTAAGTATATCAAACTAAAAAGTGAAAAATAATTCGTACTATAAGCTGAAAACGAAAATAGATGAAAAATACTATATTACTATAAAATCATTGTTATTATAGAAATCAATTAATAAGCAATAAATAAAATTATCGTAGAAAAAAAAGTGTCGGGTGCTCCATCTACCATGCTCCATCTATCAGTTCTTAAGGACCACCCCACGCTTTTTTTCCACGATAATTTTATTTATTGCTTATTAATTGATTTCTATAATAACAATGATTTTATAGTAATATAGTATTTTTCATCTATTTTCGTTTTCAGCTTATAGACACGAATAGTCAGCTTATATTCAGCTTATAGTACGAATTATTTTTCACTTTTTAGTTTGATATACTTAAAAAGCGTGTTTTTTAGTTTTTTTTAAACTACATTTATTTTTCACCTTTTAGTTTGATTACTTTAAACGCGTGGTTTTTAGTTTTTTTAAACTATATTTATATTTAATACAAAAACCAAATTAATCGGTTGGATAGTTTCAGAGTAATTGGTGAACATACATAGAAAAAAAAATACATGCGCGTCGAATTGATAACTTCATCTTCCTTTTCTGAAGCCGGTTAAAAATAAAAATTGTAATACGGAAATTTTTTTTAAATTTTACATAGATGTATATAATATCAGGAGTGGGGTTCGAACCCACAATCTCTTTCGAAAAACCGAGCTTCAATCCAGTGCCTTAGACCGCTCGGCCATGCTGTCTACACTGTAGCGAAAATTCACTAATTTTATTAGTTTTTGCCTAATTACTAAAAAAGTACTGACCAATTTCAATGAAACTGAAGTGGTACCAATTCGAGAGCATCATCTTTCATTTAACACCAAAACCAAGTTAATCGGTTGCATGGTTTTTGAGTAATCGGTGAACATACATAAAATAAGGAGAGTTACAAACTCACAAGCTCACAAACTCACAAACATACAGGTGAAGCTAATAAAAGCGTATTAAAAAAGCGTTTCTTATTCTGTTATAGTTAGTTAAGGCATTCGCCTACGTTTGAAAAGTCAATTTCGATGAAAATGAGCTTTTTTTTAAGTTTCTTTTTCTTTTTTTTTGTTATATAATCAATATTTCTGTTTCTAAATCTAGTTTTATTTTTTCTGTAAGCCTGGTAGAAACGAAAGAAGAGTTTATTAAACAAGAGCAGACAATGTTAATTTAATCCGAACGTTAATTTAAATGCCTTAGCTGAAAAATTAGATTTTCATCGTAAAAGGTAAACGACTATTGCTCTATCTCAAAATGTTATCATCCTATAACCATGAAATATATCGTGTAGCTTTTTAATACTATCTAGTATCTAATGAACTAAAGATTTAGCTCTAAGTGACTTATTTATTGATGTGTAGCTGCATTTTTATAAAGAATTGCAAGTAAATTTCTGAACTTTTTTATGTGGTTGTATATAATCATTTGTATCTCTTTTATATTTCCGTATATTGACTAGTTTTTACACCAAAAAGTGTCTAATATGTATGCATATGTTGAAAAAGATTTGTGTTATATGAATATTTTGTTTTTTTAGAAGCTGAGCCATTTTCATATAAAAATGCTAAAAAATGACTAAAATTCTTCAAAATTTTAAAAAGTTGTATAAATATTAAGTATTATATATATATATATATATATATATATATATATATATATATATATATATTTATATATATATATATATATATATATATATATATATATATATATATATATATATGTATATATATATATATTATTTTCTGTTAGATTACACTAAATACGAGAAAATGCTTCAAAAGTAAAGAAAAAAAATGTCGCCGAACATAGTCATCTATCTTAAGTTTAAATAAATTAAGTTTTAAATGTCAGAGAAAGGATTAAAACTATATGTTTTGTGAAGAATAAACTTTTTAATTAAATTTCTTATTTTGTGAACGTAAACTATATGTTTTCATTTAATAATGTAAATTATTTACTCTTTCATATATAATCAAAATTTTGTTAATAATAATTAAACATATTTCAGAATTCATATCATAATAAAATCTCGTCAGTGTAGTGCGTATATGCCATCTATGCCATTTTTTATAATTTCTATCTAACAATTCTTTTAAACAACTTCATTCATGAAATTCCACAGAGGGAGCCTTATTTTTGTCCCTAACGGTATGACGTCAACATTACGGATGCACACAATTATAATTTATAATATAGATTAACTTCTTAAAATTTTACCTCATACGAATGCAAAAACCACGTGTTTATTTTTTATCTAAAAAAGTGCGAATAGATTGACAGGTCTACTTTTATGTTAGCCAAACGCGAGTGATCGCCAATTTTTTTTTAAATCTCGCCAATCCTGTTTTTTTCGTCAATTTTACAACATTAGTCAATAACAAAAAGCCAATAATTTATTGTTCAACATTGCAATGTCAGATGAAACTCTCTGTCAGTGAATAAATAAATTAAAACATATTGACAAAAAATAATTTCGATTAGTTTTAAAAAGTTCACAATTTCCATCTAATCTTAAATTACTTTGCTGAAAAAATAATAACAAGTTGAATGTAGATTCTGCAATTGCAGAATTCAGTTTCGCCTCCGATTAGAGAGAGAGAGAGAGAGAGAGAGAGAAAAAAAACAAAAGAAAAAAAAAACAATCGATACAGGTTTTTTAGAAGGGCAACCCCGTTTAGATTGCAATGAACTAATTTCATTTTTCTAGTATTTATCAATATAATAGCAAACAGAACGGCGTGAAATACCCAATTGAATAGCAATTTCTCTCTGAGACATTGGAATTGCGGAATAATAAAGAGATACAATTTGATGTGCTACTTCTTCCTTGACTAGATTTATCAAAAACGGATTTTTTCTTTAGTTAGAATTCTTTTTTATAGACTCTGAGTAAAAGGAAATGCAATTTAACAATAAAACGAGTGGAATCTTGTTGAATTCGACGAATGAAATGTTTAAAAGTCCCTATCGATTTGGTTTTTAAAAAAGCAAAAGTAATTAAATTATTGAATCAATATATAATAAATATATTTATAAACTAAATGTCAAGTTTGCCAGTTACAATATTGCATGCAAATATTCGCACATCTTCAGTTAAAATAGTAATTTGAGTGCCGGCGAAATCCAGAAATTTTATTTTATATGCACTCACAGAAAAATAGTTTTATAAAAAAAAAAAAATAAATAAATAAAACGTTATTTTCACTAACTGAAGTCATCTGAAAGCAAAATCTCAATCTCAGTGTCCATAATGAAAAGAAATATTGAAATGTAATATCGGGTACTACCAGGTTATTCCGTCAACCAAAAAATTATCACCAAACTATAAGATTAAATAATGGATGATCGTGAATGTTACATTCAATGACATTAAATGCGATTCATGTGTTTAAAATGTCATTAAATTATTTTTATTTCGACTTTTTATTAATATTTTTATTAATATTCTTCTAATTATTTGTTTTTTCGTTATTTAAAATAAAAATTATGTCAATATGTATAATTTGGCTATTAGTTTGGCGATTTGTATAATTCGGCGAAATTGGTCGACGGGATAACAGAGTATTATAGAGTCAAAATATTGAAATGTAATATCGTTATGAGTAAAAATGCGATGTTTTAAATAGTGACGTCATTTTCTCTTCAAATGTTTTTTAAAAGTTACTGTTATTAGTAATATGAAAAAGGCCACCGTAATAATATTGTAATTCCTATTTATCTGGTTGCTGAATGACATCATTTTGCTCATTTGAAAATTTTCTTATTTTGCTTTAGACATTAATTTTTATCATAAATTATTTTCTGTTACTTTATTTACATTATTAATATTATTTCTCAGTAAATATATTTTTTTCCCTCAATTAGTGCATAATTATACGAAATCATTTTGGAAAATAAATTTTTATTATCGAGAGAAAAGCTAAACTGAGTTGCCACCATTTTAAAGAAATATCATAAAAAGCATTTAAAATTAAAATTAAATATAAAAATGGAAATAAATTAAAATATAACTAAAATGGACACAACTACAAATAAATAGCTTTCATTAAAAAATAATTATCAAAATCGGTTGAGTAGAAAATTCAGGGCTGATGACACGGCATTTTTCAGCTTGTCTGAAAGAGATAGCATCGGAGGCTAATAAAATATAACACACACACGTCTTAAAAATGGAAAGTACTCACAAAACAGTGAAAGGACTACGCGAGCATCTATTGTATCAGTATTAAAAGGAGTAAAACATGGATTGCAGATATTAAAATTGACGTTTTGATACAGATTTCATTCATAAAATTTCTAATTTCGAAAAAAATTATTTTCCTTAGAAACGAGCACTTAATGAGACATTTCTAAAATAGTGAAAGAAAAATTACTCTAGTTATTTACAAACGAATTTTATAACGATTGAAATTTCTAATTCAAAAGCACCAATAAAATTCAGCAAATTCCAATTTTTTTCCTTTTTAGGTTTTCACATTTAATATTTATACATTTTGTAGGTATAAAGGAAGCCAGAGAAATTGTTCCTGATTCTAGCAGCAGGATTTCATTTATGCAGAGTTCTAACTATAGACGGTTGAAGAACAAAAATAATACCCAGTGCTCCCAGGTTTTCACCTTAACCCATTCCATGTACTAAATGTACTGGATTATAATTTCTGTCATGGCGAGGTGTCTCGTTAATCCCATCCAACTACTAACTGCACCGGATGATTTCTTCACTGGGCGAAGGATCTCGTCAGTCCAATCCGAGTACTAACTGCACCGGATGATTTCTTCACTGGGCGAGGGATCTCGTCAATCCAATCCGAGTACTAACTGCACCGGATGATTTCTTCACTGGGCGACGGATCTCGTCAATCCAATCCGAGTACTAACTGCACCGGATGATTTCTTCACTGGGCGAGGGATCTCGTCAATCCAATTCAAGTACTAACTGCACCGGATGATTTCTTCACTGGGCGAGGGATCTCGTCAATCCAATCCGAGTACTAACTGCACCGGATGATTTCTTCACTGGGCGAGGGATCTCGTCAATCCAATCCGAGTACTAACTGCACCGGATGATTTCTTCACTGGGCGACGGATCTCGTCAATCCAATCCGAGTACTAACTGCACCGGATGATTTCTTCACTGGGCGAGGGATCTCGTCAATCCAATCCGAGTACTAACTGCACCGGATGATTTCTTCACTGGGCGAGGGATCTCGTCAATCCAATCCGAGTACTAACTGCACCGGATGATTTCTTCACTGGGCGAGGGATTTCGTCAATCCAATCCGAGTACTAATTGCACCGGATGATTTCTTCACTGGGCGAGGGATCTCCTGAATCCAATCCGAGTACTAACTGCACCGGATGATTTCTTCACTGGGCGAGGGATCTTGTCAATCCAATCCGAGTACTAACTGCACCGGATGATTTCTTCACTGGGCGAGGGATCTCGTCAATCCAATCCGAGTACTAACTGCACCGGATGATTTCTTCACTGGACGAGGGATCTCGTCAATCCAATCCGAGTACTAACTGCACCGGATGATTTCTTCACTGGGCGAAGGATCTCGTCAGTCCAGTCCGAGTACTAACTGCACCGGATGATTTCTTCACTGGGCGAGAGATCTCGTCAATCCAATCCGAGTACTAACTGCACCGGATGATTTCTTCATTGGGCGAGGGATCTCGTCAATCCAATCCGAGTACTAACTGCACCGGATGATTTCTTCACTGGGCGAGGTATCTCGTCAATCCAATCCGAGTACTAACTGCACCGGATGATTTCTTCACTGGGCGAAGGATCTCGTCAGTCCAGTCCGAGTACTAACTGCACCGGATGATTTCTTCACTGGGCGAGAGATCTCGTCAATCCAATCCGAGTACTAACTGCACCGGATGATTTCTTCATTGGGCGAGGGATCTCGTCAATCCAATCCGAGTACTAACTGCACCGGATGATTTCTTCACTGGGCGAGGTATCTCGTCAATCCAATCCGAGTACTAACTGCACCGGATGATTTCTTCACTGGGCGAGGGATCTCGTCAATCCAATCCGAGTACTAACTGCACCGAATGATTTCGTCACTGGGCGAGGGATCTCGTTAATCCAATCCGAGTACTAACTGCACCGGATGATTTTTTCACACGGCGAGTGATCTCGTTAATTCCATCCAAGTACTAACTGCACCGGATGATTTCTTCACACGGCGAGGGATCTCGTTAATCCAATCCAAGTACTAACTGCACCTGAAGATTCTTGACATGGCGAGGGTGTCTCGTTAATCCATTCCAGGTACTGAATGCACCCGATGATTTTTGTCATGGGTTAAAGTTGACTCAGAAAAGATACTTTTGTAGTCTGCAATAATTATTGTTTAAAATTTATTATTAAGTATTGTATAATTTGTTATGCAATATATGATACAAAGTAGAAAATTTTCAAATGCTGTAAATAAATATTTTTTGGGGCTTGTAATTATATTATTCATTATTATATGTTTATCCTTTTTTTCTTTTTATAATATGTTTATTATCTTTATTGTTATTCTTCCACAATGTTAACTTAAAAAAATATAAGCAAAATAAACATTTTGACGACATTTTTTCCTATTGGCTCGGTGATTGTTGAAATACTCTAGCAAAAGACTTCTTTTCTATTTCAACTTCAGGATCCCTGCGAAAATTTGTAAAAGTGTCCACACGCAGTACGGATGTTTCATTTGATCGGTACGGATGTTTCATTCACGTACAGATGTTTCATTTGACGGAGCAATTGGTGCGAAATTCAGTACAAAGCGATACCACTTTTCCCAAAAATAAACATGTCAGTGGTCAATTCATGATTTCACATGCTTTAATTTGCTTTTATCAAAAGTATCAATATGATGTCTTGAAGAGAAATAGCATGGGAGGCACCGAAACACATTAGTAGTTAGTTCGAAAATATTAAAGTAAATATTTCGTGAAAGTATTCCTCTCTGCCCACATTTTCATAGGTTGTATTATATTAAATTTCAGCGTCTCATAGACGAGTGTCACACCATTTAAAAAGTTACCTTTATTTATTTAATCACAGAATTGCCATAATCAAACAATGTAAAAAATATTACAGTTCTAGCTAAAAAATAGGAAAATTCTTTTTTAATATGCACATTCGCCAAATTTTGTTCATTTTTAGATAATTTTATTAATTGCATGACATTTTTGAGTTTATTATGCATTAGTTGACGGTAATTTCGCTGATTGCAGTTCACTGCATTTTACAGTTCATCGGCCCCTGAATAATAGGTCTCAACTCCGACACAAACAAGATGACTGACGAAAGTGGATTTTTTTCAGCGTGTGCATGGTCGCTTAAATTTTGTTTCAAAAACAGAAACTTTTGCATACTTACGAAAATGTTCCGATTAAATAAAGTACAGTTATCCCTCTGAGTGAGAATAATATCATGCTTGACCGTTTATTAATATTAAGGAATAAGATTACATAACACACGTGAACATACTTTAATATACACTTTTTAATCGTACTTTACACATGGACTTTTACTATCCTTTTTACAAAGAAAAAACAAGTTACTAAATTAATTTATTGAAACAAAAATAAATATTGATTATTATCATCTACTTTCACTAACAGAATGTAACCTAGATGATCTTTTCCGCTGTTATCACTGATGTTAAGTTTGAATGTCGACATTGTTACTGAACAACAAATTTGCATACTGCGAGGGGGAATCCGAAAATAAGTCTTCCTTGTCGACTGTGGTCAGAGTTGTGTATGAAAGTCAAAAAGTAGAATGAGACATTAAAGATAAGACATATCTTTTTTTGTCGACATAAGTTCCAAGTATGTTGAGACATTTGTCCAACCTTTAGGTAAGCTGCAAAAAGCTCTCCAAAGAAACAGCAGGGCTTTGCATACGGACAAGTTGTTAAACGCTTTTTCTGCATGTAAAGCCTGGGATTTCTTAGAGGGCTTTTGACCACACTGGACAGGGAATACTTATTTTCGGATTCCCCCTCAAACATGGTGAATAGAAATTGTTGTGATCAAGTATAGAAATACACAAAAGAATTCGAAAATATTGCCATGAACGTGAATAGTTTCACAGGAGTTTTTAATTGTGTAATTTATTTGGTTATTTATTTTATTAGCATTCATTTATTGACGCAGTTTGCTGAAGAAGAATATTCAAAGGCAATCTGTGTTTTTAATAGAACGAAAGTTTAGCATACTTTGTAGTAAATATACAAATTTGCAGTTTTCATTTGGAGTTTTATAAACGAATTCAGATGTCTGACCAATTACAGATAGTAATTGCTGAAATTGGATTTTCAAGTGTGTGCTATGCGTTATTTAAAATATTTATTGAGATATCATGCATCATCTTATTAAACGTTTAAGTTTATTACCGGATTCGCGATACTTTTATATGTTGAAAGTTATAATAAATCTTGTATAAATTGGATAGACTTAAATTACGTTAATTCGATAAAGTAAATTTATTTAATAAACATTAGAAATGTCAGTAGCTTAAATGCCGAATATGGTTAAAACACAATGCAGCTGAATTATGCCCTAATTTTCAGGTCTCCCTTTTTTTTCCACTTTTGAGAAGTCTGGTACTTTAATTTTTTTTCAAGTTTTACTCATAATAAACTCTTTATACTTTTAGAATAAAATAAAAATAGAAATGCGTTTGCCAAAATGAGTATTTTACTCCATCATGTATTCTAAGCCATGAAAAATGATATATTTTTGTGAAAGTGTAAGGAAAAAGAAAGAGCTGTATGCAACAGAATATCAGAAACGGGCCTTTTTGTTTATAAGTCTAATATTTTTATCATGCGACATTTTATAACATGTTCTATGTAATAACATTCTTGTTAACAATGTTATAAATATTTTGTCAATACGCCTTTTAACCCTAAAATTTTAATCTTTACTATTTAACCCTATGCATCAGAAAAGCAAATACAAAAAGTTTATTACAGAAAGAATGTTCTAAGATTTATTTGAGCTTTTTATTTATTTTTCATCAAGTGGCTTCGAAAACATTTCACAATAGCAATGCGATAGTTTCTGTCACAGCAGGTTTCAAATTTAGACTTTGGTCTTCTTAATTGTGTTTTAACTGCTGTAAATGTTGGAAAACCCAAGGTCGAGAGTTATCAGGAAAAACCGTGAAAAACACAGTCAAGAAAAGAGAAAACTACGAGTAATTTCTTAAAGAAAATACTTCAAATAATATAAAGAGATTATATAAACTGAATTTATCTTAAACAAAGTACTGGTATTTATCATCTATATTTACTGTATTTTTATCTAACCACTCGCCACCCTGAAATCCCCCAAATTCACCAGACATATATTGTGGGAATATACTGGAGATATTTATTCCATTTCTGCAAAACAAGTTAGTTTTGAACTAAAAAAACTGCATTCAATATTTTTTTGCGCAATAAAATCTTTATTTCCTCAATAAAATGCCAAATATATTCTAAATGCGATGGAACTATGGGGAGTCGCATCTCATTTAGGTATACCGACCTTATTACAGAGTACGTAGATCATATACTGAGCTGCAGGAAGGAAGATGAGTACATTACCGGTTATAGACAGGAATTTCTGAAAATTATTTTTTGCTGCAATATGTTTTTTCCCTTTGATGTTTATTTAGATATCTCATCTAAAAAAAAAAAAAAAAAAAACAAAAAAAAAAACGAAATTTTTAACAATTCTTGAATTTGTTGGAAAATATATCATAATCAATCCGCGATGCATGATTGTTTATTCTTCTTATTACTCTATCAATGATTTCTCTATAACTCTTGAGAGATTAATGTAAATAATTTTGCTGTTTAATTCCTACAATTCTAGTGTTAGTATGATTACTATGTAGAAATAGAATTTTCCACTATACGGTAAATGTTACTATTATCCGTACTGCGAATTATCTTAACTTATTCTATGCAAGTTGACAATTACAATAACGTTTAGCAAAAAGCTTTTAGATAAAATGAAATGCCTGAAACATCTTGTTTAATTTGCTTAGAATACGAAGAATGCAATAAAAATTTTCGCTTTAGAAAAAAAAAAAAAAAAAAAAAAAAAAAAAAACAGAATTTATTGAATTACTTCAAAGTAACAATTGAAATGTTCACAAATATGAATTCGGCAAAAACGTAAATGACAACTCTTTCGAAGCAACACAGCAGAGGAATAATGTATTTAAAAATTCTATAGAGTTTTATAATACGACCTCAAAATTTAAATATATGTGAAATTCAATCATATTTGGTAAAATGTACATTTTAAAACTAAGTAAAACGAAATCTTTGTTTACTTAAAACGTTGTAATATATATATATACACTATATTGCCATTGATTATGGGACACTTGCGATTTCAGACATTTTACTAAATATCTAGAAAAATACATGAGGAATCATCTCGAAACTCTTAGTGTATAAATATAATAGTATACGTCATACATCTCCGTGAAGATTTTTTACCGAAACTCCATAGGGGACCGTCAACAAATTAAAAAAGAATGAATATCTTTTGAATAACCCTGTCAAAACTAATGTAGCAAAAGCGCTCAAACTCTAGATTATGATTGAATGCCTTATTGTAATACACTGTGTTCATTTTTATGCAAATAGCATGCATACTCGCAGAGTAATTAAGGTTTTTATAAAAATGGCCCCAAATTTTTCTAAGTTTTTCCCTTATAATTTTCAGAGTTCTTAATATAAAATAATATTTTTTTCAGAAAATATGACAAACAACATTGCACACAGTACCCTGTAATCAGAATTAAAAAATAATAAAAGTTGTATGAAAAATGAGTAGGTTTACTAAATAATTTTTTACTGCGCATGCGTCAAAGATATCAAAATTTCATTTGCATATTATGTTAGCTAAATGTATAGAGCAACTTTTGTAAAAGTCTCAAAATTATAGCTTGAAAATTCTGAAAGTAATCGTCTATAGAAAAAGGACAAAATCCGTTGTTTCCAAAATGAAGCAAAAAAATGAGGGATTTTATCCAAAAGTAGTCGTAACATCCCGTATTGTGTATTCTATATTGACACTAATCAATGAATATATGGATACAACCCCTGTTGTTTTTGCTTCATTTTGAGAATAACGGATTTTCAACTTATTCAATTGACGATTATTTTCAGAATTTTCAAGTTATGATTTTGTGACTTTCACAAAAGTTGCTCTATACATTTAGCTAACATAATATGCAAATGAAATTTTGATATCGTTGACGCATGCGCAGTAAAAAATTATTTAGTAAACCAACTCATTTTGTATACAATTTTCATTATTTTTTAATTCTGATTACAAGGTACTGTGTGCAATGTTGTTTGTCATATTTTCTGAAAAAAATATTATTTTATATTAAGAACTCTGAAAATTATAAGGGAAAAGCTTAGAAAAATTTGGGGCCATTTTTATAAAAACCTTAATTACTCTGCGAGTATGCATGCTATTTGCATAAAAATGAACACAGTGTATTACAATAAGGCATTCAATCATAATCTAGAGTTTGAGCGCTTTTGCTACATTAGTTTTGACAGGGTTATTCAAAAGATATTCATTCTTTTTTAATTTGTTGACGGTCCCCTATGGAGTTTCGGTAAAAACTCTTCACGGAGATGTATGACGTATACTATTCTATTTATACTCTAAGAGTTTCGAGATCATTCCTCATGTATTTTTTTAGATATTTAGTAAAATGTCTAAAATCGCAAGTGTCCCATAATCAATGGCAATATAGTGTATATATATATAAAGTATTTTTCTAAGGAATTTTGAAGCAGGACTAAAATTTAAATAGATACAATAACTGAATCGTATTTTATGGAATTAATTTTTAAGCTAAACTAATTAAGTTCTTCATAAAATACACTGCTAAAAATGTTCTCTAGTTTGAACCAAATTTTGGTTCTCAATACCTGTTACTGTAAGATGGTATCTTGAACCAATATTTGGAGCTTCTGTTAAAGGAAGCTCCAAATGTTGATACGAGATTTCACCATCTTATGGAGCCAGCTACTGAGCACCAAAATTTGGTTCACACTAGAGAACATTTTTTTAATAGTGTAGAATATAGCAAAATAAGACGCTAAAAGAAGATACCGCAATTTTGTAGTTTATTACCGTTAAATTATTTTTAAGTGTAATTACGCATTACATTTATTATAAAGTCGTTCTGTCGTTATTTCCTTCTTTAGATATTTATGAAATTTTAAATTTTAAATATTAAAATGTAATAGAATACTTCTATTTAAGAACTGATTTACAATTAATATTTCAACAGAAGTTTATTCGAAAATACGTCCATTTTATTTGTTATTTCATAGAATATCATAAAACAACTACAACAATAAAAAAGTTCATCATTCTAGAGTTTACGCTCACTAACATTACAGAAATGTGCAGTTTTTTCAATCTTAACAGAACTATTAATAAGAAATACATTTGTCATTGTTTAGGATGGAGCTTATTTTTTAAATATGATAATATAATATTCTCACCTTTAAATATGTTCTTTTTTTATGAAAAAATAAATCAAGCGAAATATTAATGCATTTGAACAATGTTTAGAGGTATTTCAATGATGGGAAAGTTTCTAATATAGAAGCAATGATAAACATACGCGTGCTCGTATGGTATATCAAAGCAAAATAAATTCCATCTTTTAAAATATAGTTATAGAAGACAACATATTTAACAAAGACTCAAATCACGGACAAATAATATTTGAGATAACTAAGAAATATGAAAAAATAATAATTAGGTTTCAAAGCAACACTACTTTTGTCATTCATTAGGATGGAAAATTAATGTATGATTTGACAGTAAAAGGAAACGTTTATCGATTGTCTGTATTAAGTTTTGGGAGGGATGTTACTCAACTACGGACTATTCAACATCTGTCACAGGAGAAGATCAGGTAGAATACTTAAGAAAATTCAAGACTGATGAATAGCAGATAATATTCAAGCAATAGCCATCGACATTACCAGTTCAAACAGTGATTATAATTCTGCTGCATATTTTTTAAAGAAATGAAAAAAAATAATTTTTTGTCACTTGCTTGCAGACATCATATTAAGAGGCTGGTGATTAGTACTGTGTTTGAAATATGTGTAGGAGATAAATCTTTGTCTGCATTTGCACTATTTGAACGCTTTCAAAAATATTGGAGTTTCAGTGGTAGATATAAGTACGAATCAGAAGTTTCTTCTAATGTTGTCGCAAATTGTATATTGTCACAAAATCTGAATTTTCAGTACTTAATTTAAATTGACTTCTGAAGAGAAAGAAGATGCGCATGATGCATATGTTTTCACAGTCTGTGTATGAAAGCTTGGATCTCTGCCCCTCAAGCTTCATGTGCCTCCTATAATAACCTGTTGTAATTTTCCAACTTGAATACTTATCATACATTCAGAAAATTCCAAGCCATACTCTGAAAAATAAAAGTGTAAATTTACACACAAAAAAATGTAAATCGATGATACAAAAACGATTTGTTTATGTGTCTAAATTCGTGTGTAAATTGCCAAAATACACGCCTAATGTGTAAATTTCAAAATACACATTTCAGTGTGTAACTTGATGATGACACTAAGTGTGTAAAAGTGATAATGATCACTCATAAAATACCCACATTAATGTGTAAATTGCGCAAGAATACACATATATCTGCGTAGTATTCTTACTCATTTATCTGTGTAGTCTTCAGTGATCACACGGATAAATGCGTATTATGCAAAAAACACGCATTATTGTGCTATTGTAATTTACACAGTTCTTTGCGTAATATGTAAAATACGCATATTCAATTGGGGTTCAATAACTATTGTGTCTAGTGTATATAGAATATCTGTACTGCAATGGGTGATGCATAATATCGAATTCTAATGTCTTAGTTGATTTTATGTTTAGTTTCAGAACCGTAGCTGCATTATTTTTATAGTTTTGGATGGAGGAGTGAAATGGGGGGAGGGGTAGTTGAAAGTCTGATTTTTAGCTTATGGGGCTAGATTTGTGACAGTGGATGAGATAAAATTACTGTTGTTTGGACTCGGGATCATAGTGATGTACCCACTTCTCATTCACTGTCACAAGTGTATCCTCATAAGCTCCAAATCAGCCTATCACACTCGCCCTCCCCCTTCCTGAAAACTCCCTCTAAATAGGTTTTTAGAACTTCACCCCTCCCTCTAAAACTATGTTATTACAGCAGCTACTGTTCTAAAAGACATTAGTTTTCGATATTCCTCATCAACCATCTTAGTACAAATATTACTTCTCTGTTAATGGGAAAGTATGGGACACATTTTGAAATTTACAATTTCTTTAATTATAAAATTGATTCTTAAAATTATGTTTCTATATTGTTCAAGGACATTAGAAAGTGTTTCATTTTGTATTCTATAAATCTAAATTTTTGTATTTGTGTCAAATAAAGCTGATTTTAATATTTTTGTAAAAAGTGTCCCATTCCTCCCCACTCTCCTCTAAATATACACATAAAAACTGCTGTTTTATTTCCTATATTCTTCCTTGTTTCTTAATTTTATTTTCCCTTCAGTTAGATATTATTTAGTATTTGCAATTAAAAATTTAGATAAAGATAAAAATAATAATGATAGATTTTAGACTAGTCAGATGGAATAATGATAGTTGGTAAACTTGCAATCTTCGCAGTTTTTATTTTTAGAGTTCAGACTAAATTTTTCACTTTTTATTTTTCAGACTCAAAATACAAAGTCAATTATACTCAAGATACTGTGTTACATACAGTTATAAAAGTAAAATTTAACATACTATAAAAAATAGAAAAAGGTATGTAATCTTCATTTCACACACACACATATGTTACCTGCAAAATTTATAGCTGATTTGTTTATATATATTCATGAATAACCTATATTATGTACTGAATTGTTTTCTTTTTATAAATATTCATCATTACAAAGAATTTACCTTAAAAAATTATCAAGACTGTCAAAAAGACTGTTGAATCATTAAAATAACATCTTTTGCATTTAAGATTATATTTAGAAATTAGTGTCTTAAAAAAAAAAAAATACAAATATATTTTAACATTAATGAAATAACTCGTATTTTCATAAATGAAAATTTCAGATAATCTAATTAAAATTTTAGATAGCAAACTAATTAGTATTTTTATTTATGAACTATAGTAAAAAATAAGAAATACTGTGATTATATCCAAATATTAATTGACGCTTATAAATTTTCAAAATTAATGCTCGTAGACTTTATTTGACAATTACATTTGTGTCTTGAGTGTATAAAACTCAGCCGTCGGGGAATATTTATGTAGTGGGAGGGGGGGGGGAACTAATAAGTTCCACTTTGAATATTCATTATGACACAACTGTTATAATTTTTTATATACATACAATCATACGTTTTAGGTCATATTAATTCTATAATAATAGGTAAAATTGCAATGGGAAAATGTCTATTTGAAGAAAAAGCCATTATTTTAATAAAAATTTTCTTCAGATTTTTTGGTCTAAAGTTATTTTAAATCAACGTATTTGTGTCCTTTTGCAATTTACTTCTGTGTATTTTTATTAAATCTATAATTAACAAGCAAATTTATGTGTTTTTACTATGATTATTTTAATGGAACATAGTTCTTCTGGTGTAATATTTTCAAAGTAAAACATAGCTGAAAATTGAATGTAATTAAGATAAATAAATATTTCAAATTTCTCAAAATTGGAAAATGTAACGTAGAAAGTCAAGAACAACGCTATAATTTTAATCGATGATAAACTTGGTTAACATTATAAGTTTCATAATAAAAAATTTACAAAGAAATTTCAATAAAAAAATAAAATTAAAATGAACTATTTAGCTTATAAATCGAATATATAATTTATAGATATAATATACATTTGTATAATAGTTTATAAATAAACTATAATATCTTTCACACAACCGACCCGAAATTCCCCCCCCCCCCCCCCACAAAAAATGATGTTAACGTTTATTTTGCTACTGTTAAAATACATTCATAAATTCTTTTTAAGATGAAACTTTTTCAAGAAATAAATAACTTTAGATACAACAGTTGTTATTTTAAGGAGTAAGTTTCATGAGTTAGGTAATGTTGACATTTTTTCAGGCAATTAAATTACTCGTGAAAAAAAGTTCTTATATGTAAAAAAACAATCAACCATATAGAATATAATACGTATGTATAAACAAATTAGATAAAAAGAATTGGAGGTAATAGGAATATATGAGATTACGTACCTTATATTTTCTAGGAGAATAACATCTATATTTTACTCAACGCGAGTGCTTGCATTCAGTTTGCCTCTTTGGCCACCACATTGTACATGATTTGCTTTTTATGCGTGCTTGGTTGAGAAGATTCATTTTCGATCCCGGCGTGATCAAGGTCAAGTTATTTGACCCATCATTAGTTTTCAACTTAAACCTGATGAAGCCAAGTCAACGATTTTAGTTTTCTATGCTAGATTCTATGTCTGACTCGGGGTCGAAGTGGTTCGTGAATACGACCATCATTTGTACTGCGAACTGAAGTTAAACTAAAATAACAAGTTAAATTTTGAAATGGATAAACGGTTACAAGCTATGGGATGGCTAAAATAATTTTGGGTAAAATCAAGCATACTTATATTCGATGTGCGAAATGTAAAATATAACTCAGGATACGACTTTAGAATTATTTTAATTACATGAATTACATTTTATGTTACACATTAAATGCATTCGAAATAGTTTTTAGATTCTACTGAAGATTAAACTACTGTCCTTTTAATTAAGGGGGGTGGGGGCAGCAGAAAAATTACCAACAGTACAAAAAATATAATTTAAATTTATGAATAAGCATAAAGTGGGATTATAACTCTATTATAATGCCTCTTTATTAAGTATTCCTAATTTTGCTTTAAGAATGAAATCTACACTATTACTGAAAATTACAAGTAAAATTGTGAAAAAACAGCGGTCAGCGAGACGGCTGAAAGAAATTACGATTAAACCAAAACCTAGAATTATAAAATCAAACATTCTTATATTTGATGTACAAATTTCAAAAGGTAATTCGGAAAACGAAATTAACTAATTAAATGAATAAAATTTTACGTTGCATGTAACGAAATATTGTTACATTTGTCGAGATTAATTTTTTTAGCTTCTTTTAAATGTTCATATGCTGCTGAAACGGGGGAAATGAGAGAGGTGGTCAGAGTATCTTATAAAAATAAATAAATATATTGGTCTATTATTTAAAAATGCTGTTACAGCAATGCAATGAAATCATGTTATTTATGGAATGGGGTTAATGAAATAAAAAGTGTAGCTCTGAATAATATTTAAACCTCCCATCCATTTCGTAACGTCTACTTTAAAATTCACGCATTTATAATTTTTGTAACACATTAATTAGTGTAATTTCAGGTGTTATCTACATTTACACATTTTTCTGAGTTTATGAACTGATAACAACTTACAAACTTAATGCCATAAACTAAACACACATACAAATAGGTACTTTTTTCATAGGAAAATTGTACTTTTTATAAGCCAAGTGGGTGATTTTAGAAATTTACACACTTACCTATGTATACAGCATTATGTGTAAATTACAATAACATACCAATTTGAGTAAATTCAGGCATTTTTCAGCATTTAAACATTTGTTTGTGTCTTTCAAGTGATAACAAAATACATACTTAGTATTATAAGCTAAACTTAACAACAGTTAAAACTTTGTAAAAAATGGGTAATTTTCATGTCAGGTGTGTAATTTTAGGAAGTTACACACATATATATGTAAATTTGTCTAATTTACACTTTTATTTTTTAGAGTGCATCAGCACCTAAACTTGTTAATCATAGTAGTATTAGTCCGAAGAACTTGATGAATTAGCTTCATTTCAGAGCCGTATAAGTTTACAAACCAAAAGAGCCATTGTTTTTAATAAGGTTAAAATTATTCCAAGCGATTTAGCGGTGCTCTTTATTCATTCAAAAATAAACCAATTGGAACATTTTGTTTCAGCCATGTAAAAAATTTTGTTTCAATTGTTTGAATTTCCAGTTGGATATCTGGCTGTTAATCCTGACTTATGGGAGTCAAGGGAGGATTATTAACATGTTAAAAAGATTATAAAACCCTTACAATTAATAAATGACCATGATTAATAAGCAGTTACACTTATTCAGAAATAAAGCAGATTGTAGCTCATTATGAATTTCAATTACAATTTCAACTACAAGTAGTTGAAGATCACCGCAAAGTGTACCCAAATAACAAGAAAAAACTCTCTTAGCCTATACAAAGGCAATAAAATTTTAACATGAAATAAATAGCTTTTAATTTATATTGTAAATTAAACAAATCGTTATAATTAAAACTTTAAAGTATGCAAATACACATTTATCATTTGTATAGTTAATATTCTTATTTTTTTCTAATTTTATAAATCTTGAGCGCGTAAAAGCGCGTTTTTTTCTAATTTTATAAATCAGGCTTTCAACTACACCCCCCTCACCATTTTACACCTCCATCCAAAACTATATGAATATTGCAGCTACGGTTCTGAAACTAAGCATAAAATCAACTAAGACATCAGATACCTTTAAATATTAACATTTATTATTTAAACTATTTTTTAATGTTTTTGTATCAAAATTCACAAAATAAAAAGGTGAGACTTAAAAAAAATACATATAAAAAACCATGACTTTTAAGCTCACCCTAGTCATTGATGATATACTGTAACTATCTCTTAAAAATCGTGGCAAATCATTTGAAAAAACTGTTTTTATTGCTCATTGCTAGATAAGGGAGATGTAGATAATACCTTTCAATTTTTATTCATATATGTATAGCACTAAAATGGAAAATTCGGCCAAGGTGTACATTTTGAAAAGAAATTTATAAGATTGCTAAGAATTTTCTAGGAAAGTGGGATGTTTAGAGCGTCTATGTAACTGTAACAAAAACATTTATATAACAGATTCACGTTTACTCAGCGAAATTAATCTGCAAAGTTGCTAAGAAAATTTTAAGACACTGGGATACCTAGACTTTTTTATAATAAAAACATGAAATTATATCGGATTACCAATAAAATTTTAGTTAGAATACAGATTTCTGTTGCTTTACAAACCGTTTAACAGATTAACATGTTTTTAGAGTTCCGTATTAAAAAAAAAATGAAAACGGAACCATTATAAGATCGCATCTGCGTCTTTTTGTATGTCTGTCACGGCCATTTTACTCATAAACTATGGAATGTAGAAAGTTCAAATCCGTTGAAATAATAAAGACTATTACTAGACATAATTTGCAGATTATTAAACGTTCAGAAATATATTTAGGATTTAGGGGAAGAGGGGTTAATTAAGTTACTTGAAAAAATCTTTTCTTTGTATATCGTGTAGGGTATGGTATAAATTTTACAGTCCACTTGTGACAGTGGATGAGAAGTGGGTACATCACTATGATTCCCAGTCCAAATTACAGTATTTTTATCTCTTCCACTGTCACAAATCTAGCCCCATAAGCTAAAAATCAGGCTTTCAACTACACCCCCCTCATTATTTTACTCCTCCATCCAAAACTATATGAATATTGCAGCTACGGTTCTGAAACTAAGCATAAAATCAACTAAGACATTAGATTTCGATATTATATATCAACCCATTGCAGTACAGACAAACTATATACACTAGACACAATACTTATAGGACCTCCATCGAATATGCGTATTTTATTTTATTACATATTAGGCAAAGAACTGTGTAAATTACAATAACACAATAATGTGTAGATTTCACAGATAAATGAGTAAGAATATTATACAGATATATGTGTATTCTAGCGCATTTTACACATTAATGTGGGTATTTCATGAGTGATCATTATAACTTTTACACACTTAGTGTTATCATCAAATCACGCACTGAAATGTGTATTTTGAAATTTACACATTAGGTGTGTATTTTGCCAATTTACACACAAATTTACACATGTAAACAAATCGTTTTTGTATCATCGATTTACATATTTTTGTATGTAAATTTACACTTTTGTTTTTTAGAATGAAGGAGAGGAATTTTTTTAACAGTGTAGACGGTATTTAATTAAGATGCTAAACAGAAGATACCGCAATTATGTAATTTATTAACAGTTAAATTATTTTTAAGAGTAATTTCTCATTACTTTCATTATTAGTTAATAAAATAGTTTTATTGTTATTTTCTTGTTTAGATATTTATGAAATTTTAAAGTTGAATTATTAAAATGTAATAGAATACTTCTATTTAAGAACTAATTTACAATTAATATTTCAACCGAAGTTTATTCGAAAATAAATCCATTATATTTCTGTTTCATAGAGTATCATGAAACAAATAACAACAACAAAAAAGTTAATCATTCTCGAGTTTATGCTCACTTATTATTACAGAAATGTACAGTTTTACAATCATTACAGAACTATTAATAATAAATACATATGTCATTCTTAGTGACAAAATGCTAAAAATTTATAAAATTCAAAATATCATAATTCGATTTGTTTTGAATGTAAAAAAACGTATTTTTTATTGTTTTCTTTATTAGAATGTTTGGCCTTTTTTCTAAATAAATGCCTGAAAGAACTATAATGATACTATGAGCTATAAAGATTTCGCATGTCGTTCGACATACTAAAATCTACAGCTACTTGGAGACCGTTAACCGATTTCTTCAATTTTTTTAATGTTGCTTTTAAATTTTTTGATGCCGATCTTCCGGTATCAGTCTTACACCTATTTCGATCAGTAATAGAAAACAATGGAGCTCCAATTCTAACCGTGAATCATCTAACTATCACATATTTGTAATAAGCTTCGTTTTGCTATTAATAAGATGCCATTGTTAGTGACGAACATAGTTTTGCTTTATTGTAATCTGGTATTTTTCCCATTTATTTATTATAAATTTCATGATAAATTGTTTAATAAATATTAAGTGCATTTCGAAAATATTTGTCGGAATACATTGAATGAAGATTGCACACTTCAAATTTAACTAATTCCATCTTTAACCACGTATATTGTATTGGTACAATATAAGTGGTGTAGGGTTCAATTAGCTTTTATCGCAAGGATACCCGTAATGCGTAAGGTTACACTGTAAAAAAAAGAGTCGATCTACTAAAAAAATTTTAGTTTCTCTCAGTGATCCTTGCAATTACTAAAAATTTTTTTGTAATCTTACTCAGTTTCAAGAAAATCTGAGAGAATTACTAGAAAAAAGCTAGCAACGAATATAGTTAATAGTTTTAAATTTTTAATAGAAGGCCGTGATAGCCTAGTGATCATAGCACCGAACTCCAGGCTGAAAGGTCCCGGGTTCGATCTCAACCCCATCAAAGACTCACCAAGCAAATGCATGCAGTGTATGTACTCGTTAAATAAAGGGGTTATGAAAATCCTGTCCTAGCGGTTGCCATGGGTAATGATCTCAGGGCTTTCCCTCCCCTTCAGAACCATATCAAAATTGAGCAGGTGGCAATGTTTGATGCTGCCATCTATTGAGGCTTTGCCGAAAATCGTCCGCTGCAGAAGTCTGTCTGCCCGACGGGCACATGTCAGCAACAAAACTCATTTGGTGATTCTCGCGAAGAAGTTTTAAGTTTTTTATACGAAAAATTCATTCATACAGTTTACAAAATAAATGTTTGTTTCACTTGCTAAAATTGCGTTTGGAATAGTTACTAAGAATCTGTGAGTAATTGTTATTAAAAATAATTTTGGAGCTGTTACTAAAATTTGCTTGGTGGCTCATACTAAAAAGTTTTAAGTTAGTTATACAAAAAATTCTTTTGTCCAGTTTACAAAAGAAATGTTTGTTTCACTTGCAAAAAATAAGTTTGGAATGGTGACTATTTGTACTGTGAGTAATGGTTACTAAAAAATTCTGTGGAATACAAATTTATATGCTAAAAAATTTTAGTAACCTCATGATTTTTTTTTCTTTTACAGTGTAGGCTATTACAGTTATTCTATCCTTTTAATCCATGTGTATAAAGATGACCGGATCACTCATATTACTCAAATTCATTGCTAACAGGCGTATAGTTTTACTTATCCTTCTCGCAGTTACTCGAGCAAACAATGTTTGTTTCAAAACTGAAACTTAATATGCTTAAAATCATTGATTCTTTGTACAAGTAAATTTAAATTAATTAGATAAATTTATTGAATATAAACTAGTTAAACTTAATAAATATAAATTAGTTAATTTTGTAACCAGTGAAGTGCTCCAATTAACTTAGATAATTTTTTCCATTTTGAAATACTTATTGTTGAAATAAATTACCATTTGGAAATTAATAATTTTGAGTTCAATTGTGTATGAAGAATTCTCAAAGGACGATCATCATTAAAGTATTAAATACTCAACAGTCAAGTGAATTCACAAAAATGAACATATTTTGCTTATCTTTATATACTCATTTTTAACACGAAGAAATTTGAAAATGTTTATGATTTTCTTCAGACTTTTATCTGCAAAAATAAATCTAACAGATTAAGAAAAATTTAATGTAGTTTCCCCTTTCTTCTAAAAAATATGATTTCTTTTTTTATCAACTGAAGAAATCTCTGCTTAGTTCAAGAATAATTTATCACTGATCATTCCCAACGGTTGAATGTATCATTTTTTTCTTCTGCTTTGACATTTGCTAGCTAATAAAACTCCTTTCATATAATCAATAATCATTTGTTCGTGTATAGTAATTAATGATTGCTATTAATTTCTAAAAGGATAAAAAAAGATAAATTTATTTATCTTATACTCATGAAGGCAAGGAAAAGAAAGGTAAAAAATAAAATGATAAACTGGCATCTTGAAATTCCTTAACAATTGGTTGAGAGTTTTATTTATTTATTTTTTATTTTTTTAAATCAAATACCGAATCCTATTTGCATTGTTTGATGCTATAAAAAAAAAGCTGAAAAAAGTAAAAATCATTTTTTTTTCTGAATGCTAAGTGTATTTTATGAAATGTTTTTCATTCCACAAATAAAAAGCATTTTACTAATCTTGAAATAAAAGAGATATATTTCGAAATTCAATATTTAATACAAATAAAATGCAAAAAAGCTACTAATTTTTCGGTATTTTTCCAGGCAGAAAAAAATTTCGAGACCGACAATTGTTTAAAAACATATTAATGATAATGAAAAAAGATCTAATTATTTTATTAACATGAAAAGTATAAGATTCTTTCACTATGTCTAAAGAAAATAAAAATACTCGATATAATCATCAGCATAATTAAATTGTGGGCGAAAGACGATTTAGAAAGATGATATGCTATATCTTAAAGTTTAACATCAATCTTAGAAAGTTTAGAAACACGTAAATGTTTTACATTTGCCTCTAAATTTGATTTTCAAAGAATATATATTTATTTTTCAATTGAAAATACTGAATTGCACGTATTTATTTTTGTTTAGACAATAAAATACACATCCTTTAATTCAGTAACTAGGAGAAATTACGATATACTGAAAATTATCAAATAAATATTGCAAAACAAATTTCATTTAAAAGTATATTAAAACACGAAACATTTAATTCCTATTTTGAGATGGTCTTTTTAGCACTTTTGAACGAAGTCAAAAAGTGATTATGCATTCGGTTTTTCTGTCCTTCTGTCCACGCTCTAACTCCCGCAAATAGCTTATTTAGGGTCAGCAAAGCATGTTTGGTATTGAATATGAAGCATGTACGATTAATGGTTCATTTACAGAGACACCTAAAAGAATTTGATTACATTTTGGAATAAGGAGAAAAATTGTTTGGAGATTATTCTAATGGCATCACACCATTTGAAAGGCATTGAAACTGATATAAATCCCTGAATTTCATTACTATCACGTTAAAACAAAGAATTCATAGCATTTTTTATCAATTTACAGGGACATACAAAAAAAAATCGGTTACACTAGATTCTTTGCGTAATAACTGCTGGAGAGTGCGTTTTAAAATTCGGTATGCCCTTTTAAATTTCATTAGTTTTTTGCATATTATATTTTGTACATAAATTTTCATATACAGGACTGCCCTAAAGTATTCGCATACCCTTGTTCCTTATTAGAGGAAATTTTTGATGTGGAATTTTCAGCTGAAATATATGCATCTCTTAAATGAATTAAATTTTGGAATGCATGCTATTAATATATTCAAATCTCGGTATCATATACAGTGCTGTTAAATTTTTTGATAGTTTTCCGATCGTAGATGGGAACAGTTGAAATTCGGTTTTGAAATGCGTTATACTTTTCAAATATTCTTCTTAATGGTGAAATAAGATGCAATATTATATATTTTTTTAAAGGTGCAGTTTTCTTACATTATTTTGAATGTGTTAGAAAGTACTTCATAATGTATGCATGACACATGATTGCTTTTCTTTCTTGTTTTTGCAATTGTTGAGAGTTCTAAGACAGCGCAAATAAAATTGCCATTCTAACAAGAAAAATATTAATACGTGAATATTAAAAAAAAGAAAATAAAACTTTAGGGATGATTACGTGAGATTTAAAGCAATACATTTAAAATGTCTTATTTAACACAGTTTTCGTATACAGTGCTCAGCAAAAGTTTAGACACTGGTGTTTTTTAACCTTTAAATAAAAAAATACGGACACTTGAGTTTTACAAATGGCTATACTTGTTTTTAAATATATTTTAAAGAATTTAAGATAAAAGTAATGTTTATAATATAAGATAATATTTAATTTAATTGAAAAAAGTAAAATTTGCATATTGCAAAAGTTTAGACACTTTTTTGATTTTTTGCCAACTGTTCATGGAAAAATGCAAATTTTTAAGTTGTGATGTCACATGTCTGAAGTATTTAAGTATGCCTCGATATAGCATCAGTTAGTGAAGATGTCGCGAGCTAAAAATATTCAGTTAGATGAAATAATTGAAGTAGGAAATCTGAAGTGGAAAGAGAAGACTGTTACAGAAATTTCAAAAGCATTGAATTGTTCAAAGTGGTCTGTCTATGAAGTGTAGTCTAAGAAGTGTACTCTAGTGACTCCTTCAAAACAAAATATAAATCTAGAAGGCTTTGTGTGACCAGAAAATGAGATGACAAAAGGATCCATAAGCTGACATTTACACAAATGATGATTGCTAATCACATTAAAAATAAGCCAGGACTTTCTGTATCGACGGATATGATTCGTAGATAAATTAAAGAAAGAGGAAAATCAATTTATATGAAAATGATAAAACAATCAGCTTTAAAATCTCGCTACGAATTGGCGAGAAAGCAGTGAACTTGCAAACATACGTCATATGGACCGAAATAGTACGCTATGATATTCAGTAACGAAAAAAAAATGGAATTTGAATGGTCCAAACGGGTGGGCATACTATTGGCCCGACTTGCATAAAAAGCCTGGGACTTTCTTAATCGACAACAAGGAGGTGACTTTTTAATGATTTGGTCCTCACTTTGCTTTAATGCTCGAGTACCTCTGGAGTTATTCAATGGTGTTCAAGCAACGAAAGAATACATACATACGATGGAGATCAATTTTTAGTCATTGGGGAACTTTTAGCTGGCCAAAAGTATGATTTTAGCAAGATAATGCGTCTATGCATATTGCACACAAAACAGGAAATTCGTTTAACTCAGAAAATACTACAGATCTCAATTGGCGGCGTGTAGCTCGGATTTGGACCCAATAGAAAACCTTTGTAACATCATATATCGTAAGGTTTATGCAAATTTTTGCTATATTTTTCTGTTAATGTGCTTCGAGATGCTATTGAACATGTTTAGTACAAAATAGAGCCCCAAATGATGTAGCATTTAGTTCCTTCGATGCATGCATTCTTGCACTACTTGCAAACAATGCAGGTGCAATTCGATTTAAATTTGTAGTTATTTTTCTGTAAATATATACAAATATATTCAAATTGTCTGTACTTTTGCCACAATGTTAATTTCGTTTTTTTTTTTTTTTTCATTATATATTATGTAAAAGGAAAAATTTAAAATTTATTATTTGCGAAAGAGGATAAGTCACAAGTAAAGCATGACAGATGAATTTCAAAAATTAGGTACCTATTTCTGAAAATAGAAGCATAATCGATCATTGTGTAAACTTTTGCTGAGCACTGTAGTATTGCTTTAAAATATCAGGACACAAAAACGCTTTTTACTTCATGCCTTCTATATTACCTTATTTTTACACATTTAACTGTTCTTATTTGATCAAAGACGGCAACAGCCTTTGAATCTCTTATGCAGAAACGGATTCAACCTCAAAATTCTCCAATCAAACGAGAATGAATGGAAATTCAGTTACAAGGTAGCCACTGATTTTTAATTATAATTCAATCTTCTGTAAATTATTTAAAGGCGATAAAATTTGCATGTTGTTGAAGTCTGATATGTATGAACGGGGGTTGACGAGTGTAGCTCTTAGGATGCAAATCCCCCAAGTGAAATAAAAAATAGATAAATTTATCAATTCTTTGAAAGATTTTTGGGATATCAAGCAAAAAATTTTTTAAATATTGTATTCAAATAAATCTGGATAATCATATTTGTACGTAGTAAGACTCCCAAATGCATTCTTTTTTGACTAACTGCTTTTCATCCATTTTTTTTTTCTTTTTAGATTTTTCTTGCAAACATGGTATAAATCTTTGCCGAAAGCATATCTATTGCAAATTAATTCCTTCAGATGGCTTCATTTGCTTTTTTATTCAATGTAAATATATATATATATATATATATATATATAACGTTAAACCATAAGTGGTGTCAGCTTGTGCCTCCAATTTTATGAAGTAATCTTTTCCCTTATATAATGGGATAATTTAAATATATATTGCTTGTGTAACATTACATATTAGTGTAAGATTACAGAGATTATATCGGCTAAGGTACTCTATAAAACTGGAGGCACCAAGGCTGTCATTAATGGTATGGAGTAACGTTACACAAATGCTTTACAATGTTACTGGTAATTCTGTAAAGGAGAAAAAAGTACATCATGTATATAAAAACTATTGAATATTGCAAAATATTGTATAATGTATACATATGTATTAAAGGATTTCTTTAGTGCGTATAAATAAATTAAATCATAAGAATGTCGACCAATATGATTCATTAATGTTGTATAGACTTTTATTTTCAGCCTTAAAATCATAGATTATACTCATGAAACATAAGTAGCATTTTACAATTCTTTCTTAAATAATATCAAATTTATTCAGAACGATTGTAATTTGTAACGAAGCAGAAATATATTTTTGTTTATGTTTACTATTGTAAAACGAAATTGGATCAGTTAAATGTTATTTGAAGTATTTTCAAATTTTATCAAACATAAAGCAACCAATCATCTTAAAACCGTTAGATGAGAAGTTCTGGAAGCGCAAATACCGTTATCCTAATTCCCAGAGTACTCATTGAATTTACATTCATATGGGAAGTTCAATTTCAGTGTGCATTCAGTTAAATCGCTTTTAGGATTTGAAACCTTTGAAAAATAAAATGCTTCATCTATATTCAAAATTCATATGTAAGAAATTTATCGTTAATACAGGCTCTTTAAAATATTTAAATTGCTCTACTATAAAAAGCAGAATAAATATGTCATGCATTTACTGATATATAAAATTCTATTCACATTTTATTCATGGATTTCGACGAAATTAAAATAATAATAATAACGACTGCAAATAAATTGTTTGATACTTTAACCATTGTTTATTTAAAAAAAAATAAACCATTTACAATTTTTTGCTTGTCCTTGTATGCAGATAGAAAAAATATTTCTTCTGCAAAAGGAAAAAAAGTTGGTCTATAATATGTTAGACAACAATCACATTACATTTCAAATTTTAAAAAATAATAAAATGATTAATTCCCTAAAAACCTTTTGGAATCACAAGTGAAAAATGTTCAAATATTGTGTTAAAACAAGTCTGGATATTTAAGTGTTAAAAAGAGCATGACTCCCAAATGCAACTTTTTTTTAAGTACATTTACGTACAAAGATCCTTTTTTTTAAGACTTTTTCTGATTCTACTGAAATTTTTATCAAAAGATATGTCGATTTCCAATTAATTCCTCCACTCGATTTTATTGATGTTTTTACTAAAAATTACGTTATTGATAAAAACGTGAAGGAGATAAATAAAGTTATTGAATATCCCAAAATGTTATATAATATTTACATACATATTAAAGGATTTCTTTAGTGCATATAAATAAATAAAATCATAAAGATATCGACCAATATGATTCATTAACACTGTAAATACTGTTATTTTCAGCCATAAAAATCATAGATTATATTTATGAAACATAAGTAGCACTTTACAATCCTTTATATAATATCAAATTTATTCAGAACGATTGTAATTTATAACGAAGCAGAGAAGTATTGTTGTTAGTGTTTACTATTGTAAAACGAGTTTGGATCAGTTATATTTTATTTGAAGTATTTTGTAATTTTATCGAACATAAAACAGCCAATCATCTTAAAACCGTTAGGTGAGAAATTTTGGAATCGCAAATATCACTCTCCTAATCCCCAGAGTACTCTTTGAATTTACATTCATATGGGGAAGTTCAATTTCAGTGTGCATTCAGCTAAATCGCTTTTAGGATTTGGAACCTTTGAAAAATAAAATGCTTCATCTATATTCAAGATTCACATTTTCGAAATTTATCGCTAATACAGACTCTTTAAAATATTTAAATTGCTTGACCATAAAAAGCAGAATAAATATGTCATGCATTTATTGATATTTAAAAGTCTGTTCACATTTTATTCCTGGATTTCAACGAAATTCAGATAATAATATCGATTGCAAATAAAATGTTTGATTGTTGAATCATTGTTCATTAAAAAAAAGCATTTACAATTTTTAGCTTATTCTTGCATGCACAGAAATAAAACAATTCTTCTGTACAAGTGATAGAAGTTGATGTATCCAATATTAGACAACAATCACTTTACATTTTGAATAATGAAAATAAAAAAAAAATGATCAATTTACTGAAAAATATTTGGAATCACAAGTGAAAAAAGTTAAAATATTGTGTAAAAACAAGTTTGGGTATTTATATGTGTATTTGAATAACTACATTTATGTACAAAGATCTTTTTTTAAAGATTTTTTCTTAAAATTTTACTGAAACTTATATCGAAAGCTATATCTTCTGCAGATTATTTTCTTTTCATCGATGTTTTTTACTAAAAATTACGTAACTAATAAAAATATACAACAGATAAGTAAAACTATTGAATATTCCAAAATATTATATAATATTTACATACATATTAAATGACTTCTTTCGCAGATATAAGTAAATAAAATCATAACCATATCGAACAGTTTGATTCATTAACGTTGTATAGACTTTTACTTTCAGTCATAAAGATCATATTTATACTTATGAAACATAAGTAGCATCTTACAATCCTTTCTTCCATAATATCAAATTTATTCAGAAAGATTCTAATTTATAACGAAGCAGAAATTTATTTTTGTTTATGTTTACTATTGTAAAACGAAATATGATCAGTTATATTTTATTTGAAGTATTTTGTAATTTTATCGAACATAAAACAACCAGTCATCTTAAAACCGTTAGATGAGAAATTTTGGAAGCGCAAATGTCGTTCTCCTAATCCCCAGAGTACTCATTGAATTTACATTCATATAGGAAGTTCAATTTCAGTGTGCATTCAGCTAAATCGCTTTTAGGATTTGAAACCTTTGAAAAATAAAATGCTTCATCTATATTCAAGATTCACATTTTCGAAATTTATCGTTAATACAGACTCTTTAAAATATTTAAATTGCTCTACCATAAAAAGCAGAATAAATATGTCATGCATTTATTGATATTTGAAAGTCTGTTCACATTTTATTCTTGGATTTCATCGAAATTCAGATAATAATATCGATTGTAAATAAAATGTTTGATTCTTGAACTAATTATTATTAAAAAATAAAACATTTTGGCGATCATTTAAATTCCTTTTTTATTTTATATTGGCTTAATTTTTAATTTAATTGAACTCAATGCTTTTTTTTTATATTTTAAGTATTGGATATATCACTACTACACTTTTTTTCTTTTCTTGAATTTAACTGTCGGACGTTTCCTCTTAGACCGCACAACTTTGATTAAAGTCCGTAGTAGTTATTGCTGCCACCACCGATATTAATAGGTGATATCGGTCACCCACTGTAAGGATCGTATAAATGATCACCAACGCTGTCAACGCTGTCTCGGATATAGGTGATCCGGTTCCACATTAAATTAAATACAGTAAAATGTTGGCTGTGTACTCTTTAAATTACACCTTCTCTCTCTCACGCTATTACGTTAGATTAACTTTACCGCAGATCAATTCCGAATCTCCCGACATATGGGTTCTCAGCCTACACTGTTCGACCCGAGCACTACATACAAGGACTTCCGTCCACCACTGCTCTCACGGTACGAAATGAATCTATCCAAGCCAAACACTGCCCCTCTCCATTCCTGCATTTCCCCAATGTAAACCCCCCTATTCATGGAAATCCTTTATTTTCCCTTCTTCAATAGACATCCCAGAAGGTCAAACACTCCCCTCGACAATCTTCTTTTCTTTTCCCTCACCACCTGTTCAATCAGGCTTTAGACTAAGAAAGAATGTCATCTTGAAATTTCAGTACACAGCCCATACAATACATAAGATATTAAGATAAAAAAGTAACATAAATTCCAGTTCTATAACATATGTTTTCTCAGAACCTGACACTAATGAATTTTAAACAGGTAGGATGTGCCAATACCAAAACATTTTTCTATTCCGTTCATCTTAATATTTCAAAAAGTATTTGCACATTTTAATATTTCAATACTATTTGTTCTATACTATACCAAATTTGATTTTCGTCTTAAATTTCTGCTTCAGTAAATTTATTGGAATAAAAGTGAGTTCATTTGTATTATCTTACTTAAAAAATTCAGTATTTTCATTATTCTATTGTACTTTAGCTGTTTGCGAATCACCGGCTTAGCAGAATGCGAAATGCTAGTCGCTGCACGAGTTGTCAAAGCACAACAGAACTAAATAAAATCGATAAGGTTACACAAATTTCGCAATTAACTGATGAAATGTCTATGAATAATAGATCTATGAAAAAAATGAGAGCATTAATCAGAAGTCGCTATTACAGCCATCCATTTCAAAGTTTCTTTCAAATGACGAAAGAAGGATTTTAAGGAGGACTTCCTTTTCACAACCAAAAAAAGTGGCACAATGTGGCTCTATTCTATGCATAACTCGGTACTCTTTCCGAAGGCACAAAAATGAAAGTGACAGAAAACTGCTATTTCAACTTCCCATCGGCGAATATTTCCAAATTCAAAGAGAACTGCATACAATAAGAAAAAACATACATATACAATTTAATTCAATTCTATGTACTTCTCCATTCACTTCTCAATGGTACAATAATAAAAAAGGCAAACAAAATTATTGTACTTTCCTCTTCGGCGGAATATTTCCAAAATCGAGGAGAACCTGCTTGCCATAGCCAAAAACATACATGCACAATTTAATTCAACTCTATGTTCAACTCTATACACAAAGGTACAGTAACAAAAACGGCACGAATATTATTAGAGTGTTTCCTTTCGGCGGAATATATTTAAACTCAAGGAACTGCTTGCCATAGCCAAACTAATCGGATGTGGCAATCTAAAAACTTTCTTCTATGTCATATATGTTAATACTTCCAGAAAAATTAAACATAGCAGCGTCAACAGTTAGGTAAATTACACCAAAATCTAATCTGCAACAACTTATTTTAAACTCTATCTGAATCTGAAATTTGATGAAAATCTATGTTTTTGAGTTTTAGATAGAATTATGGCAAAAATCATTAAAAAAACTGGATAGAAGCGCCATCTGTTGAATCATTTTCTATAAAACAAAAGAAGACTAATTTATATAAGGAACTAACTGAATTTGAAATTTGATGAAAATCCGTTCATTAGTTCCTGAGATAGATCTATTGCGATAGTCGTGATTAATGCACATAGCAGTGCCATGCAGTTGTGCGATTTACAAGAAACCGTAATCAGAACCATATTATATCAAGGACTATCGGAATCTAAAGTTTTATGAAAATCTGTCGATTAGTTTTTGAGATATAGCTATTTTGAAAACCAAGAAAAGAGGAGCGTAGTAGAACCAACTGTAGAGTGATATACACTAAAAACTAATCAGATCCAGTTTACATTAAGGTCTAACTGAATCTAAAGTTTTGTGAAATTCCGAACATTATTTCTTGAGACAGAGCTCCCACAAAATTTATCTCGGATATAGACAGACTGACAGGCAGACTGATAGACTCACAGACAGATATTTCGAAAAAACATGTTTTTTTTAAATCTCTGCCCCCTGAAACGTGCAAATGCATTAAAAAATTGAATTAAAGAATTTCATGAATCCAATACTTTCTTCTTGTAAAGATAGAAGAAAGTGAAAATACGTATGAATTTCATTGAATTAAAATCTTAACTCTATACACTATTCGATGATTCAATAGCGACACACGGACGCACGAATTCATTGATACAAGGAAACACGACACACAAGCAGACTGACAGACATTTTGCATAAACATATTTTTTGGATTTCGAACTGCTAATATCGTGTATGTCCGTAATAAAATGAATATCGAAAAAAAAATCAATATTTTATTGTATCATATAAAATATACCATAACCATGAACGAAAATATATGATATCTGCTTTTGAAAAAAAATACAGGGTGTTACAAAAATAACGGTTCATTTTTATGAAAACACTAATCTATAGATTTCTTGCACAGGTGTTTGAAGAAGTGCTCTCCTTAGATTGTGACGATATGTATGTGATTATTTCCATGCGAATTTGTTATGTCTGTCAAACAGATGAAAATAGCTATGCTTGTTGGCCACCGTCATTTTCGAAAAGTTTCTTTCGTCTTTTTAAATTAATGAGATATCTCCGATAAAATAAGTCAAATTTTCCCGTTCTAAAATAATGGTGGTCAAAAATCATTGTATGTGACAAACATGACAAGTTCAAATGGAAATAGCCATCTGTGAATATTCATGTGATGAATGTTTTTTTTATATTTAATTACAATTAATTTTTGAATTAATTATTAGCTGTAAGAATATGCTTGAAATTATTCAATATTTAATAAATGACTATCAGATTGCTAGTTAAGGTTTGAAGCTACAGAGTGAAACTAGCAATGTGATAGTCACTTATTAAGAATTCAATAATTTCAAGTAAACTTTCCCTGCTAATAATTAATTTAAAAATTAATTATAATTAAATAAGTGTTCACCGATGCTTGGTCAATTTGTGTGCCTCATGATACGCAACAGTTTTGTGTGATTATGAGGATGTTTTCCTTTTGTGCTGCAGTTGCAGCCTTACCAACAAATGAGTGAGAATGCCAAGTCCGGCATCGTTCTCGTTGCTTAAATGGTAGAGCATTTGCAGCGCTATTCCAACGGTTCGATCCTCCTCTTGGAGAAGTTTCACTCTGTTGGTTCTACGCTTAGCTAATAATGTGATAGTCATTTATTAAATACTCGAGTATTTTTGATGATTTATAAAAGAAACCATTGTCGGAAATTTTCATGAACAGTATAATCACAGTAAAAAGTGCATTGTAAACATTCAACATTACATTGAAAAAAAAAAAAAGAAAGAAATATTATCTTCTGTTTAATTGGTTTGGTTAATCTTTTGATTATGAACGTTTTCACAAAACTTTATCATTCCTACTTGCAATTAAAATACATTCGTGGGCAAAATTGTGTGCTAGACATTTAAAAAAGCAAGAAACCATGTCAGTAAAATTTCGCATTTTTCTTCAATTAGTCAATTATGTAATTAAATTGCTGTTTATTATACAATATAATAAAACTATCTTGATTTAAATGTATTTTGTCTAAAAAAGCATGGATTTGAAATAAATCTTGTACTAAGTATGTTGTAATTTTGCATCAGTATTTAAATGGAAGCAATTATCTTAAATCCTTGATATAAGGTATTTTAAATGGACAAATATCGTTGTGGTAATCTCCAGAGAGTTCATTGAATTTCCATTCAAACAGCAAGTTCAATTTCGGTGTGCACTAAGTTAAATCTCTTTTGAGACTTGAATCCTGTAGATACAAATAAATATACCGTCTATATGCAGGATTAACATTTTGGAAATTTACAGTTAATGTAAATTTTTAGAAATAGTCTTTAAATTGTACCACCACAAAAGAAAAAATAAACTGAAGTACGGTATATATTTTTTAGTAACATATTTGAATTATTTTTAACGTCGAAATTCGAACAAAGGATTAAATAAAATAGATTCTAAATTAAACCTTTAATTGCTATTTCCAAACATTTCTACCAGAAACATTTAGTACAATGTATTATTGATATAATGTTTTTCTTAATTTGAAAATATACAGTAAAATTAGCGTTGTATGATACATATTTTTATATTTGTCATTAAGATGGTGCATGTAGTTATATGTTATTGTAGAATATTGTTATAAAGAAATATTTTTATTATTATCTTTTTCATAGCTAGTTATACTGCAAAAAAACTGTCTGTAAGGCTTATTGGTAATTTTTTTTCATGTTGCAAGGTTCTTCTAAACAAACAAAAAATAATATACCCGGAACAAAGGATGCATAGGAAAATTAAGAATATTAGCATAAAAATCCTCGATTCAGGAAAATTATTTAACGGTTTTTTTAAATATTAGTCAAACGTTACATTAAAAAAAATTTAATATTCCCCTTTTTATAATTTTTTTAACATAGTGGAAAAGTGTTCATAAAGTCGATGTGTCTGTTCGTTTTCTAACTTGAGTATAATAGTCAGATTGCCAAGAAATTAATATATGATATTGGGGTTTATTAAGGCATGTTTGGTTTTTAAAATGAAGTCTTTAGAATTAACGGTTCATTTACGAGACACTCAAAAGTATTTCATTACGTTACGATATACCGGGAAAAATAGTTTGTTAGCTATATTATAAAGGCCAAATACGTCATTTTGCGAATGGCAACACTTTCCCCTGCAATTTCTGTTTTGCAGTTTTCACTACTAAAAATTGTTTACACTTCTAAGCATCGTACATTTAAAATTTTTACACTGTACTATAGAGAAAAAAATGTTCTTTTAAATGCAATTAGTTTGAAAACTGTATCTGAATTTATTTTTGAGATATTCATTTTTTTGTGGCTTTTAGTGCCAATTTTATAATTGTGGCAACAGAAACATCCCATTTTTTCTTAAAATTGAATGAAAAAAAATAGAAATTAAAATGCATAATATTTTTCCATGCAATTTCAATTTTGCATTTTTCGGTACTGCAAATTGTACACTTCTAAACATAGTACAATTTAAATTTTTACAATGTCGTATAGAGAAAAAAAATGTTCTTTTAAATGCAATTTGTTTCAAAGCTTCATCGCTCTTTTTTTTTGAGATATTAATTTTTTTGTAATTTTTAGAACGAATTTTGTAATTGTGGCAACCGAATCACTTCATTTTTTCTTAAAATTGGAAAAATAAATAAATAAATAAAAATTAAAATGCGAACACAATTTCAAAGATATCGTCTGTTATAAAATCCGGTAAATTTTGGTTTTATTTAGTTTAGTAATTTGGATAATTGAGTTGTATAATATTTTGTTAATTTTAGCATAAAATTATATTTGTTTAACAATTAGACGGACCATTATAAGATGGATTTTTTACATGTATTACTCAAAAATACTACATAGCACTTACTGTAGAATCTCGTGTGCATATAAATTATCGTTCATTTACAGTGACCCAGTAAAGAATTTGATACAATATTGGCTATGAACAATAATTGATTGAAGTGTTTTTTTTAATTGTGGTAGGAATTTTAAAATTTAACTATGTTTTGATATATTACTTGTATGCATAAATTTTGAAAATAATATACAAGACAGCACAAAAATCTCAAGTACATATCCGTTTTATTAAAGTAATTTATAGCATACCGCGTGAAATACATACATATCTAAAACGATCATACACAAAAATGTACAAAGAGTGGACGTTTTCTAACTAATAATAATAATTGCAGAAATTAAGCTTCAAATGCGGCATACGTCTTCAAAACAGTTTATTTACCCATGAATTTTGACTTCTATAATGCAAAATTTTGTTGTGTGCCCCCCCCCCCCCCCAAAAAAAAATGTTGGAAAATATTTTATAATCTATGACGTGCGTATGATTTTTCTTTCTTGTTAATATATGAAAGTTTTATTCCGAATAATGACTATGAACATTTTTTTAATAGTTCAGCATGTAGTTACAATTCGGTATTAAGGTCTAATATTAAATATTTTTAAAATATTTTTAAATAAGCAGCTGTATTTAATCATTGTCTCAGCCAATCAAAGCACAGGTGACAATTAAATTTCTTTATGTTTTGTCCTTACTGTAGCTTACCAATAATAATTCCATTTTATTATTATTAATTATTTTCTATAACATCTTTGATTATTTTTGTTTCATAAAACTTATATTTGTTAGTTACAAAATGTTTTGATATTCTGGGAAATCGGGGTTTGATGTTTAGTTTTCTTCTACCCCCCCCCTCCCTTGAGTTACAAAAATATATTTAAAAAATAAATAGTGAAAAATGTCTGCACTTCAGCAACAATCAGAAAAAAAAAAACAATAAATTATTAAAATAAAATGAAAATCTTTCTCCAAATTAAGTTTACACATAATTAGTTTCTAATCATCATTTTTAACGAAGAGGCTGAGCTTGGTGTGTCCCTATCATACAAGAACAAATATTTTTTAGAATTTTTAATGTAACAATATTTTTACTTATAATACATTTATGTAATATATTTGTATAATATTATATTTTATTAATTTGTTTTAATGCTATCGTGAAATATTACTTAAGAAATATTCGAATGAATATTTTAAAAGTATACTGTAATGCATATTCTTTATATTTTTACGTATCGTATGCTTTCTTTATCCTAAATATATATCTATAATAAGGTAAAGGTCAAAGCCTAATTGAATCTTTGGGACTTTAACAAGACCGAACTTAGAGTTTTTCCAGTCAAGTTTTAGGTCATCAAAAATATTGTTCTTCCAATAAATATAAACACAAATTTCACTAGTTAAAACGGCAAAGTATGACATCTACACTATTAAAATCCCACCGTATGTATGTGTATGTGACGCTACCTCCTCCGACCCCGGAAACGGTTTGGTTTTGGTTTGGTTTTGTTTATGCCGGCTAATTATCTACGCTTGGGATATAGGCCCTAATGGGTGGGATGCCCTCCGTAGGGGTCTTTTTAAGGGAGCCTAATTCGTATTTACGCAAGGTACGAAGAAAACCAAGGAAAACTCCAAACGGGTAGGCCGACGGTCACGATTGGGTTCGAACCCAGCTCCTACCGTCTACCAGTTCCCCGGAAACGGAGGAACGTCGCATTTGTTTTGAATTGAAGGGGAAGAATCGCGGGATCCCGAGTTGCCCATTTACATCCCAAAATTCCAGTTAGTTGGTACGTTATTAATTAAAAACATAAAAATTTTTTAATTACTTTAGCCCTGTATGTTTGCATACTGTTCGCACAGGTCGAAAAAAATCCTCCCCGAAGTCAACCGACAATGAATGACAAAAGGAGAATACTTTTTCTCCTATTTAAATTGCAATTGCAGGCATTTTAATAGAATCAAACAAAAAACAGTGAAATTTTTAAATAGATTATTCTTTTCTTGAACCAATGGTCTAATTGTTTTTTAAATTTACAATTTTTTTCGATTATTTTTCGAATTTTCTGCGAAACATCGATTTTCAGTCCTTTTTTTCAATATTTTCGAGGAATGCATTTTTGAATTCCAGTCCTGAGAGTTTTAAGAAGTACTGACAAAAAACGATGCTAGATTCTAAATTCTCATTCCTTTCTGAGAGTGACAGAGTAATTTTTTTTAATTTTCGATTATTTCAATTTTTATTTATTTATTTATTTTTTAATAAAGGTTATTATTATACAGTATCCACAAGTAAATATTTTATTTCTCCCAAAGTTATTGCACTATTGACCTTTTTTTTTCTTTTCTTTTTTTAGGTGCGTTCGTAATTATGTAAATACGTAGTACCTATAGTTGTCGTTCAGTCCGCCCGTCTGTCTGTCCTCCGCATATAACAACGCAAAAACTACCCAACCGAATCTTTCGAAATTTAAAATATATAATTATTACATAATTTTGTAGAGTCATTTCAAATTTTATGAGAATCGGATGGATAGATCAATTATAGGGCCGATCAAAATTATTCCGTTACATTATGGTCTATGGGGAGAAATGTTTCAAATGCATTTTAATCGTTTGAAATTTAAAATACATACTTATTACATAATTTTGTCAAGTCATTTCAATGTTTTTGAAAATAGGATGCATAGATCAAATGCAGGGACAATCAAAAGTACTCCGTTGCATTGCAGTCAATGGAAAAAAAAAGTTTCAAATGTATTCTTGTGGTATTACACTCATTCTAACATAATAATATTGATATGCATCATAAGTACATTTTATAATATATATTTTGCATAATCTGTGTTGCAAAAAACATTTGTTATTAATTTACAAGGCCACACAAAAGTATTCCATTGCATAATGAGTATAGGGAGAACATTGTTTGGTGCGTATTTTAATTGTAATTAACTATTTACAATTTTATGAGATTAATATATGAAAGTGGCATTTTTAAAACTTCATTATCGTATGAACGCACCTCATTTACTAAGCTTCACGTGCAATTTCCAACTTGTTTTTTTTATGCGTGTCTAAACATTGGTTAACTATTTGTAGAAGATAGAAAAAATCGGTTGAGTAGTTGGTTGAAAAATGATAGATAAGAGATTAAGAAAGCATATTTTATATCTCGCCGATTTTTTTATATTTTCACTCAAAAAAAAATTTCTAGTTCTTTATTTAAACATGATTTAAGAGTATTCAAAAGTTTGAAAGAATTGACTGAATAATAAAAAAAAAATTATTTCCATGAATTTGATGAAACGAAAAAATTACAAGAAATCTATTGAAGAGTGTTTTTGGCATTATGCCTAAAGCGAGTTGCTTCTCTTCTGAATTCAAAATATTTAGGGGACTTTTGAGTTTTATTTCTTCTTTAAAAAACAATATTACTTTAAAAATCAAAACCCAATTCACAGGTTTATTTCACGTTCTTCAAGTTTTCTTTAGATAAACTGAGCAGCGTAGCGAGTGAAGGTCACTAGTTGATATATTATATATGCATGTAACAACTATTAATACCAGAGTTAGTACATGTCCTGGAATTTCCTGACCAGAAATCTTTCGGTATAAGTTTTTTTCCTATAGAAAATATCTACTTAAATAAGGCAACATTTTACGCGTTTTAACAATATTTATTTTTTTTCTTATAAAAAGATACTGTTATTTTACCTGGGAAATAACGATACACATACGAACAATCATTTCGTTAAATAAAATGAAAAGTAAAACAAAAACATTTATTTAAGAGAACATATAATTAAAACAATTTTTAACTTAATTATCGAACATTTCAATTAATGTGCACTGCGTTGTTTTATTAATTTAGGTTTATCATTAAGAATTTTTTCGTTTAATCTACACATGAGTTAACATAAACTACTTTGCTATCGACTTTTTTCCCCTTTCTAGAATACTGACGCTGAAAAGCTCAAACTTTGGACAACTCTGAACTTTAGACTTTGTACTGTAGTAATTTTTCAAATTGTAATATAAATAATTAAAGTATTCGATTTTAGCGTTTTATTTAAATCGCAATTTTTATGTTTTTATTCAAACAGTTATATTACGGTCTTTGCGGGGGGGGGGGGGGGAGGGAGTCTCTTCATACACTTTGCCTTGCTTTTTTGTAACAATTATTAAAATAATTTGATAAATAAAACATGCGAAAACAATCCATGTGTCATTTAGCGGCGTAGGACCGAAATTCTTCACATTATGCGGGAAAGTAATAGAAGAAAGGCGGGATGAACATCCCAGTCTGTGTGTCTTACAAGGAAGGTCTTCATACGGGCATACTCCGAAAAATCTGAAAAAATTACAGAATGTTTTCTTATGAGGATACACACATTTATAAAAAAAATTCGGCGGAACCTCCAAACAACGTTCGTAAAAAGAAATACTCTTTCATGTCGAACACTCTTTAACCTCTTCGCGGCGAATGTTGTTTGCTTAATTTTTAATTTTTTATCACTGGTTTTATAAAACAGAAATTTTTTTGTAATTGAATCACGAGAATGCTCTGATTAAATAAGGTAAACTTTACAATAAAAAAATAACTGGTGGGAATAATGAAGGCTTCTCAGCGATACCTAACAAAAAATTTTCAAATGCATTAAAATCGTTTACTTGTGACGAAGAAAAATCCTGCTCGCCAAATCGCGTGTCGTTTTCATATTTGCGCGCCAAATATTGGAAAATATTTTATTTTCAATTTTTTATTTTTTATTGACTTTCTGCTGGAATTCCGCCGCTAAATTTAATTGATTTTCATTACAGTTTCAGTTTCAGTTTCAGCTAGGTGGGGAGGCCTACCAAATGGCTTAAGCTCAACAAGCCCCACTTAGCAGGATTGATTTTCATTACACACGTAAGTAGTACAACTAGAATTTTTTTAACATAATCTGAGTATGCCCAGTATGGAGATCTTCCTTGTCAGATTGTACGGCAACCCCCTTTGCAGTCGTTGACAAAATAGGAAGTGAGAACTACTGAATGATATGAACAGTATGGCTAAGGAATCCATAAAAGGGCCATGTCAGTGTATGGTACCATTTTTGGTTGAGAACACTTTGTATTCTGCTTATAGCCCTGGTGACAAGGAATGAAATCTACACTTATTTTAAACATTAAAGGCAGCTCTTTCTTTTACCGTATGCTATACATCTATTTTTTTTTCAGTATAATTTTTTGGATTTAGTAATTGTTGTGACAAATGCGTCAACGTCTTTGTTGATTATTATTTTATAGTATTAAAAAAGTGTTACTAAAGTCGGGGCTGCTGTAATGGAATTTCTTGTCATTTTTTTTTACTTTTTGGCCTATACAGCTGAAACTAATACATATAAAATTATGTTGTGGAAAAATTGTATGCTGAAATATTTTATAGCAAAAGGGAAATGGATGGTAACCTGATCATGGTAGATTGTCATATGTCATATACAATCTTTCTTCTAAAGATAAGTAGTAATAAAAAATAGCATATTTTTACCGACTTTAAAATCTAGGTTTAATGAATATATCTGTTAAGAAATAGAGCCATCCAGTGTTGTAACACAATATAATGTAAACCAACATCTTTACATTCACAATCTGTTAATATTCTGTTATAAAGAAACACAGAAGAGTAGCATTAGAGGATTTATTTTTCAATTTTCCACAAGAATAACCTAAATTCATCAGTTTCGCTCATATGTAATTTGATACTTATTCTAAAAAGACATTATAAACACACATAAATACACCACACGCTATCCTGATTTAATAAAATGTACTTATTTATGTTATATTATTGAAACAATATATATTGAGTCGAAACTTAACTGTTGTAAAATGCTTCATAGTGCTATTATTCATAAAAAAAATATCCTAGTTATAATCTTTTTTTATATATCTATATATATGGCAAATACTTATGCCTTAAGACATTAACAGCATTTGCATACGGAGCATAAGGAATATTTTAAAACACCTTTCGAGGCAGAGCACCATTGTATAATAATGTTACACAACTGAATTTAGTTTTCAGTTGTTTTTGCTATTCTAGAAAGAAGTTTGTGCAATCTCATGTTATTTGAAGGATATTCGCAAATTTAAGTGGAGGCAGAAATATACAACTGATTACATAAAAACGCTCAAAGGAAAGGGAAATTTTAAAATACAAATGTCGTTGCAGTAATACCTAGAACATTTCTTGAATTTGCATTCATATCGATTGCATTCAGTTAAATTCATCTTAAGTCAAGAAACTTCTGGAAAATATGTATAGCTCCATAATATTAAATAATGCATTATAAATTTAAAAGATTTAATATTTTAGTTAACATTCTGCGAACACTATTTTAACATTTTATGCATTAGTTAATATTAAATTCTGAAGTAATTTTATATTTAATGTTTAACGACTTTACTGATCAATATGTATGCAAAAAACTTTCAAATAATGCCTGTTTTTTCTTGTCTTTTACAGAATTTTTAATCTTTTATAACCGGTTTTTCAAAACAGAAATTCTCGCTTAATTGAATCAGAAAAATGCTCGGATTAAATAAAAAAAATTACATTAAAATTTGCTGGTGAGAACATTAAATCTCGATTTGAAATCATTTGCCTATACGTGGTACGGGCAAATCATGATTGGCAGAAATACGTACCCATATGACATACGGGTGAATCAGGGAAGCGGTTAAGGCAATTCATCCAAGAATTAAAAAACAAAATCAATTAACATCTTCAAATAATCTTATTTTTGGCGTATATTTGCCATGTATATGTAACCATAAAAGTGATCATTTATATCTTATAATTAATTAACATACAAAATGTCATGTTTTTAGACCATTCAGTAACAAAAAAATAGCATTTTTAGAATGGTTTTTGCTCCTGCACCCCCTTTGAATTAGTGGCATCGACATAAGATATAGCCTATGTTTGATTCGGGGTGAACACCATAATTTTTGTACCATTATATTTGAAACTGGTTTGATTGTTAAGGCTATTACCCCCTATAAATAAACAACCTTTACCTCTTTATAATGTGGGTACAGATTATCGAAAAGGTTTATTTACATACTAATTACAGTATGCTTCACAATTATAATACTGATAAAGCTTTTTTTTTGTATGATATGTTTTCAATGAGAATGCGCAAATTTCACCTTTTCACTTTCCTGACCACAAAAGCAAAGTTTTTGCAGGAAGTGAAGTTTTTCTTGTCTTTATGACAGAACCAATTAGAAAACGATATTCATTACTCAGAAACAAGAATTGTATTACATAGTGATATCAAAAGAAAAAAAAATACCTGCCTCAATATTGTAGTCGCTCACATCTGTCTAAACTTCCTCAAAGTTAAGATGCAAATGACACAAACAGAGATATGCACTCACTCATTAACAGTCAGTATCGATCTTCTTTCAGACTTTTACCACAATGAATATGTAAATCCTATTATTTACCAAAATGGTTTGGTAAAAGCCTCAAATCGGAACGTTTAAAAGTTTATTTTATGCTTTTACTGCAAGGATTTATCTCTATATTAGTATTTGAGATAGGATCATCATAGAAATCGTAAAAAAAACTGGATAGAAGCACCAGCTGTTGGGATATTTCGCTTGAAAATTACAGAATACTAATTTATATCCGGGGATAACTGAATCTGAAGTTTCATTAAAATTCATACATTAGTTCCTGAGACAGAGGTAATGCGATAATCATGGATAATGTCACATAGCAGCCCCACCTGTTAAGCGATATACACCAAAACGTAATCAGAACCATATTATATCAATGACTAACGGAATCTGAACTTTTACGAAAATCCGTCCAATAGTTCTTGAGATATAGCTATTGTGGACATCGTAAAAAAGGTACCATAGCTACGCCACCTGTTGGCCGATATAAACAAAAACTAATCAGATGCAGTTTATATCAATGACTATCTGGATATTATTTTTTAATAAATTCCGTGCATTAGTTCTTCAGATAGAACGCCCACAAAATTCATGTCATATACAGACAGACATTTTGTAAAAAAAAAAGTTTTATGAATTCCCTGCCCCTTAAAACTGTAAATCCGTTGAAATCCAGAATTCGAAAATTTTTACGAAACTAATACTTTTTTCTTGTAAAGGTAGAAGAAATTAAAATAATAAAAAAAATAATAATAACAATGGACAGGAAGAAATGACATATTTTGATGATTTTTACGATTATCTACTTTGTAGTGAATAAAATAAAATAAAACGTTATTTTGGGTGAATAAACAAAAACTTCATTCATAAAATCCGAAATTTTTAAATCTTGAGATCATTCAACTTGCTTCTACGACTGGCATGTCTATAAAAACTTTATGTGCTCATTTTTTCGACGAATACAAGGAGAACACAAGGAGACATAAATTTGAAAAAACCTATAAAATAAATAATATGAGAAACATCGTTTTATATCCATAAAATGTACTTCGATATCATTTCACTTCTATTTGAAGGTTAATGAAACGGAAAGTAAAAAGTCATTAGTTACGTTTTATATTTGAAGCAGTTTTAAAGTTTTCGCTACTATAAAATAGGAATTTTTACAACTTACGTTCGTTTATATGCATAGAACATTAATAGACTTTAAAATGAAAGTGAAAGATGAAAATAATGGAATATTCCATTTATAATATATCTAGTAACACAGTTTAATTTTTCCCACAACTCTTACTTTTTTAAAAGAATTGGCTCAAAAAATTTAGAAAGATTTTTATTGATAAAACATTAGCATCCGGAAAGTTAGAAAATCTTAACAAGTCGGAAATTGTACGTGAAAATTGGTAAATTAGGGGCGTTTGTATTATAAAAATATTTATAACTATTCAGATCTTGATGTTATAGGTGTTGCACTTTTATGCAAAAATGCATGAATACAAAATTTATTGATATTATATATATTAAATTCGATAATACGGGAATAATAAGACTCCATTTTAAATTTGATATCACCACCATGACAATATAGAATCACTATCTATCATGGAGTATCATTGAATTAATTGCGTTTGATAGGATTTAACAGAATGAAGAAATCATTTATTAATATTTTTTAAATTTTTGATTTGTTTTTTATACAAACGGCGAACACCAGATTAGGCAATCACCTCATTGAGTTCACAATTGAATATCCAGAATTAGTAAAAACTCGCATGTTATACTAAAATGCAATCGGTCTGCCAAATCATATCTTGGTGGAAAACATCTAAGAGCAAGAGGTTAGTTGTTAACTCGTAGGTTTATCATTGTGTTTTCTTGCTCTCAAAAGTATGAAAACATGGAGGATCCTACTATTTCGTAGGCTTCTTTTTGCGCGTTTATATGAGGAGAGATGGATGGACGGTCCAGATGAAGATTATAGGTGCAACACATTTATATAATTAGGAACACACCTAAAAATAAAAACTTGATAAAATAGACTAATAGACCGGTTTAGTCCACTGTGGTTATTATTTACACATGAGGCCTAAACAGACGGTCCAGCTGTTTCGGACTCAATACAAACAGCGAGAAACACAATTCGAATATAGTACTTCTTGACAAGTAACTAGGACACAAATTAATTGATATAAGAGGAATGTGTGTAAAAAATTCATTTGGTAGAATCAATAGTTCTTATATTTTTGAAAAAATAATTCTAGCTAGCGCTTTAATGGCAGTATGGTCAGCTGTATTATATGGTGTACCAGAACAGAGTTATTATAATATTTGTGAGCACAGTCATATAAAAAAAACATACAACTGATACACCAAGAACTGACGACGACAAACAAAAAATAAACGCTACTCAACCAGTGATTATAAAAAAAAAAAAAAAAATTTGAGGATTGGTACATTTGTAATGTTTTTACCTGCCGGTAAAATGCTTTGAATTTTTTCAAATAAATGTAAATTAAAACTAAAAACGTTTCACTTATTTTAATAATTCTTGCGCGTACATTAAACATACTATTTTTCTGTATGAAGTTTTTTATTATTGTATTAATCATTTGAATATACCGCAAAGTATTCTGTTAAAAAAATTTAATAAATGGAATATTTAATTATTTTTGAAAAAGGGTTCACACACACACACAAAAATTATTTGTTAAATTCACAAATAATCTAGAAGTTGTGATAATTACCAATTAATTGATATCTTTTGCATATAAATAATGCTCAAAATAATGTTAAACTTTAACCTTACCACAAAATATCGTGAATTCAAAGTTTCCGTACATGTTAGTGTAACAAGGCATAAGTTATGACTTCATAATATTTACCCAGCAATTTGTGTTGCTAAACTACAAGCGTCAATATTTACGAAATTAAATCATAACATACAGCTTCAACGTTGAACATTCGGAAACTTTATCAGATATGCACACAATAAGTTGTGCTTGCAGTTTATAATTTGAAGTTATTATCTTTACAGGTGTAGGTAATGTGCTATTTAAATATTACGCATGAATAAATTCGAAGCCGGTAAAATTACGTAATTTTAAATTTTATTGCCACGTTTATTCAATTTAGAAATAAAGAAATAATAATTAAATATGAAAAATACGACAATTGTTTATTTTTTTTTTCAAATTGATAATCTAAATTTGCGAAATTAAGCTATTTATCTAAAAAGATAAATTACATCTTTTTAAGAAATTTACTATAACAAACCAATACTGGTTAAGATGATCATTTAAGAGCCCAATATTGAATTAGTTGAAAATACAGCGAAACAAAAATTTATTATCAAGTTTTAAAATTCAAAATAAGTTCCAGTATTTGGTGTATGTGAATATTATAAGAACAAAATTAGGGTTTAATTAGTATGTAATCCCCTCCAAATTTAATATAAAACTTCCGTATTTTTATATTAAAAATACGGAATGTGGATGATAAATATTCAAAACATTGTTTATATTATGAAGATAGATTATACAGAGGAGAAAAATGAAGATAGGATTTTTCCATCACAGGACTTAAGTTCGACAATAATAATTGTTTCGTAACATCACCGTACATCTCAACCTATACATCACATGATCATGTGTATTTAATTTTGATTTTTGATTATAGATAGCAGCTTCAAATGCCATTGGGCATTTTATTATTACTTACCCATCATACGTAGTATAGGGTAAGTCTTGCAATCGTTTTGAAAATCGAAATTTTTTTGACAGATTTACACGTTTTAGATAGTGGAGATTCCGAAAAACATATTTTTAGAAAAAAATTTTGCCGTCCGTCTGTCTGTCTGTCTGTCAGTCTGTCTGTCTGTAAACGCTCTATCTCCCGAACAAATTGAGATAGAGACTTGAAATTTTGTATGTAGTTAGTATGTAAGAATGGGACGAAGCCTATTTAAAATCAGCAACCTCGATTATCCGGAACTATTTTTTTCGGACTCTCGAAAAGTTCGTTCTGATGAAAGGTATACAAAAATTTTCGAATTTTTTTGTTCTAAGGAATGGTCGTAAAAGGCAATAAAATAACACACATTTTGCATATAGAACAAAGTCGATCGGATTATTAGTTGCCGAGATATTTGTAATCCTGTTTTCTACATTCTTCGATTTTTCATGACCCTGTATTTCACTCAAATTTCAATTCACAGGTATATTTTAATTGGAAATGAGACGCTTAATCCGACGCAATTAATTGTTAGTTAATATAATTATTATTTTTGGAGTTATAAGGATGTTTCTTTTACGCAGTTCGGTACTACTTGAGTAGTTTGGCGTTTTATATAATTTGTCGAAATTTGTACATCAGCAGTTCTTAATATAGCATTACTATGTATATTAACAAGATTTAAATTTTGTTTATGAATTGCAATGCATTGTATAAATAGTTTTCACATGTTTTATTTTCATATACATATACATGTGACATTTTAAAGTTAGGAGCCAGAAACATCATCGCCAGGGTCCCCGTTCTTTGCACAGAAGTCATGGCCAGCGAGGGAAAAATAAAAAATAAATAAATGTAGCAGATCCAAAAAATCACTCATTGGTAGCTGTAAGTTTATTTATTCAACTGTAGTCATTATAGAGGGAAAAGCTCCTTTTTGCAAACGATCTTTTACCGAAATGTCCAAAAAAAATTCCATCATTTACTTCAATCAGCCGTACTCATCGACGAAAAAAACTCCAGAATCTCTCTCTTCTCATCTCGAGACTTCCACCTTTTAAAACTAAAAAGAAAATTCTAGAACTTTCTGTAATCTCAAACTATCATCCTTTTATGTAAACAGAATTCTTGTCCAGATACGAGACTATTTTACACAGACGATAAATTTATTTTTTTAAAAAAATATTATTTAACCAATTAATAATCGACTCATAATTTCTTAGGCAGACGATTTTTATCAATGATTAATTTTAAGAGAAAAAGAAAAGAAATGAATTTATTAATGCACACATCAAAGGTTGACGGCGGAAAAATAAATAAATAGATAAAATAAAATAATGATATTTTTTGAAAGGTATGGTTTTGGAATAAATTTAATAAGATTTTCTTAAAAAGGGTTGATAAAAACATAGAAGAAATCAGTTTTATTTGGAATATTAAGAAATAAAGTTTTAATTAAGAATATTTTTAATTTAGAGCCATCTTTTTATATTTACGCATACTGGAATAATGTTTTTTAAGGCAAATTAAGAATTTATATCGTCTGCATATAGATTAACAGATTAGATCTTGAAACAAGATTTTAATTTAATAATTTGAAGTAAGTACGGAACATTATTATAAGAAAATTAAGGTAGTATAAAGGTTAGTTTTGGCGAAAAAATTTTAAATTTGTAATATACATGATGGGTAAGTATTACGGTGGCCCCCAACGACTAGTTTTCTTTTTGAGATTACAAAAATCTAAAAATCTAAATGATCAATAAATATGAATAAAAAAAAAAAAACTGCTATTTAACAATGACATTTAACAAAGACTCTTTAACAAAGGCATTTTTTAATTTACGTTCACTGCAAAACACATGAACTTTTATCATAATAGTACTTTTCTGGCAACGTTTAATCATGAACTAGCGAGCTACGCCCGCTAGCTGGGCCACTTTTTCCAAACGAACCTCGGTATTAAGCAGTATATAATCTGCAAAAAAATTCATTTAATAAGCAAGTCTTGGTGTTCGAATCCTCAAGCACAAAAAAAAGTAAATTAAAGAGCTATGGTCCCTTTAAAAATATGTGATTTCGCACTGTGAGCCACGTGCACTTGAAAAAAAAAAAGATTGTGGATCGGCGCTATGGTCGCTTCGCGCCCACAGTCCCGTTAAATATATTTGGTTTTGCACGGTGGGCACTACGCGCCCATAAGACATTTTTTCGTATTTTTTAGTTCATCAGAAGCAGATTTTTACGCAGATTCTGAATATGTAATCAGTTTTTTTCTACTTTAAAAACTGTCTGCATGATGGTTTAAGAAAAAAACGCGCAAAAAAAAAGTTTCGATAGTCCTGATTTATTTCTAAGTTCAATATTTTAGCGAAAACTGCGGTAAATATTCTACGGCAAGTCAAAAAAATTGATGCGGAAAAAAAACGCAATTAGCGCCGGTAGAAAAGGAGGTTTTCGGCTGTTTCTTTTTTTAGCCAAAGGGGAAAAATTCATGTCCTTCACCACAAGGTGGCGCAGTGTTCTGCTTCGGAGCTCCGTTTGAGAATTGAGATATCCCATTGAGATATCCCGATTCCCAAGGGGTTTTTAATTCATAACTTTTTTAATTTTGGTCCCACGGTCTCGAAAATGCCCGAAATGACTTCCCCGGAATTTTTCCAATCGAAAGACAGCTCTCGCGACTTCCAACTCGCCTGCGTTGCGAACTGTAATCGGCTTCAAGCAGACAGACAGACAGAGGCGCACGGATTTTATTAGTATAGAAAATTAAAAGAAAAAAATGAAAAAAACAATGAAAAAAAAGATGCTTTATTTATGATTTTTGCATTTTGTAAATCAGAATAGTTTTATGATTAATGTAAAATGAATTATTATACACAAAAAATTGGTAACAAAAACGCGTTTAAATTAGTATCTATTCAAACGCATATGTACTAGCGAAAGATGAGAATGCGTTAATAATAATGAACTGACCTTCAAAGAAATTAGGACTAGAGAACTCATTCTGTAGTGGTCTGCAATCTCTATTGACTTCAGAAGTGAGAGGATGGAGAAGGCATGGTATGCTATTGGCCTAAAAGAAAATATTTGGAAATAGCGTACCGCGCCTCCCCTCCCCCTCGCTACCACGGAACACATTGGAGAGACTCAGATGCGCTCTGATTTATTCTAATAGTGATGTACATGAATGGCTGTGTTTTAATAAATAATGTTTATTTTTCATTATAGCCTTTTGATTTATAGTCACCTCATCATATTATCATGAACCACGAATACTTCACTAAAATGCTATTGTTATTTGGAGGGAAAGTTGAGGCAAATATTAAATCCTTCTTGGCGCTTTAAAGGTCGTCTCTTTTCGCGGAAATATCTTCCTTGGCAATTTTAAAGTAACATTCTTTTAAACTAAAAGGGCAGTCAATTCTACAGAAGCACCGAAGAAATTTCCGCGAAAATCCGTAGGGGAATCCCGAGAAAATAACGGAGGGAAGAAAAATTGATTTGACCAGGGTTATCGCGAAACAAATTTTTTCTTTTACGGAAGTTTTGCGATGCCTCCGATTTGGCGCGTTTCCTTAGCTCAACATCGTGTCACAACAGGCAGTAGCGTCCTTGCACAAAGGAAAAAAAAGTGCCGGTATTGAGTCTACTTATACGAGAAGTCTATGGGTCCCCCCCCCCCCAAGTTGAAAATTACTGGATATAAAAAAAATTTCTGTTTGGGATGTTTTCAAAATGGATATATGAACTGAAAAGCAATCCAATTACTTCCACTCCCCAAATCCAAGTACTTTCTAGTCCAAACTTAAAAAAAGATTTTTCGACTGTTCAAAAAATTCGTTAATTTGTGGTTTATTATTTGTTAAATAGGATTGAGTTTAGTCGGGGAAAAAAGAAAATTCATGAAACTTCGTTAAATAGGGGTTTGTTAAATCAGGGTCAGACTGTATATTTAAAACCCAAAAAAATTTAATGTTACGTAACAATTAAGAAGTACAAAAGTGGGTTTATTTAAAAATTTGTTTATTTACTGCATTTTATTTATGTGTATTATTGATTAATGCACTTGTATAACTAACTTACATATCATTACGCCTACACAAACGCGCATGCACACACACACACTCTCACACACATAGAAAAGCCAACTGAGTTAAATATTACGTAACAATGAAGTTTTTAAAAGAAAAAATGAATTTTTAACAATGCCTTTTTTTAATATTAATTTACAAAAATGAATTTGACTTCATTGTTGTTTTTGACATGCATTGTTTAAAAAATTATTTTTATGATTTCCTAAAAGATTCTTATTGGGTTCTTTGCAAATCTGCGATTTTGATATTAAAACTGTAGTGAAGTTGAGAATTTGAAGAATTTTTCGCTTTTGTGATAATTGTATACAAAGGTCTTTTAAGATTACATTTTGAAATTCTACTATTATATAAATAACATCTAGAAATTTAGCTAATTTTGAAGTATCAAGTAGAATATTAAGAACAATGCAATCGCTTACTGTCTTTCTACAACAGGCTGTGATGAACCATCTTACCAAATATATTGTAAAATCTGTGAGTACATATTTAAATTTTAGACAAAATTTTGTTTTCCAATTTTGCTATAACTGCTAATGTTTTCCGCAATAATTATAAAATGTACATTAAAACGTTCTTTCCAACCATTCATGTAATATGCTTAGATATATATTAATAAATTTGGGAATTGGACGATTTATATTTCATGCCAAATGCAATATCTAAAAAAAATATCCGTTTATGGTTTAATTAAATAATTCTATATTTAACTTCATAAATTATTTTTTATAATTAAGTTTATTCTTATATTATTTAAACTCCTTTTTAGGTGCGTTCGTAATTACGTAGAAACGTATCATGTAGGCATCATTCACTGAAAAAATGGGTTGAATAAAAAGATCAGTTTTAAGTACCTCACATACTCAAAGTAGCTCCGATCCACATGCACTCAAAATTGAAAAACACATGTTCTCATTTTTGAATCCATGGTTGTGATCAAATATAAATCGCTGAACAAATATGAGCAAACACCTGAATTTACAAATTAAAGTAAAAATATACTGTCTTTATTTCTTGCTCAAAACTACTATCAATAAATATTTAATTGAATATTTATTAAGAAAATCTGCAAGAACTTTTAAGTTACTTTAAAATACCGTGCATAATTTAATATTTGCATTAATAAGCATCTTTCATGCCGCCATAAATGGAACAAACCGGTACAGAATACAAAATTATCATTTGTTGGGATTTGGTAGCTTGTAATGTTTCAAAATTGAGGAAGCAATGTCCTCATTTTTGATCCAAACATACTCAATTCGATATGAGTACATCGATGTAAACATTTTTGAGTACTTAATTGCTTTCAGTGTTTATTCCGTCCGTCCATCTGTCTGTCCGTATATAACATCGCAGAAACTAAGCAACCGAGTCGTTTGAAATTAAAAATATATAATTGTTGGATAATTTTGTTGAGTAATTTAACTTTTTTTGAAAATCGGATGCATAATTTAGTTACAGGGACAATCAAAAGTATTCCGTTACATTATGGCGAGTGGGGGAAAAATAGCATCAGGTGCATTTAATGATTAAATATTTTTTCGAATATAGTAAAATTGATTTGTATCTATGAAGCATATGCTAAAATATACATTCTGTGCAATCTGTGGTGCAAAGGATATTTTTTATTAATTTACAGAGTCACACAAAAATATTCCATTACTTAATAGCATAGGCGGAACATAGTTTAAGACGCGATATTATATTAAACTACTTCAGATTTTATGAAATTGACATATGTTGCTGAGGTTTACTGTAAGTTATTTCACATAAAATAGAAAGCATATAGTGTGTACAGGAGCACACAAAAAATTTCTGCTGCTGCATTGTATCCGAAGAACTATAAAGATTTACACAAAGATCTGATTGAAAACTTCCTCATAGTACAAATGCACCTTATTTGCTTTGTTTGTAATGCAATTTTTTACATATTATAATTTAAATTAATTCCTAAAAATACATGTTTATTAAGATGAAGTATTCTTTTATGCAGAGTTTTTCTGTACGAAATGAATTTTACATCCGATTTGATACTACGTACATGGCTTCTTTTGTGATAATTTTGTCTTTAACTCATTGTTTTCCTATAGATAAATATTTAAAATTTCAGAATGGAAGTTATATTGTTGCGATAATTTATTTATTACCCATCATACGTAGTATAGGAAATCTTGCAGTCGTTTTCAAAATCGAAAAAAAAAATTGGACGGATTTACACGTTTCAGATACTGGAGTTTACTAAAAACATATTTTTTAAAAAAATTGCCGTCTGTCCGTCTGTGCGTCTGTGTGTCTGTCTGTAACCGCTCTATCTCCCAAACATATTAAGATAGACTTGAAATTTTGTATGTATTTAGTATGTAAGAATGGGAAGAAGCCTATTTAATGTCAGTAACCTCGATTATATGGAACTATTTTTTTCGGATTCTCGAAAAGTTCGTTCTGATGAAAGGTATATAAATATTTTCAATTTTTTTTATTTTAAAGAGTGGTCGTAAAAAGCAATAAAATACCACAAATTTTGAATAAAAAGCGAATTCGATAGGATTATTAGTTGCTGAGATATTTGTAATCCTGTTTTTCACATTCTTCGATTTTTCATGACCTTGTATATTATTCAAATTTCATTTCAAAGATATATTTTAATTGGAAATGAGACGCATAATCTGGCGCAGTAAATTATAGTTAGTATGATTATTATTTTTAGAACTATAAGGATGTTTCTTCTACACAATTCGACACTGCTTGAGTAATTTGGCGTTTTATATAATTTGTCGAAATTGGTTCATCAGAAATTCATTAACAGAGCATTACTATGTGCTAAACATATTTAAATATGCGTTTACATTTTATTTTGGATTTCCTATGCATTTTGTAAATAGTTTACACATGTTTTATTTTCATGTTTTTTATTATGTATATCCATTATGGGTAAGTATTAAGGTGAACCCCCAACGACTAGTTTTTTATCGAGATTGATCGACGTGATAATGAAGAAGTACCAAAGCTGGTTTATTTACTAATTTGTTTATTTACTGTATTTTATTTATTGTATTATTGATTAATTCGCTTGTATAACTAATGTACATATCATCACGCCTACACTAACACGTATACACACACACACACACATATTTATATATATATATATATATATAAGAGACTAGCTGACCCGACAGACGTTGTCCTGTCACCGACAGACGTTTTCCTTCCTGGCACCGACACCAGAAAATCAAATAAATGTACTTAAATATAGTAATACGCACGATAAACACTACGCTCTTAATTTAATTCTTATTACAATTATGTAAGGAAATTACTTTTCACTCTTCAGTATATTTTGAAGTTGGTTCAATTTTTGATAGAAAAGTTTATTTTTCTCTTTTTTGTTAAAAGTTAACGATTTTCTGAAGTCAATTAATCAAAATTATAATACAGGCTATATTACTGTAAAGCATACACGTTTGACAGGAGCAGAGTTCGAACACGCGATCTCTTTCTTCGAGAAGCAGAGCTGATATCTGGCGTCTTAGACCGCTCGGGCAATCCGTTCGCACTCTATTCATCGAACTTATTCAACATTTTTAATTAGCGAAAAATCACTAACTATTAGTTTTTGCCTAGTTACTGAAAAAGTACTGAATCAATTTCGATGAAATGTGAATCTATGAAATGTGGATTCTCGAATCCACTGGAACACACGCGCAAAATTCCATTAAAATTCAGTTACATACACACGCACAGAAGATTTTTATTTATAAAGATAAGCATTGAAAATTTCAGATTTTTGCGCCGAAGACATCGTCAAATTAGGGAAATGTGAATTATCTCACGAACTACTGGATTTAAACGAATTTGCTTATTACCATTTGATTTAGAATGAGAAAATGTATTAAAATATGTTATCAGTTGAAAAATAACTATAAAAGCCAATTTTTAAGGAATTTTTTAAAAGTTCGTTCTTTTTTGTACTCATCTTAGGGGTGGAATTTTCGAAAATCATTTCTTAGTGGCACTCGATGTTATAAGAAGTATTTTTACCCCAATTTTCAAGATTTTTGGATCGGCAGATTTTTTTGTGCTATGATTAATACGAAATCCTGACTTTCTTTAATATATATAGCATTTTTAATTAGCGAAAAATCACTAACTATTAGTTTTTGCCTAATTACTAAAAAAGTACTGAATCAATTTCGACGAAATGTGACTCTAAACCATTCTCGAATCTGCTGGAACGCACACACAAAATTTTATCAAAATCGGTCCAGTCGTTTAGGGGGAGTTCAATTACATACACACGCACAGAAGATTTTTATATATAAAGATAAAAGAGTCAAATGTTACGCAACAATGAAGTTTTCTTTGAGAAAAAAGAATTTTTAACAATGACATTTTTAAATATAACTTTACAATAATGAATTTGATTTCTTTGTTGTTTCTGACATGCATTGTTTAAGAATTTTTCTTCTGATTTTCTTAAAGTCTCTTATTGGGTTCGTTGCGAATCTGCGATTTTGATATTAAAACTGCATTGAAGTTCAGAATTTGAAAATTTTATCGCTTTTGTGATAATTGTATACAAAGCTATTTTAAGATAACACTTCGAGCTTCTATTATTATATAAATAACACCTAAAAATTTAGTTCTTTTTGAAACGGTCAGTAGTACATTAAGAACAATGCTATCTACTGTGATGAAACATCTTCTCAAATATGTTGAAAAATCTGTGAGTATAAATTTAAATTTTAGGCAAAATATTTTTTTTCGACTTTACAATGATTGTTAAAGTTATCCGCAATATTAATAAAAGGTACATTAAAATGTTGTTTTCTACTATTGATATAAAATATTTAGATGCATCTTAATAAATTTATGAAAAGAAAGATTTATATTTCATGCCAAATTGAATTTTAAAAAAAATATCGTTTTTGGTTTAATTAAATAATTATGCGTTTAAATTAATAAATTATTTCTTATCACAATAAGTTTATTTTTATATTACAGTAAAACCCCGATCTATCGTTCCCGCATCTATCGTTATCCTGCATTTATCGTTTTACTTCTAAAGTCCCTGCACAATTTATACTTAAATAATGTTAACGAAACCCGTCTTCGAAACATAGTTCTTCGAAAAGTCAATTTCCCGCATCCCTTGCTGTAAAAAATGTTTTCTTCTCCGAAATGAAATTGAAAGTCATGCGAATTCATATGACATACAAACTGAAATAGCTTCTTTTATCCTAAAGTAACTCATTTGTGCTGTTTGTGTTGATAATGGCGACAATAATGCAGATAAAGAGTAATTGCATAGAGCAGAGGTTATATTTCCATTGATCAAGATGTTGCGACATGTGGTGTCCTAAACGTCGGAGAAATCTATGATAATGCAAAATATAAAAAAAATTGTGAAGTAGCAAATAATAATGTTCTTGTTGAGTAAGCTGAGCCACCTGTGCCAAATGTGTTTGATTCAATTACGGTATTTGAAACTGTATGCACTTTTTTCTTTTATAGTTAAGTAAGCAATAAATTAGTATTTATTGGTATACTGTATACATTGCATGCATTAGGAATGCATAAACATTGTGTTTATCGTACTTTGAAGTTAATCCGCATTCATCGTTTATTTTTTCGTTCCCCTTGTAAAATGATGGATCGAGGTTCTACTGTGTTTAAACTCATTTTTGGGTGCGATCGCAAATATATAGATGCGTTGCACGTATAGTCGTCGTTCACTGAAATAAATGGGTTCTCAGAATTGAATAAAAAGTTTAGTTTTAAGTACTTCACATAATCAAAATAGCTCCGATCCACATGTACTCAGAATTGAGAAACACATGTTCTCATTTTTGAAGCCATGGTTGTGATCAAATATAAATCGCTATGAACTGACCTTTGAATTTACAAATTAAATTAAAAATATACTGGTTTTTATTCCTTGTTCAAAATTATTAACAATAAACGTTTAGTGGAATATTTATTAAGAAAAAATAGCAAAATTATTAGCAAAATACCCAAATCGAATATTTGTATGACAAGAACATTATTTGCAAAAACTTTTAAGTTATTTTAAAATACGTGCATAATTTAATATTTGCATTAATAAGCATATTTCATACTGCCATAACTGGAATAAACCAATACAGGGTACAAAATTATCGTTTGTTGGGATTTGATAGCTTATGATGTTTCAAAATTGAGAAAGCAATGTGCTCATTTTTGATCCAAACATACTCAATTCGATATGAGAACATCGATTTACTCATTTTTGTGTACCTCATTTTTTTTCAGTTTACGCTCTTCTTATGAGATAATTTTGTCTTTAATTCATTGTTTTTCCTACAGATAAATATTTAGAAATTCATGAATTCATGAATGAATTTGAATTCATTGTTGTTTTTGACATGTATTGTTTAAGAAAATATTTTCCTAATTTTCTAAAAATCTCTTTTTCGATTTGTTGCAAATCTGCGATTTTGATATTAAAACTACATTGAATTTGAGAATTTGAAGAATTTTTATCGTTTATGAAAATTTTATACGAAGGCCTTTTAAGATAACATTTTGAGCTTCTATTATTTTATTATATAAACAACATCTAGAAATTTATTACTTTTGAAAGTCTTTAGTATCTTTAAAACAGTGCTATCTCTTTCTAATTTTCTACAAAATATCGGGATGAAACATCTCACCAAATATATTGAAAAATCTGTGAGTATATATTCTAATATGATAAAAAAATCTTAGTTTATTGTAAAAATTCGGGATCAATTAAAAAATATATTAAATATATATAGGACAGTTGCACCATAAAATTTTAACTAATAATAACACATTGCTCAGTGGTGCACAAAACAGGAATTTTAATATACATTAGTACATATTAAAATAAAATAAAACTTTCAACGTCCATTATCATATTTTTCTGAAGACGCCCGCAGAAGACGGCGCGAAACGTTGAAAGTTTTATTTTATTTTAATATGTACTAATGTATATTAAAATTCCTGTTTTGTGCACCACTGAGCAATGTGTTATTATTAGTTAAAAAAATATCTACAAGTAATTTTAATTATTTGTGATTATTTCCATAAATAAACAGTTTAACGCCAAAACTTGGGATTTATTATCATACAGAAAAGAGCATTAAATTTATTTTCCTTTGAGTTAATCCGGTTTGTTCTAGAAAAAATATTGTTACTCCCTGAAACAGCACGTTATCTTACTGAAAGCATTTAAAAAGCATTGGGTATATTTAAAAAGAAAAACTCAGATTATTAAAATGTTTAACTTTAAAAAATGCTGCTTAAATACTTTACGTTATTGCAGAATCCGTCATAAATGTTCAAACACTTATTTAGTAATATTTGATCTCTGATATATTTACCTTTAGAGACTCTATGAAAAACATAAGAGTTGTAAAGTTATGTGTAAAGCTGAGACAAGGAATATCTATGGCGTTTTCCTTGAAGAAGGATAACCATAGCGTTGAAAGCATGAACTCGTTAATTTGCTATCGTACAAGAGACCATTGTATGTTGCGTGTGTCGTGGGCATACATTGTAAAGATAGGGTTTCCAAGGAATTTTCGACTTTATTTCAGGCTAGCTCATAAAAGTGATTAAGTCACTTACATTGTTCATATAGGCTATATTGCCCATTGAAATTATTGTAGCATTATAGAAGTGTATCTACATGTTAGTGTCGAAACCAGCTGCCGGAATTTTAGAGAAAATTTTTTATGCATGCATTTTTATTCGCATTTATTTTTTCTTACCTCAGTAATACATAAATGATACTGTTTTATCCTTTTGGTACTAACTCATGGTTGTTTTATTTCTATAACTTATGACCGAAATTATAGAATAAATGTAGAATAAGATTTCCGTTTTGAAACCCAATGCAAACATTTATAAAATCATATTTTTTAAATTAATATTTAAACAAGGATGAACATAATAATGTATAAATGTATATGTCTGATACGCAAAGTCTGATTCAACTAATCCTGCATTTAAAGAAATGTGGTAAATTATATACGATAACAGAATCATGTATGAAATTCTATAGGAAATATTTTATACCGTATCTTTTTTCACTTTATGTTAAGAATAGGAGATATCGTGCGTAAAAAAAATGCATTTTGTGCGTATAAATTAGATTAAAATATTAATACCCTTTTGAGGAACCCTGCTATCATTGCTCATTTTCGTTGTTTTTTAGGTAATCATTTATTGCAAAACAAATTTTTAAATGCATGAGCAATTTTAGGGAGAACATTTCTAATAAGATTTTCTTACTGAATGTCTAAAAAATTTGCGATTTTTTTTTTTTTTTAAGAAAATAATTTTTATTTCAAATTCGTATATCTGTTATTTTTATTAGTGAAACTACCTAATGTTACCTTTAGAATTCACTTAGGAATCACTTCTTGCTTCATATGATATATATATATATATATGTATATATATATAAATAAATAGAGATGTACAGGGGTTGGACAAAAATATGGAAACACCTTAAAAAAACACGTTTTCTTGCCTAGTATTATGTACGGTACTCGTTGTTATTCAAAACAGCTTGCAGTCTTCTCGGAATGGATAAATGCAGTTTCTATATGTTTTCCAAGGGAATATTGTACCATTATTTCTGCAAAACAATGGCATGTTCAGAAAACGATGTTGGCGGTGGATAGCGAGAACGCACTTTCCGCTCCAATGTAGACCACAATGGTTCGATAATATTCAATTCTGATGATTTTGGGGGCCTGGGGAGATGCGAAAATTCATCCTTGTGCTCAGAAAACCAGTCCTCGACAATGTGAGCTGTGTGAACGGGGACATTGTCGTCTTGGAAGATACCACCATCATTGGGGAACAAAACTTGTACCATTGGATGGACTTGATCGGCCAAAATGTTCACATAAATCTGAGCAGAAATGCGCCCTAACAGAGTTATCATGGGGCCAAAAGAGAACCACGATATGGCTGCCCAAACCGTCACCAAACCCCCGCCATGTTTCACTCTTGGCAACAAGCAGTCTATATTATAGGCTTGAGATGGCGTTCTCCAGACGTAAACTCGGCCAGAAGTGGGGAACAATGTAAAAGAAGACTCATCATACCATATTACCCTCTTCCACTACTCTATAGTCCAGGCTTTATCATTTAAATACCACTTTTTCCTGTTACAGGCATTAGCATTACTGATGGATGGCTTTTCAATTGCAACATGGCGAGCGATTCCCTATTTATAAAGCTCCCTTTTAATTGTTTTGGTACTCACAGGATTTGGTAACACGACATTCATTTCAGCAGTAACTTTTGCAGCTGTGGACTGCTTATTTTTCGCGATAATCCTCCTTAATGATCGTCTGTCACTGTCACTCAGCACACACTTTCGTCCGCGCTGTGATTAAGCGGATGATGTTTTTTCCGCATTTCAAATATGCAGAATAAATCTTCGACACAGTACCTCTTGTAACACTAAAAACCTCGGCTACCTTGCTTACGGAAGCACCCACCATACGTGCGCCAACAATTTGTCCACGTTCGAATTCTGTTAACTCTGACATAATGCAATGATAATATCACATAACAGTACTCCAACAACGACTGGACGGTGCAGCGATTTTACGAAGTTCTATAGGTGGCGTCAGTAAGCGAAAACTCCAGTGCCATCAACATAGTGCATTATACTCAATCTTTCTTTTCAAACATGCATTTCAAAAGGTGTTTCCATATTTTTGTCCAACCCCTGTATGTCTTAAAATACACATAGAAAAACATTTATGCATACTTAGATAAATTTTTGTCTTTGCTTCATCTTCATCTTTAACATATAATTTAACAGCAAAATGTTAAAAGCAAATAAGTATTAAGTAAAACGGGCAGTGATACAATCAATTTTGAAATTAGTTCTCTTTCTTTTGAGTAGTAACATGTTCCTGAAATATTGTTTTAACTTCTAACCAGAAACATTCATAGAATGGTTATAATTTTTAAACATTAAGTTTGCCATATGAGAATTCAAATCATCATGAGCGCCATCAGTTTGTCTTTCAACCGGCAATTGTCGATATAAAAAAGTATAATTTTCATGTTAATTAATAAATGTTCACAAATTCTTGCTTAGAAACTCGTAGACAGCTGACCAGAGCCCTACCCAACGGGCTGTTCTCCAGTTGAACAAGTTTAAGTGCCAGGAGAGTGGGACCAAGATCGCCTCATGGGGTGACTCACAAGGCAGAAACTCAGGTCTGCAAAATGTCTAAGTTGGAACTGTGTTTATTGCCTGATTGTTATAACTTATTTTGATTTGGCGCCGCTCACCACCTATTCACTATACCAGACAGCATAGGTCTGAATGTTTTCGTGTCTACACTTTGCTGTGGGTGCTAGCTGTGAAACGGGTGGAGAGGTCACTTTTGAAAGAAAAAAAAGTGATAAGTGGCCAAAAAACTGAGTCGTATAGTGGGATGAAAGGGTTTGAGCCGAAAAAAGGGACGAAGAAAGAGTTGCAGAGGGAGATAAGATTTCGCCTTTTTACGGTAATCCATCTGGTAAAAATTTTCTCCGTAATCTGCCCTATTGACCCCATGCACGTGACGGCACATGCTTCATCTTGCACCCAAAAGTAAGGTAAATGTTGTGTTCTCCCATTTGTAAACATAGCAATTTGCGCTTCATTTTTTAAATAGAAAAATAATGCAAGAATAAGATAAATCAGAATTAAACAGAAAGACTACACGTTCTTTAAATGATAAGCGGGGAATTATGAAGTTCTGTGTGGGCTCGAGATGTACACTAGATTAAAGGATCGGCGTTGCTGTGACGTCAGTGCAAAGAGTATATTAGAACGGATCCAGTAGCGGTTGGGGGCATAGCCTATTTGCATATAATAAAGAGGCAGGCAGTTAAAAATATGGGGAAAGGGTATTTCCGGGAACTGCCAATTTTGACTGTTTAGCATGTCCCAACCGGCGGTGGTGGTAACGTGATTGGACACCTGTATCTGAAAAGTGTTAAATGCATAGTTATGTGTCAATATATTTTGAAAAATTATAAAAAAAGTTATTTTTACAGGGAATCGTATTTCGTTTAAGGCATATTCATTTATATTATATCATCTAAAATATTTTTTTCTTTTAATCAAATGTTTTGTATGTAATTTAATCTCCATTTTTTTCAGCCACCTTTAGATACCACCGGAAAAATTTTGATTGAAGAAAAAAAATGTGCAGTTGAATTCAGGTAATTCTTTCTTTTAATAAGCTTAAGTAATTAATACTTAATAATGTAATTATGTAATAAGTAAAGAATAATACGTACTGTCAACTAGGGTAACTTTAGCCTAAATATTTGCATTTCATGCATGTTCAGCATCTCCATTATCATATTAATATTAAAAAAATGAATATCATATAAATGTTATGCTTGCTAACAATATATGAAACCACACTATTAACATAAATTTGTCAAGATTAATTTTTTTTTAATCAAAAATTGTTTTTAAATGTCTGGGCCAATATTCCTTCAATTAGAGTTACACTGGCCTATGTGTTAAAACGAATGTTGAAGGGACTAAACATGATTCGAACCTGAAAGTTATATATTCGAATCATAAAAATGTTATGTTTGTATTCAAATAAATTGCATTAATTGATTGTAATTATTATGTCGATAAATGTCACCCTATTGAAAAAGAGGAATGGAGCGGATGAGCAGTGTATATAAATAAAAAGACAGTAAATTAACATATGTTTAATTTTACAAATATTACAAAGCTCATAAATATTGCTTAACGGAAATTTTCCAGATCTAGGACTGAATACTGCTTTTTTTCTATGACAGAGGTTTAGGTGGACTAATTTTTGAAACAATATCGTTCCATTCATACATTATGGAGTTCGGTCTGTTTGGACAATGTCTATTCATTAACATATTTTCCATGCTGTCAACACCAAAACCCCCCTTGATTTAAACGTAATCCTTCTTGTATTTATATTGTCATTAAAAAGCTCAAGTACAAAATTTGCAGCGTTGCAGTCATTTTGTCAACGGCTTCCTTGCTTAGTTTAGTTTGAACAATTACATAGGATGAATTTTCAGCAAACTTTTTTCATAAGCACAAATGTATTTTCATACGTTTACCAAAAATAAGCAAAAAATGTCTCAAAAACATCAGAATTTAAAATTCATCAAAATAAGAGAAAGCTCCCATTCAAACATAACATATTTTACGCCTTGACAGTAAGTATAGGCAAAAATTAAATGACGATTGGTTAAGCCATTGTCACCCCACTAGAAAAAAAAAAACGCTTTACATTTTTATCCCAGGAAAAATAACACATAATCCTACATTAGGTCTTTGTCTTCCCTAATGCAGTTTTAATAACACGTGCTTTCCAAGGTTCAAATGGATTAATTCTCAACTTGTCAGGAAAAAGTTGTAAGAATAAAATTCTCAACGCCTTCACACGAATTTGCTTGACTGGTGTTGCCATAGTGGATCTGAGCGAATTACTTACAGAAGGAATGCCAAATCAAGCTAGTGCTGCCATTTATATTTTGAGACCTAAACTTTGTCGATGATTTTTTTCTATTTTGGACAAAGGTCACCTCAGTTGACGGAAGTTTTTAAATGCCTGTGACAATATCTCACGTTAATTCAATCACAATAGACTCATTATGAATTTAAAAAAGCTCAATGCTTTATTAAAAAGGTGACAAAGATAATAACAGCAATAAAACACCGAATATACTGGCGATAATTAATAACACTATGCAACAAAGTAAAAAAAAATATTTTTGTTGGGTTCACAATATGTAATTATGATTTGCCACCTTAAAACTATGTGAAATATTAAAATAAAATTGTTCTATCACGTCAAGTTTAGTAGTGAAACGCATTTATTGATTTTACTTAAAATTATATGAAGTAATGGCATAAATTGTTATTCTACGCTTAAAAGAAACATTTTTTTTGAACGATTGGCTTTTCGCTTATAGCCAGCTGTGGCAGTATCCCTTTAGATGCTCCAACAGTAGTTTGCAAGTATAGCTAGTTTCCATTTACTCTCCTCACGTACTCTGCAATTTCTTGATGAAATCTTCCACCCTGTTCATCACTTACTGAACCCATGTTATCCGGAAAGAAACTTAAATGGGAGTATAAGAAATGAATTTACAACGACATATTACGTCCTAGTTTCTGATGCGCAACCAGCATCTATATTGTTTACCTCTATAAATACATCTTCACTATTAGAAGGACCTGCTTCGTCTTCTTCTTCAATAGAACTCGATAAACTTGATAAACTACAAAATCTTTTCGATACTGGAATGTCTGGAGAATGTGGTAGCGGCATTGACACTAATAACATAGTAGCATACTTCACCAAATGTTTTGATTTATTTTGAAAACCTTTCACTGTTAATGAACAGAAGTAACAGTCGTCGGCGTGATTTTTAGATTCACGCCACTGCATTGGTACACCAAAAGGAATTTTTTTAATGTTACTTTTGTACCAACACATTAAATATTTATAACATTTTAAAGAACGCACTTTTATCGCCTATGATTTGTCATGATTTTTAATGGCTATTTAGAAATAAGCTTCAAAACGCTTCTGAAACAGAGGCGAAATTGGCTTTTTTTTCACTTGTAGGAGCAAATTGACCACAACCATAACAAAATAAGCAAAGAGAATTAACACAAACAAGCGGCATTTTGTAGATTTATGAATAATCAAAATGTTTTGATGAATTTTGTACACATTAATAATATAATTTTATAACTACATTCATCTAAGTGTAGTGGAAAGTAAATAAACTAAGATTACCATTACTTATGTTTTGGTACGTTATATCTAAACATAAATTTGTTTTCTGTTGTTTACTAAGTATATACCTAATATGAATTACCACTCGGGATATCGGTGATTTTTTTTATGTTGCATAGTGTAATTCAAATAATACATTTTGTAAAAATCACCATAAAATAAAAAACAAAGCCGGACGCGTTTCGAATTAAAGCAATAACAGCCCGTCATCAGCTAAAGAAAACATATGTCCGTAAGAAGATAACGTCAGAAATGAACTGTAAAACAAAAAGTGAAGATTATAAAGAATGCGACAGTTAGAGCTAGTTGAATGAGCACAGGCGAACGATAAAAGTGATGACAAAATATTAGGAAGTGGAGAAAAAAGTGAAATAATTGAAATAATAAGAATAATATATATAGAAAGACAAGAGACAAGGGAAAAGAACTACAAAAGCAACTTCGCAGGAGAAAGGATGGGGATGATGAGGGATCATTGACAAGATTATCAGAATTTTTGCAAATAAAATAAGCTTCATGAACACTTAGGTGAGAAGAAGAGGCAGAGCCAGAAACAAGTCTGGACATGGAGAAATTGAAATAAGGACCAGAATTCCAACAGTAAGAAGCAATCGAAGACTCAGAGATTTCAAGATTTTCAATATACCTCATATGCTCGCTCAATCTTTTCCTCAAAACTCTCCCGGTCTCACAATATATAGTCCAGTTTGCAAGAGCAAGGAATAAAATAAATACCCTACTGGTTCTCAGTAGGAACAAGATCTTTCACATAGTAAAACTTAATTTTATCCATAGGTTTAAAGATAACTTTACAATTGAAACGAAAAATGATTTAAAAAATTTTAAAACACAGAATAGAATAAAAAGGTAGAACTATAGAGTTAAAATAAGGAGGATTATTTAAATCAGAAAGTGGACATTTAGGCTTATTAAATTTATACAAAGTTTTGTCAATCAAAGAGAGATTATAACCACAAGCAAGGGAAAGATATTTGAAATAACTAATTTCATTACTCACTCTTCTTCTCTGAATAATGAAATTAGTTATTTCAATTATGGCCCTCTCCTTGTAGGTTACAAGTGTTCAATGCGAGAGCTGATCTTTTAATGGAAAGGCGTTACCCAAGAACACTTCAGTTGAATTATTACTAAGTAATGTTTAAATTATTATAGGTTAAGAAGAGAAGATTGTGCTGCTAACATTCAGTGAAAAAAGTAACTTTACTGAGAATAAAGGATTTGTTAGTAAAAATAATAACAATTACATGGATTTGCACGCACATTCTGTGGAATTAACAAATTTTGGGTACTACTCTGTTATCCCGTCGACCAATTTCGCCAAATTATACAAATCACCAAACTGACAGCCAAATTATACATATTGGCATAATTTTTATTTTAAATAACGAAAAAACAAATAATTAGTAGAATATTAATAAAAATACAAATAAAAATTGAAATAAAAATCACTTAATGACATTTTAAATACGTGAATCTTATTGAATGTGACATTCGCGATCATCCATTATTGGCATTTAATCTTATTGTTTGGCGATAATTTATTGGTCGACGGGGTAATACATTAGTACCAAATTTTGTTTATGAGCTAGTTATACTATTAAAGATTTGAAACTTTGCTGAACCGTCACTCCACCACTTTTATAAAACATCTCTATTCTGATCAATGAGAATGCTCCATAATACTGTGAAGAAATCGCTTTTTATAAAAGAGGTGGATTGATAATGCAGCAAAAAATTTCAAATTTTTAATATTGTATTAGAAATGTGCATCAGGATTGCTTTCATATTCTGAAATAAAGCATGTTTAAAGTACTGTATATTTTTTAAAAATGATTCTTAAAAAATGAAAATTAATTTCAGTTTAATATTTTTTCAGTGAATTTATTAATGCTAAAGATGACCCTGCTCATGCAAAAGGAGATAGTTGCATCGAGAATGATCCTGTAAAGGCGGGACATAATGATTTTGATAAAACGAGTATTGTGAATGAGGAAATTCATGTTGGTGAAGAGAAACAAGTTATTTATGATCCATCTGATATCCCTATGGTATTTTCCGAGGCGATTGATGATTATTATAATTTTAATGAAAATGGAGGACCAAGGTAAGTCAATGAAGCTTTAAATTATTTCGACAGATTTTACTCATTGCATCTAAAAATTATCTTTAACACTTTCTGGTACAGGTAAATTCTGTTTTTAAAATGAGAATTGACTGACATCGGCATTTACAGACAACGTTTTTGAAATTTTGATATTCTTGCTGTCGCTTACAAGCTTTGAATTAAAGTTAGGTGGGTCCACTGTGCTGGAAAGTGTTTAAAGAGAATGTATATGTGTGACTATGTAGCTAAGTGCCAAGTCTAAAGTTTCATATAATATGAAGTAAATGGAATTGCTAAGAATTTAATTACAAAAATGTATATAGTAACTCTTCGCTATATCGCTTAATTTTTACATTTCTCATTTGGTATAACTCTTTTTTGCCGAGTCTGCTGTGCTATTACGAAAAAAAGCAAAGAAAGTTTTCACATAAATTACAATTTTTTTATAAGTAATAATAGTTAAATATAATTTTATATTTTCAGTCCAATATATAAAAATGAAAAATTTTCTGTCTTCAATTCTATACAAATCCAGAGTTTTGAAAGCTAAAATTGTGAAATGTAACATAGATGTGTATTAAAAATGGCCGAGGCAACTAACGTAATCCGGAATCGTAATAAATTAAAGTTAATTTTTAATTAACAACCCCCCCCCCCAATTTATAAAGAATTTTCTGTCAAATTTTAAAAATAAAATTCATATAATTTTTCCACTTATGATTATTTTTTAATCTCAAGAAGATTATTTAAATAACGAGGTATTCTGAAACAACTTTTCATCAGAAAGGTTTTAGTCTCGGTCTCAATCCAGATTACAGATTATATTTAATAAGTAGGTAGGTAATGTGTTGTCCGGATTAATAAAAAGGTAAATAAATAAAGAGATACAATGTAAAATAAAAACATTCTTAAAACCACAAATTTTCTCGAATGTTCGAGTTGAACGTTGAAAGCTTAAGTCAATGTTTAAATTATAAACTTATGATTGTTATTTGTAATATTCTCAAAATTATTTAAATAAAACGTTTTTGAGAATTAAATCTGAAAATAAAATTCTAGATTTATTTTGTAATTATTTTTTAATTTAACGATTCTATTCCTATAGATTAAAAAAAAACTATCCTTCATATAACTGCCATAAGTTTCAAAATTACTTTTTTTAGAAATCATATTTAATATATGGTATCTATAAATTATATACAGCTTTGTCATAAGTCAAGGATGAAAATTTTTATAGTTCTAATTATTTTAATGAGCATACTAATTATGCTGCGTAACTTACGGTATATTATAAAGTAGTTATTATTTTTTTCATTGATATCCTAGTCGTTTAATTTATAAGTAAAGACATTTTTGTGAAGCTTCAAAGCAAATCAGTTTCTTTTTGGAAAGACAAATTGTCAATGCATCACCGAATGCTCTTTATTTACATAGTAGATAAGAAGAAAATTAAAATAGGTTTTATTCAATATAAGGTAAAAATGAAATCATGATAACACATTCTACATATTAAAATAACTAGCAGGGGTGACCGAGCTAAACCCGGTCAAAATTAACTTTGTGTTCAACTCGATATAGTATTTTTATTGCATCATTCACTCTGTATTATTACAGTAAAACATGTTATTTATAATAGCATTAGTATTTACAAAAACAATTAATAAGGAAACTATGTTTGTATGCACATGTTCATAAATTTTACTTTATTTTAAAATTTACAACGAAAGGACATCGATCCAAATCACTTTTTTAGCTCGACTCTGATTGGTTTTCACCATGCATCTCGTTAATTATCTATTAAGAATGTATAAAAAATTTCTTCACATTCTGAAAGACAATGTTTTTTGCTAGATACAGACAAATTAGAAGACATTCTTTTATTTGGCGCTAAATATTTATTTTCGCTTTTGTAATCTTAATAATCGATTTTACGGCCAAATGTCGCCAATATTTTGTCAAATATCGCCAACTTATTGTTTGTTGCCATATTCTTGTGACTCTGACTCGCATTATCCAAAATGACACACCAATCAAATTTGATCAAACATGTGACTTAGCTCAATGATCTTCAGATAATCAAAAACAGTAGAATATAAAATAGAATAAAAATCGTTTAAGCCATTTCTTAGATGAAATTAGCTTGACAGCATTCAGCAATGAAGCGAAGTGACCCACTAATATAATTTTGTTTAGCATGCGACTCATCCCAATGGTCTTCTCGTGACAAAGGACTTTTCATCACAAAATTTATTTAAAATTGATTGAGTCGTTATATATAATTAGAATGACCCTAACCCATTATGACCCAAAATTACTCACGAATTGAATTTTCACGAGCATATATCCTATTCCAATGGTTTTCTCTGGCCCGAAAACGATATAATACAAAGTATATTCAAAATGGTGAGAGCCATTATCTACATAAAATTAACACGACCCATCATGACCCACAAATGACCCTTATAATCGAAATCTCTCGAACATGTGACCTAGCTCATTAGTTTTTGGGTGCCGAAAAACGTTATATGCAAAATTTAGATAAAATCGATTGAGCCGTTTTTTAAATATAATTAATTTGACCCTGACCTATTATGACCCAAAATGACCCATTAATCTAATTTTCTCAAACGTCTGATCTAACCCAATGCTTTTCTTGTGCACGAAAACGATAGAGCACAAATTTTTTTCAAAATTGCGCGAGACATTGTCTAGATAAAATTAGAATGGTCCAGAAGTGACCCACTAATCACAATTTCTCGAACATGTGATCTAACCCAATGATTTTCTCGTTCCAAAAATATGCTGAATACAAAATTTTGTTAAAATCACCCACTCGTTCTTTAGATATAACTTGAACATGACCCATTATGACTCACAAATGAATCTTATAATCAAAATATTACAAAGATGTGACTTAGCTCATTAGTTTTCTCGTGTCTAAAAATTGTTACATACAAATTTTCGTTAAAATCGATCCTACCGTTCTTTAAATATAAATAGCTTGACCCAGACTATTTATGACACAAAATGACCCATTAATCGAAATTTCTCGAACATGTGAGCTAGCCAAATGATTTTTTCGTGTCAAAAAAAAAAAAAAAATGTTACATACAAAATTTCGTTAAAATAGATTCACTTATTCTTTAGATATAGCTTGACATGACTCATTATGACCCATCATAACCCACAAATGATTCTTAAAATCGAAATCTCTCAAACATGGGACTTAGCACATTAGTTTTCTTATGTCAAGAACTTGTTACATTCAAAATTTCGTTAAAATCGATCACACCGTTCTTTAAATATAAATATTTTGACCCTGACCCTTTATGACCCTTTATGACCCATTAATAGAATTTTCTCGAACATGTGATCTAGCCCTATGTTTTTCTCGTGCCCGAAAATCATAGAATGCAATTTTTAGTCAAAATTGCGTGAGAACATCTCTAGATAAAAATAGCATGACCCACAATGACCCCCAAAATGACCCATTAACCGAATTTTCTCAAACATGCTACCTAGCCCAATGGTCTTCTTGTAATCCAAAACGATAAAATATAAAATTTGGTCAAAATCGTTAGAGCCGTTTTTTAGATAAAAATGGCTTGACCGATAATGACCCACTAATCGAAATTTTTCGAACATGTGACCCAGCCCAATAGTTTTTCGTGCGAAAAATCGATTGGATACAAAATTTCCTTAAATTCGATCCAGCCGTTATCTAGATATAAATAGCTTGATCCTGACCCATTATGACCCAAAATGACCCAATAATCGAATTTTCTCGAACATGTGACCTAGCCCAATGGTCTTCTCGTGCCGGAAAATGGTAAAATCCAAATTTTTGTGAAAATCGTTAGAGCCGTTTTTGAGATAAAATTTACACACACAATTTTTGCTCGCATTATAATATAAGATAAACGTACTGAAAAAGAAAAATTTTAATTCAAAATATTTACTTGTTTTTCAGGTGCTATTGAAGTGCCAAAATTAACCTTACCTTTAAAAATACGTTTTAGAGATGTTTCAAAAATTTATGGTAGTTGATATCTCTCTTATAATGTTGAAATAGCTTCAAAAAGGACTAAAAATTACTATATCGTGACACAAAAGCTCATAGAAATTTTATTGAATTTGATATACAATTCACTACCACATTTTTAAAGAGTGAAAAAATATGACGAATTGAAGTAAATTATCCATATCATTAAAAAGAAAATCCTTCCAAGTTATTTCTTTATGTTAAATTTTCTCGCAGATAAATCAGCCTTATCATTCGTGAATTCTAAACGCAGGACACGTCAATTCCATCAATGCATTTCCTATTGTCTTCTGTTTTCATAAGAGGAAATTGTTGAATTTGTATTTTTGCTTTTTTACATTATGCAGTATCTGTAATAAGTTTTTACAAATAACTTTAGCTTCCAGTATCTGATGAATTTACAAGTTTTGGAGTTTCTCGAGCTCGATTAAACTTTGTATCCCCATTAACAGTTAGTTTTTTTAGTTATCTTGTGATACGTTCTACGATTTTCGTGATTACATCAATATATACACTAAATTCAACTATACTTGATGCATAGTTGTAACTTACATAAATTAGTACTGATTTGATTTAGACGGATATACTCTAATTTTTGAAGCTGACATTTCGTGTTTCTCATGGTGAGCATAGTAACTACACTTCAATGTTTGTAGAACTCAATTGCACTAGACTTTATATGTTAGACTCTTTCTATATAAAAAATGCGATTAAATATTATTTTGACAATGCAACAAGTGTTGTCGCTATGCTAACCGTATTTTGATAAACGATTTTAATACATATGTGAATTTAATCAATAGTAACACGCGGGATTTCATAGTTGAGGATTTTAATTTCATTATATATGGTGGTTTAATTGCTTCAGCGCCCGAGAACCCCGACAATACTCCACAGACTTTGCTGTTGAGTTAATCACTGTAACTTCCACTTAAATTGAAATTGATTAACCATAAATCAATTTAACATTTAAAATAGGTGATTGGGTTAATTGTTATAAAATATTAGAATGATATTAAATGAGGCTTGGTTAAAGATAGAAAGAGGCTTGGTGATGTCTAGAACATACTAGTTTCATATGGGATAATTTTAAACATTCCGTGTTCTTTTTCACTTTTGAATGTGAATTAACATAAATTCAGTTTAAAAAAAATATGCTTGCGATAGCAATTTTCGTAACACATCGAAACACGGCTTTTTTAGAGTGATATTGTAAATTGTTACCTAGGTGTTATATGATGAAACTTGCAAAACTTGAGTAAAATTTGAAATAATCTTTAGCAATTATTTAGTTGCTTTCGATATAGTTTTTAAAAGCAATAGATGGTCATCTATATTTCCGATAAATAGTACATATCGAGTACATTTTTTTTTTACAAACATTAATATTATGCATTATTCGGTAAAATATCATTGCCATAATGGTTCAGAACAAAAACCTATATTATGAAGCACAAGAAAAACAAACCTTTATTTTATAAACGTGGAAAAATTGCGGAATATAATGATCCATGTCTGCCGAAAGGCAAGTGTTGTACAAGCCAAAAATTATTATCCCAAACAGTTGACCTGTAGGTTTATCATTATATTTTTACTTCACGCAAAGGTATTAAAACATGGAGGATTGGGAACAGGAAAACACAGTGATGAACCTGCGAGTCAACCAAAGACCTTAGAGGGAAAGACATGAAGGCTTTGGAAACCGTAACTAACTGAAACAGTGCAAACAGCACTGCTATGAAACACGCTCAAAGGGGGAGATCCAATCGTAGACTGTTCATTGCATCCACCGATTCGCCAAATATTTTTCTAGTAAACCTCCTTGCGCCAACTCCCCCGCGAGAATTCAAAACGCCATTTCTTTTGGCAGTTCGTCTTGAGACTTAAAGTTTGTGGGAGATTTTTTAATATGATTTGTTTGTTGCGATGTATTTTTTATATTGCAAATAGATAGCCGATTAACACGTACAACTGAAAAGTCTTCAGTGATGCTAAACTTGTTAAATAATAAATTTTATGTATCGAAAGTTCCACTTTCACTCAAAAACTAACATAACAACGAACAGATTCATCTATAAGTAGTCTTAAGTTTTCTGTAACGTATTGTATGAACTTTGACCTAACTCATCTCCCTCCACGAAAAGGGATAAAGAGGGAGGGGGGCGCGCACGGCTTTCGTGGGGACCAAGGGACCGAGGCGGGCAGCGATGACCACATCAATACTCCACATTTTGATAATTACCGCTACTGGTGATAATACCAAAGCACGCCAAGTGAACGCTTCTTATCTTCCGCCCCTGTATGCGACTTCTATTGCCTAGCTATTTGCACTGTTTCACTGACAGCTGTGGATTTACGTTACGCCTATGGAGCCTTCACATCTTCTCCTCTAAGATCTTTGAGTCAACCACTGATGGTATTACTTTTTGTTTTGTGCAGCACTTCACTTCTGGTAGACATTCATCATTAGATTCCTCATTTTTATATTCCATAGAATAAAGGGGTTTTTTTCTAATGCTTCATAACATATGTTTTTCTGCTGTTGGTTTCAGGACTATGAAGGAAATATAAAAATATAGTATACCATTAACTTTTCCGGAGAAAAGTGTAAATCATTTGTTTATGATTTTTTATTATATAAAAAATTCACTTTGTTTAAATAATATTTTTTAGTATCACAGAAATACAAAACTGTTTATGTTTTAATACGTATTAAATATTTATTTTTTGTAGCTCACACGAGGAAAATCTCGTACTGTTGCTGGAAGGGTACCTAAAAAAGAACAGAAGATTGTCTTGGAATGAGAAACTAAACAGATTAGAAATTAGGAAATATGTCTTTAGTAACATGTAAGTTATTTTTCGATTTTGTTGCGTAATTTTTTCTAAAATTATTTTTTCTATTTTTCTTGTAGCAATTTATCAGTAGTGTTCTTTGAAATCAATTAATAGTATTATTGAATAACATGAACTGGATTTTAATAATATCACATACAAGACTGTTGAATTAAATTTAAATTTTAAATATATTGACATTTAACATTTTAACTCCCTTTAATGTTTAAATATGATCATTTTCTAATTCTATTATGCTAGTGCTGTTAGACTTTCATTATTTTGAATAGAGAAACGATTATATTTTTATCAAAAAGGCATCAATGTTTTCGTCTGAACAATACCAATAACGCATTCAAAATTGATTGTTTATTTTTGTAAGAAAAAACTAAAATAATAAAAAATTCAGCTAATCTTTATTCATGTAGTTATAGCTCAAATCAATTTGACAAAAATTTTGCATAATTAATTTAAAAAAATAGCTATTCTTTATTAATATAATTATAGCTCAAATCAATTTGACAAAAATTTTGTATAATTAATTATTTAAATATTTAAAATGTTTTTCTATATCCAAAACCTGTTGTACTTAAACTTTATAAGCTAATTAATAAAACATGATTTGACACTTAAAATTTAATAAAAGTGACAGTATTTTTTAATCAACTTGTAAATGTACATGTATTCAGTACTTTATCTGTACTTACCATTTGGGTAAATTTTGCTTTTGCTTAATATATTTTATAATTTGTAGATTATTTTAAAAACATAAACTCGTTTATTTTAAAAACAACAAGAACAATCATGCGTTAAGCATAGATTATGAAGCACTTTCCAACACTTAATGAAATCTTTAACGAAACTTTGTTATTTAGGGAAATAATAGTGTATAGTCAAATATACCCAAATATGTATTCCAGTACTTTTGAACAGCCCTGTATTTCATATGTCAGTTGATATAATGGGAAAATTTAGTTTAGCAAGAAAATACCCAGTAACTTAAAATTTCTTTTTCATAAATTCATACTATTAGATGGAAACATACTTGAATATTTTTGTTCAGCCCTGTAGTTTACATTGTACCTTTATTACACGTCAACATTAGGCTAAAATTTATTGTTAACTAAAACACTTTTAAAACAACTGAAATCACATTCTCATAAATTATCATTCATAGGCATCCATGTACCGAATTCTTTGCGTGGCTCTGTATATCCTTTTATCTATATTTTGCAAACATTTCTCAGTAAATTGAATGAAGCTCAGCGTAAAAATGCATAGCTTATTTAAGAACCACGTTTAAATAATTTACGCTCATATTCAGTAACGTTGGTGAGCTCTTTTGGGTAGCCCTGTATATCAATTATAACATTTATGCACATCATATAATGTGCATATATTTAGCGAAATATAAACGCGCATATCATAATTAAAATGCATTTCATTCCTCCATCAGCCATCATCGGATACATATACGGTACTTCAGAAAGAATATACTACTTGAAATCTTTTGTATGGCCCTGTAAATGCTATGTACTTCATATTATGCAAGACAGTAGCGTATAATTTATATTAAGCTTCAGTGACATATATCAATTTTATTATACATGAAGCAGCTTAATATATTTAAAATATGTCACATACAATTCCCCCTAATGGAATCTTTTTGTGTAGTCCTGTAAATGAATAATAGCTACATTTTCACCTTATATTTTATAGAATGCATATTTTAATATGTTTGACAGGGTACAACATGCTTAAAATTCTTTTGAAACGATTTTTCCCCATAGGCCGTAATGTAATGGGAAACTTTTGATTCGCCCTGTAGATAAATTGATCATGGTAGAAACCTCATTTCCGATAGGACTTGTGCTAGGGTAAACGTCAATAACGCCCTAAAATTTCATAGCAATCCGAGTACATTAACGCTTTTTGCCGATAGGCCGTAATGTAATGGGAAACTTTTGATTTGCCCTGTAGATAATCTAATTATGGTAGAAACTTCATTTTTAATAGGATTCGTGTTAGGGTAATCGTCAATAACGTCCTAAAATTTCATGGCAATCCGAGTATATTAACGATTTTTCCCCATAGGCTGTAATGTAATGGGAAACTTTTGATTCTCTCTGTAGATAAACTTATCATGGTAGATATTTCATTTTCAATAGGGTTCGGGCTAGTGTAAACCTCAATAACGTATAAATATTTCATAGCAATCCGAATATAATTACGGGAGTTAGAGCGCTGCCAGACGGCCAGACAAACCGAATGCATAAACACTTTTCAACTTTGTTGGAAAGTGCTAATAAAAACGAGTGATTTTTTAATTATCAAACACTTTTACTAACTGAATTTACAATGACTTTTTTTTTTATAAATATTAAATATAAGAGTGGTTATTAGCTTATAATTTTATAATAAAATTTGGCACTATTTTTTCATATTCCATATAATGAAGAGTTTGAGTTCATAAATAAGTTATGAGAATACATGTTGAAAGATGAAAAATTTTGTTGCTTGAAAATTCTTTTTACATGTAAACCATAAGACAATAATAATAACGTAATGATTTTTTTTTTATTTTTAAAAGTTTCTTTACTTAAGAAAAACTTTTACGTAAATTTTGTATGCCTGTCATGTATACTTAATTATGTCTGTCTTAAACATATACAGCAAGAACGATTTGAAATTTCAAATAATTAATATAAGGCATTTACTATAATGGTTCTGAGTTAAAACAAGTCGGAAATCGTGTATCAAATATGTCAAATGAGGTGTTTTCGTACTATAAGTAATTTTATGTATAATTAGATTTTGGTGAAATAGCTGTCGTGCTCGTATCCAAAATCCATGAAAACCAAATCTATTACGATTACATATGTAGTAAATTCAGTATGATTTCACATAAAATAAGGCATAAACAAATCAGAAACTTGGAGCACTTGAACAGGAACTAAAGCTATTACGATTACGTTTAGTGAATTCTGTATTATTCCATATAAAATAAGAAGTGAACAACACAACAACCTGGAATCATTACCTACCATGGGATAAAATTTAACTAATATAGTAAAGTAGGATTATTTGAATGAAGACATCTTTTATCTTTTTAAGTTTTTATTGAATATTTATGAAATTTGAAGAGACTCGAAAAAATTCTGCTACGATGATATAGATTAAATCTCGAATCATTTGGTTTGGTAGCTTTTGTGCTGTTATGTGAGGATAGTCCGACAGACAGACAGATTGACGGACTAGATGAAGGTTATAGGTGCCAAATATTTATATAATTACAAACGCATTGAATGAATGATTTCTTTTTTTCGAAAAGTCCTTAATGTTACAATGTAATTTTGAAAGAAGTATTCTGTAATAATTTCTAGAAATAAATTATGAAATTTAAATTGTCATGTTTAATAATTTCATTTAAATTTCATTCACAGTAATTAATATATCATTTTTCTATTGCAGTGCTAAAATAACACCTCAGCGAGTTACAGAAGCTAACAATCCTCCAGATCCTGAGAATGTACTGCAGTCAATTGCTCTTCAAAACGATTTCTTTGATGATATGAGTAAACGTTTACTTAGTGTGTAAGTAGAAAATGTTGAAATTCCTTTTAAGTTATTGGCTCCACAACACGATAATGCAGTTATGAATCAAAAATCACAATTCAAATATTATTTCCATAATTCAAACAAAGAATTGGATATATTATTAAAAGTTATGAAAAGTTTAAAATAATGGCAAAAGCCTATGGATTATTCCATTTCAGTGCACACAAAATGTATACATAAATTTTGAAAATGTTGTTTCGATGTTTAAATGAATAATTTGTAAAAAATAACGCAAAAATATTATTTATGAATTAAAAGAGGACACTATAAAGATTTTTATTCTAGTATAGATTTCAAACCATTTAAATTTCTAACGTTGATGACTAGTTGACATTTTTTTAAAAATATTCCTAGTTTGTTACATTTTGTAATCATAAAGAGTGAAAGAAAATAAATTTTAAACGATAGAATACAATAAATGTAGAGAATTGTTTCATAAATAAAATGCCACGTCTACTGTATTTAATAATAAGGAACTTTATGGATTTTTTATTATTGTTTTGCTAAGGTCATGTTTATGGATGTGATGTTTTAAGGAGAAACTCGAAATATCTTCACTGGTTCCCTTTTTTAAACCCACAGTCGTGGCAAGAAAGGGAAAAAACAAAATAAATAAATACATGTAGAAGATTCATTAAATTACACATTGGCTGCTGCAAGTTAGTTTATTTAACTGTAGTCATATAGAGAGGGAAATGCTCTCTTTGCAAGCCGCCTTGAACCGAAACATCGAAAAGAATATTCCATCATTACTTAAGCAAGCCGTCCTTAAGGTACTCATCAAAGAAAAAGCAAAGATTCTCCATCATCACCTCCCGGCTTCCTTCTTAAATCTAAAAACAAACTTCTAGAAAATTATATACTCTCTAATCATCATTTTCCCATGTAAACATAATTCATGTCCAGCGTCGAAATTTTTATTTCATTCAGACGATAATTTTTATTTTAAAAAATATTATTTAACTAATTTATAATCGACTCAGAATTTCGAATAACCTGAAAAAGTTATTTTAAGAGAAAAATGAAAAGAAATAAATTTATTCATATGCACAAATATCGAATGTTGAAGGAGATAAAAAATAAAATAAAAATAATGATATTTTTTAAAGGTATGGTTTTGGAATAAATTTAATAAGACTTTCTTAAAAAGGGTTGATAAAAACAGGAGAAAAATGAATTTTATTTGGAATATTAAGAAATAAAGTTTAATGAAGAATATTTCTAATTTAGAGCCATCTCTTTAAATTTACGCATATTGGAATAAATTTTTTTAAGGCAAATTAAGAATTTATATCGTTTCCGTAAAGATTAATATATTAAATCTAGTAACAGGATTTTACTTTAATAAGTTGAACTAAATACGGAATATTGTTAAAAGGAAATTAATATAGTATAAAGGTTAATTTTGGCGAAATTTTTTTAAATTTGTGATATGTATTTCTATTGTCTATCATGTTCATTTGTTTTATATAGGGTGTCTCTAAAAGATAGTCACGACATATGCATATCACGCTATCTATGACTGAAGTTTTTGTCAAAATTATTGAACTTTTCTGACACTTACTTTGACATATTCGATGGGACAAGTGAAACAAAATAACAAACATTACTTTGATGTAATGGAAAATGGGCTAAGATGCTAAACAATTCGTTTTTTGTCGAAAATAATCTTAGCCAAATAAATTTACTGCCAGTATGCCGTTACTCTTATGTAAGGACAATACAGTTTTATATAATGTGGTCTGATTTAACCCTATGTTGACCGAATTGTTTATCAAGAAATTGACCCCCCCCCCTTCAATAATTATCTTTAATACTTGAAGGTATACTGGAAGCTTTAGATAATACTAATGTGGAATTTAGACTTTTATTTTCATTGAAACTAATAATATATTGATAGTTATAATTTTTTTTATTAAATATTTACAAAAGTAATCAGATTAATTAACCAAAATTACTCTTTTGAAAATATCACAATTCTTAAAAATACAGTGAGTTTCAATGCATAATGAACCTATAAAAACCTATAAAACCTATAAAAGAAGAAAAAACCTATAAAATTGAATAATAAAACTACCACTTATTGAAAATATTTAACTTCAACTGTGAAATGAACGAGCTCGTTCATTTTCAAATATTTGTATTTATAAAAGAAAATAGTCTCTGAGGAAGAACCTGATTAAAGGTTTGAAAGTACTAAGATGGTTTTTAATAAAATTAACTATTAACATCTATAGTTCATTATTTTAATCGCCTTTAAACTAAACCTGAGCATTTTAAAGTTCATATTTTAAAGTTCATATTATACATTTTTATATTTGTTACATTCCATGGACTATTCCTCTTTGAATTTTCGTGTGTTTTTAATAATATTGCAGGATTTAAAGGGGGAAAAATGAGTGATGCCACCTACGTTTTCTGTCAAGATTTAGGAGGAATACATAATTTTTTGTTTAATTAAATTCTTTTTTTTCTACGCATATGTAAAATATTTTTGAGGCAAAAAGTAAACTGAAAGCTGGATAAAAATTTATGTATTTAAAAGATATAATTTTATCTATGATATCAAATAATTTAAAAGTTTTTAATCCTTTTTTTTCATATTTAATTAAGAGATAGAAATACTGAAATTTTCTATCAGTAGCTTTTATTGTTTTTTTTTCTAATTAAGGAATAAAAAAGCAAGAATGAAAATTTCAAAATTTAAAATATATATCATTAATTATAACGTAAAATAATTTTAACACTGTAAGAGGTTTTCTCCGTACTCAAACGAATAATAGAATTATTTCATTTTTCCATAGTAAAGTTTTACTATTTATATTTTTAATTTGCAGAATAAAAATACAATTACTTTAATTACGCTAATATGTTACTTATTCTTCCTTCTTAATTGTAATTATTTTTTAATACAATCTTTCCATTTCTGAGGCTAATAATCAAACTTGAAATTTCAAGCATTTACACAAAACCTTGATTTTGTATAAACTTTTGATGTAAATTTTTGTACTGAAATGAACAATTATGAAATTTATTAATTTTCTTTCATTCATAAATGAATATGATCTACTTATATGATGATTTTCAATAATATCTGTGACATGTCAGCCACATCGCATTTTCCTATTTAGTATAGATTCACCAATCATTTATCTTCCTCATCATTTTTAATATTTGTACGTACTCATTTTTAACACACTGTATAAAATAACAATACATATTAAAATTTCTTTCTTTTCAGTAAATCTGAAGGAGCTCCTAAAGAAGTTATTGAAATCGAAAAGGTAATTTTTTTATTAATAATTTAAACCATATTAATTAATCCATTAGCATTTAACTGTATTTTAATATGTGCTCAAATAAAACTTGAAGTAAATTATACATGCTGAAATTATTTTTGTAATATATCTGTGAAAATAAAAATGTAGAATCATTTAAGAAAATGTAATGAAAGTTCAATATACACCTGATTTATCGACTATTTCAAAAAATTTTCCAAATTCATAAGAAAGCCTGGATAAATTAATAATCGAAGTAATCAGAACCAAGTAAAAACACTTTTTGAACATAAGGATAAACTTGTTTTAAGTTATTTTTGAATGCTTATGGGGTAGTTTCATGCTGAGTATTTTCTGCAACCCCTTGAGGGGCGGTGAGATATTTTATATCCTATATAATTTTAATCAAGATTCGTAACAAAAACTTTCAATTAAGTTTTATTTGATAAAATTTATGGCAAAATGTTGTTAAATTGTTCTTTTTTTTTAAACAACCTTAAAAAAAAAAAAAATTGGTGTGATTGAAGATTACAGACACACAAATATCCCCAAAAGATTTAACTTTTTTACCACTGTTCTTTATTATGTATGCTAATAATATAAAATTTGTGACTAATTAGATTTTATGGCAATTTTTCACAACCTTAAATTCGTTGTTTGCTGTTCAATTGGTATTATTTATAAGTAACAAGTAATAAAATGCTAAAGAATATAATTCATTTAAGGCTTTTATACGATTTTTTTTGTAATTGTCCTATTTTTTTTAAATATGTGATAAATTGTATAGCTATGCATTTTTAGAAAAATCGATAAAATCGGGACATATATAAACTTATATAAATTGCTGCTAAAAGTGTATGGGTTGAATAAACATGCATATTTCGGTATCTGCTAAGTAGCAGTGTAACAATTATTTTTAGAAAATCACCTAAACATAAAAAATTACTAAGAAAATAGCAATTGTCTTATATAAAATGAGATTCAAATTTTAATTTTTTGTATTTAAAACTTTCTCAACAGATTTGAATGTGATGTTTAAAAACAAGAAAAATTAAATTATATTTTTCTTCAAATAAATGGTATAATGTGGCTATTACAAAAAGCCTAATTCTAAACAGCACAAAATTCTGTAAAAACGTAATTAAATATGAAATTTTATTTTATTAAAAGAATTAGTTTTGAGGTTGTGTTTATTTTTTTTAAACTCAAACATATTTTTTCCAATAATGGTCAATTGTATTAAAGTATAACCTGGGGGGACCTAAAAAAAGCCAGATTTCCAAAGATTCGGATTTTTGAAAGAATAATTTTAATAAACAGAGAAATCACTTATTCTCCTGTAATTACCGAAACATTGATGTTAATTTTATCTGCTTCAGTATTTTCGGCAGTTCATTAACAAACTTTTCTTGGATTTCATCTGTGAAGATTATCGATTTTGGAAACACTATCTTATTTCTTTAAGACATAAATTATTTTTTTGTCAAATTTATTCCAGTGACACCTTTTGTCCTGCCGATTGTCTTCCTCGTTCCTCTTATCTGCAACCAGTGTTGTCAGAGATTCTATTAAGTGGTCACGCAGTCCGTGAATACATATATTTCTATTTCATTCTTTTATTCGTAAAAAAATGTTAATTTTCTTTCCCCTGTAAGTTGGAAGTGGTAAAATATGGGGAAGGTAGTACATGACTTTAATGCCTGTTTTTGAAGTCATTGGATTTCAGTATGTCGGATTATTGAAGTCAGTCTCTGTTAACACAAAATTTAATCATAAAAATCTGGCATGTGAGACATTTTCTCAAAAACAATATTTTCTTCGTGTAAAAATGGATAAAATCTTACGAAATGATACATCTGTTGATTTGTAAAGTTATTCATATGACCTTTCAATGCATCAGTTCTACATATTGAGATATGTACAAAATGTCAATTCCTTCGTTAATAATAATAAAAAAAAGTTTAAGGTTCATGAAATTTAAGACAGAATACGAAAATACTAGGTTGAGCAAAAAATTCAGGGACATTTGTATAAGTTACGTTGTTATGCGCAAATTAAAAACAAAAGCAACAAGAACTATTCTTCAAAGTAGAAATCATCTTATTCCGAAACTTTCTGCCAGATTCTGAATTTTCTGAAAGTACCATGGGCGGCTCCTTGGACTCGAAAAATCTCTTGACACGCTTCATCAACTTCATTATAGGATTTAAATCGACGGAATTGATCGAAATTTGAATTGATTGAAAGAGGCCATACTCGGATGGAGCTACGTCTCGACCGATATTCTTAACTTCTATAAATATATCACTAGTACTCCTATATACGGTACAAATTCTGGTAACTATTAGATTAAACATTTCCCACAATTTTTTGCTCAACCTAATATGCATAAATGAAAATAAAATTTATGAATTGTACAGTGTATAATTTATAAATTACTACTTTTAACCAATGTAAAATTTATCTAGCAAACTATGTTTGTGTGCACGACTTGAAAAAAGAAGATTTTTGTGTTACCGATGTTCTTTCTACATGTAAAAATGTCATTTAGAGAAGATTTAAAATGTATCCGTCAGTTATACTTGCGCTTCACTTATACTTCTGTCACTTATACTTCTTCATATTAAAAGAAATAGAAAAATAAACTTACTATCTTTTAGTAAAATGCAAACACTGTTTTTTCAAACAGAAAATATTTTTCATTTACATATTTTTCAGTGATTTTTTGATTTAAATTGTTCAGTATTTTACTTCTGATAGTTATTTTTAATTTAAAAAAAAGAACACCCCTACCTCATAAAACATCAAAACAGTATTATTAATACAAGTTTAAAACTATTTTAATTATACAAAATGCATATTAATTAATTTTCTGTTTTGGTTTTCTTTTCCCTACTTACATTTAAAATTTTGTTTGATTTTCAGAAGAAAAAAAGATTTAGAGGAGTAAGGAAATTTTTCTCAAGTCTGTTCTGCTGTAGAAAAAAGAACTGTGAAGGTAAAATTTCTTTGTTACTCTTTTAATTCGTGTTTTTTATGATGTTCATGTTAATATGTAGGTTAAATAAATAAATTTTAACACATTTTAAATGGATTTTTTTAAAAATCATTGCAGATGAATGCTTTTATAGAATAATATAAACGCGCTTTTTAATTGGCAAAAATTTCTGTATCGATTAGTTTATAATTAGAGTTTTTATTCTGTTCAATCACATTATGCTTGGTAAAAAAATGCTTGTTTTAAAGTTTCAAATTTACAGGGGTTTTTATTATTAAAAAAGTACTTATATACTTGAAAGAAGAGTTAAATAGGAATTACATACAAAACATTAAATTTAAACATATTAATCTCCCCCCTCCCCCTCAAAATACTATCAAGAATGTAGAAAACATGCATAAAATTCCTTGCTATCTCAATGTTTAAAACTATTTCAAAAAGAAACCCAGATTCCTTCCAATATAAAGAGAAATAAGAAAGGAATACGGATAAAATAAGGGGTAAATATTAGGAATAGTAAGATACATTAATTTTCTAAATTGAACTACAACCTATTAAATTTTCTAAGCAATACCTCCTTTCTTGCTAAATGCTGGTTAAAATTATTTTCTTTATGTTGCTAAAAAATTAAAATATTCGTGAACTTTTTATTCAAATATCTTATCACCACTGTAACGCATTTTACAGAATTAAACTTTACAGTATTAATACTGAATGTTTTCTTCACGAATACTTTTTTATTTAAAACTCTTAATATATTGCTGTAAAATCGTGGAAACAAAATAAACACCTTCTTACCAATTCTGCAAAACATTATCGTTGAAGAAAGTTACTGGTACCAAAAGATTGGAAATAAATTGTACTTTAAATGGTGTACATAAAATTTACTTTGGGTGACATCTACATATTAAAGCTAGCCCTAACTTTTTTTTTCAGTACGCAATTCTGACAGCATAAATGAACTCGACAGTCTTCAGTTAACCTAAAAACAAATTCTGATGAAATTCGTACGATAAGTGCTTGAGAAATTAAATATTTTAAAATGAGCATATTTTAAGGACTATATCAAAATTGAAGTTGGATATTCCATTGTTTTCCGGGGAAGCCCGCTTTTTGATCAAGGTCCCTTAGGCTCCAATCAATAAGTCATTGAAAACTGCTAGATAACAAGATAGCGTTAAAAGTTTCAAAATATCATGTTATTTCTATCGTTGACGGTTTTAAACCATCATTTTGCCATTTTTTAAGCATAATTTGAAATCCACTTCGAAGATAAATTTAGTATTTTGGATGTCTATAAAAAAGGACATAACAAATCTAAATCCACCAAAAAAATTATAGGTTGCAATTCAAAATTTTTTCGAATATTAATTTCATAATTCATAATTTATATTATAAAATTATAAAAGTTGCAAATTCAACGTATTTATGTTTAGGTATTTTAGTATCATTACTACATAAAAAAATTAGCACATTAGAAGCATAATTTCAGGAGATATTAATAAAAATATGAAAATACAATCTAACATTAGAAGAACTAAATTTTGAATGTTTAAAATTAAAAAAAATTATCATTTAAATGACTTGAAATTTGGTTTCTAGGCCAAGTTTTAACCGAAGATTTGAAATACTTTTTTAAAATTGGGTATTACTGTTGAAAAAAAAGTGAAATTTGAGAAAGTGTTAATATTTGTATGGTCTCCTAAGCAAACTTTATATACATCATTTAAAAGTAGACTTTATTTTCAATCGATTAGTAACAGTAATTTTTTTCTACGATGATCTGTTGAGGAGTTAACAGGGGGTGTCTATTTTTTTTCCTACGACTGTACATTTTTATTATAATAATCAATAAAGTGAGAATTGTGGTAAACTATTACTGACGTTTTAGATAATGTAATATCGCTTGCAGTGTAAAAATGTTAAAAAAAATTTAAAATATGAAACTTGAAACTTATTTCAATGACCTGTAACCTTTAAATAGAATTAATTACAATATATCGCAACATGCTATGATAGTATCTTTAAAACTTTATTCTATATTTGATATTTTATTTTCCTATACTCATACTTTCTGTTGACATAAGAATTTGTAATCGATTTATTACAAATTGCAATGTAAACAGAATGTCTTATTAACTTTATAGTTGGGTCATTCTAGAAAAAAAAACATTCCTTATTCTGATATTGGTAGTTAAGGTATCCGCCAACTTTTTAAACGTAGAAAATGAACATTTCTCGATGAAAACGAGCAGTTTTTATTAAAATCTCATTTTCTTAAAGTTTAGACATTTTTGCCTCTAAATCTCTTTTTTTCCTGTAAGCCTATTAGAAATAAAATGAGAACTTATTAAATAAAAGCAAACGATGTTAATTTCAACCGAAATTGAAAACTGTTAGCTGCGATTAGATTTTCATCGGAAAAAGTAAACGACATTTGCTCTAACTCAAAATTTATTATCCTATAACCCTGAAATATTTTGTGTAGCTTTTAGATACAGTCTAGTGTGTAATGAATAAAGAATTAGATCTAAGTGATTAATTTGTTGACATATAGCTGTTTTTATATTAAAAAATGCATACAAAATTACAGAAATGTTCTATGTGATTGTATATATAATCAGCTGCATGTATTTTAGATTTCCGTATATTGACTAATTTTTAGTTCATTACACCCAAGAGTGTCCAATATGCATATGTTGAAAAAATATTTGTGTTACATGCATTTTTTGCTTCTTTAGAGACGGAGCCGTTATCATAAAATGTTAAAAAATGACCGAAATTCTTCAAAATTTAAAAAAGTTCATAGATATTATGTATATATATATTGAATAATTTCTTTATTCTCTGTTCGATTACACTGATAAATACTAATAAATGTGTCAAAATGTATCAACTATATCTTATTCATTCAACAAAGTAATTTTTTGCTCTTAAAAATCTTTTATATGTAATTAAAAATTTTATTAATAATAATGATATAAAGGGTGATTCATGAAAGATGGGCAGAACTTTAAGGGGTTATAGTACACTTAAAGACAAATAATATTAAATAGGAGACTAAGGGTCCCAGACGTATTCCCAAGGAGACAGGGGGCATTAAAGTTTAGGGTCCGAAATTTCAAATGATTATAAAAAATGGAAAAATTGGTCTATTCGTTTGCGGTTTTTGCAAAAAATTTTCTTTATGCCAGTATTTTCTTGAAATAAAATTTTAATGTTCAATTTCAAAAAATGCCGATAGGGGGCGCTTTAGACTTTGGAGTAACAAACAACTATTTTTTAACGTTATTTTTTGTATTTCTTTAAATGATTTCGAAAGCTTAGACTTAAACTTAAATTTTGATCTAAAAATCTGAGTCCTAACGAGTAGTTAAGTAGCGTAAACTAAAATTTGAAATTTGAAACCCTTCTCCCCCCCAGAACAAAAATCAGTTATTCCCGATCTTTGTGTCGTAGATTAGGCTCTAACTACTGCCGCGTTTTGCTAAAATTATTCTTTATGTCAGTATTTTCTTGAAAATAAATTTTAAAGAAAATTTTCAAAAAATTCCGATAGAGGGCGCTTTAGACTTTGGAGTAACGAACAACTATTTTATACCGTTATTTTTTGTGTCTCATTAAATGCTTTCTAAAGCTTAGACTTAAACTTAAATTTTCAGCTCAAAATCTGAATCGCTGAGCGTGGTTCAGTAGCGAGGGGAGGGGGTTCAAATTTCAACTTCTGAACATAGTTCAGTTTGCACTACTTAACCATGCCCAACGATTCTGTGCTGTGATACGAGGCAAAAATACAACTTTTGTCAAGGACTGCATAGTCGGAATTCACTCATAAAGGCACTGGCACAGTTGGAAACGTCGCTCATGCAAACGTTAAAGCTCCATTCCTGACGCTAGTCACCGTGTGAAGAAGGAGACAGAAAGTATGCAAATGTCAAATGGGGAAGAAGAAGAACACGTAGCAAAATTTCGACACGATTCAGGCATAAAAACCACTGAACGGTGAGTTAAGTGTAAGTCGCTGTAGTAATGAATCGGAAGATGGTGCCCTTCACGAATAAGGAAAAGGCTGAGATACATTTAATTTACGGAGCGGCAGATGGAAATGGTGCAGAGGCACAACGAATGTACGGAGAGCGATTTCCCAACAGGCGGTTGCCTAACCGCAAAACTTTCGAGCGCTTGCACAGACAGTTGTATGAGACGGGATCATTTCTCGCTTCCCGGTCGAATGCAGGTCGTGCAAAAAAGGACGAATCAGTAGTTGTTGCAGAAGCCATTCTGGATGTAGTAGCGGCGCAGCCAAGTACAAGTACACGAACAGTGGCTAGGCAGGTGGATACCTCACAGTCCATGACTTGGAGGGTACTGAAGGATGAACATTTGCTCCCGTTTCATGTGCAACGAGTCCAGAAACTGTCTCCAGGGGATTATCCAAATCGTATTGAATTCGCCCGCTGGTTTCTGCAGCAGAACGCGCTAAATCCACATTTTGGACGAACTGTGCTTTTCACCGATGAATGTACCTTCACACGTGAAGGTACATTTAACACACATAATGCACATGTATGGGCGGATGTCAATCCACATGCTACGTATCCACATGTTCATCAGAGACGCTTTTCCATCAATGTTTGGGCAGGAATCCTCGGAGACCACCTAATCGGACCGTACCTTCTTCCTGAACGCCTCAACGGTAAAAAATACCTCACATTTCTGCAACATGTGCTGCCAGACCTGTTAAACGTTGTTCCTCCACGCATCCGGCGGGTCATGTGGTTCTAGCACGATGGAGCACCAGCCCATTACGTACGAGACGTCCGCAACTATCTGGACATCACATTTCCGAACAGATGGATTGGTCGAGGTGGTCCTGTTGCTTGGCCTGCTCGCTCGCCAGATCTTTCACCCCTCGATTTCTTTTTTTGGGGACAATTGAAGGCTCTTATGTATGAGACACCCATTGAATCCCCCGAGGAACTGGTCGCCAGACTTTCCGCCGCTGTAGGGGAAGTGCTCGAAAAGCCTGATGTTTTCGCGAATGTTCGCCGTTCCATTCTTCGCCGTTGTTCTGCGTGCATAACCTCTGGTGGTCACAATTTTGAACATTTATTGTATTTACATGTTAATAAATATGCTTTGGTAACATAATCCTAATTTGTGTCTTTTTACCTCGTATCACAGTACACAATGTGTGGACATGGTAAACTGAACTGTGCTCAGGAGTAGAAATTTCAAACCCCTCTCCCCAGAAACTTAACCACGTCTAACGATTCAGATTTTGGGCTGAAAATTTAAGTCTAAGCTTTAGAAAGCATTTAATGAGACACAAAAAATAACGGTATAAAATAGTTGTTCGTTACTCCAAAGTCTAAAGCGCCCTCTATCGGAATTTTTTGAAAATTTTCTTTAAAATTTATTTTCAAGAAAATACTGACATATAGAATAATTTTAGCAAAACGCGGCAGTAGTTAGAGCCTAATCTACGACACAAAGATCGGGAATAACTGATTTTTGTTCTGGGGGGGAGAAGGGTTTCAAATTTCAAATTTCAGTTTACGCTACTTAACTACTCGTTAGGACTCAGATTTTTAGATCAAAATTTAAGTTTAAGTCTAAGCTTTCGAAATCATTTAAAGAAATACAAAAAATAACGTTAAAAAATAGTTGTTTGTTACTCCAAAGTCTAAAGCGCCCCCTATCGGCATTTTTTGAAATTGAACTTTAAAATTTTATTTCAAGAAAATACTGGCATAAAGAAAATTTTTTGCAAAAACCGCAAACGAATCGACCAATTTTTCCATTTTTTATAATCATTTGAAATTTCGGACCCTAAACTTTAATGCCCCCTATCTCCTTGGGAATACGTCTGGGACCCTTAGTCTCCTACTTAATATTATTTGTCTTTAAGTGTACTATAACCCCTTAAAGTTCTGCCCATCTTTTATGAATCACCCTGTATATGTAAAAAATATATATATATTGAAAATTAATACCGTATTATAAAAAATAATGCATGCCCCTCTTAAAAATCCAGGCTTTTCACAAAACAATGAAAGGATTACACGAGCATCTATTGTACAATTATCTAAAAAAGTCAAAAATGGATTGCAGTTATTAAAAGAAAAAAAAATTGGTACGAATGTCCTTAATAAAATTCATAAACTCAAAAAGTATTATTTTCCGTAGAAAGGAGCAATAAATACTGGTCCTTTCTAAAATAATGAAAACAAGTAAGAAAAATCACGCGTTAAGCATAGATTATCAAACGCTTTCCAACACTTCTTGAAATCTTTAACAAAACTTCGTTATGCAGAAAAATTAAGTATTACTGTCCATAACCAAATCTGTATACCAATACTTTTGATCTGTTGGTTGATATATAAATTATACAATGGGAAAATTTATTTTAGAAAGAAAACGCCCAACTGATTGAAATTTACCTTTCAGCAATTTATACTAATAGATGTAAACATATTTGAAAATTTTGTTTAGCCCTGTAGTTTACTTAGTACTTTTAATACATGAATGTGTTTTGCTAAAATTTTATTCAAACGAAAATAATCTTTAAACTACGCAAATAACATTTTCAGAAAATTTCATCCAAAGGAAACCATATATCTAGTTCTTTGCATGACCCTGTACATTCTTTTATCTATATTGTACTAACATTTAATAGTAAACTGAATGCAGTTCAACGTAAAAATTTATAACATTTTTAAAACCACATTTAAGTAAATTACGCTCATATTCAGTAACATTTTCGTGATCTTTTGTGTAACCCCGTATATCTCATTTGTGTAAGTATTAGTATTTATGCTCACCATATAATATGCATAGATTTCATGCAACTTAAAAGCGCATATCATAATTGCATTTCATCCATCCAACAGCCATAATATACAGTGCTTTCTGATAGAATATACTATTTGAAATCTTTTGTGTGTCCCTGTGATTGCTAACACTTCACATTATGCATGAAATAACTCATATTAAGCCTCAGCGACGTATATCAATTTGATTGTACATGAAATCGTTTACCATACTTAAAATATGTTTCAAACAATCCCCCACTTTATTACTATACAATGGAATTCTTTTGTGTGGCCCTGTAAATGTATAATAACTATACTTTTCAGTGTATACTTTACAAAATGCACATATTAGTGCGCTTCGTAGAAGCATATAAATTGGAATGTGTTTGACAAAGTATAACATCTTTAAAATTCATTTGAAACGATTTTTCCCCATAGGGAATAATGTAATGGAAAACTTTTGATTGTCCTATTATATAAACGAATCATTGTAGAAATTTCATTTTCAATAGGATTCGTGCTAGGGTAAACATCAATAACGTCCAAAACTATCGTGGCAATACGAGTAGATTTAGAGCGCGGACTGACGGACAGACGGACAAATGGCAGTCTGTACCGTAACAGACAAATCGAAAGTATAAACACTTTTAAGCTTTGTTGGGAAGTGTTAAAAAATATCTGTGATTATTTGCAAACGAATTTTATAACATTGGAAATTTCTGTTTCAATTAAGCAGAGTTTCATTAAATGATAATGAGTAATTTCAATTAGTAATTTGTTCTGATTCCAATGCTTTCCCTTTTTAGGTGTTGATATTTAATATTTATACATTTTGTAGGAACAGATACTTTGATAAAGGAAGCCAGAGAAAATTCCAAGCGCTAACTGCATCCGATTATTTCTGACATGGGTGATCTGGCGAGAGGACACGTTAATCCATTCCAAGCGCTAACTGCATCCGAAGATTTCTGACATGGGTGATCTGGCGAGAGGTCACGTTAATCCATTCCAAGCGCTAACTGCATCCTATGATTTCTGACATGGGTGATCTGGCGAGAGGTCACGTTAATCCATTCCAAGCGCTAACTGCATCCGATGATTCCTGACATCGGTGATTTGGCGAAAGGTCCCGTTAATCCATTCCAAGCGCTAACTGCATCCGATGATTTCTGACATAGGTGATCTGGCGAGAGGTCACGTTAATCCATTCTAAGCGCTAACTGCATCCGATAATTTCTGACATGGGTGATCTGGCGAGAGGTCACGTTAATCCATTCCAAGCGCTAACTGCATCCTATGATTTCTGACATGGGTGATCTGGCGAGAGGACTCGTTAATCCATTCCAAGCGCTAACTGCACCGGATGATTTCTTCACACGGCGAGGGATCTCGTTAATCAAATCCAAGTTCTAACTGCACCGGATGATTTCTTCACACGGCGAGGGATCTCGTTAATCCAATTCAAGTACTAACTGCACCGGATGATTTCTTCACATGATGAGGGATCTCATTAATCCAATCCAAGTACTAACTGCACCGGATATTTCTTCACATGGTGCGGGATCTCGTTAATCCAGTCCAAGTACTAACTGTACCGGGTGATTTCTTCACATGGTGAGGGATCTCGTTAATCCATTCCAAGTACTAAATGCACCCGATGATTTCTGACATGGCGAGGGGTCTCGTTAATTCATTCCAAGTACTAATTGCCCTCAATGATTTCTGACATTGCGAGGGTGTCTCTTTAATCCATTCCAGGTACTAACTGCACCCGATGATTTTTGTGATGGGTTAAAGTGGACTCAGAAAAGATACTTTTGTAGTCTGCAATAATTATTGTTTAAAATTTATTATTAAGGTATTGTATAATTTGTTATGCAATATGTGATACAAAGTAGAAAATTTTCAAATGCTGTAAATAAATATTTTTGGGGCTTGTAATTATATTATTTATTATTATACGTTTATCCTTCTTTTCTTTTGATAATATGTTTATTAACTTTATTGTTATTCTTCCACAATGTTAACTTAAAAATATATAAGCAAAATAAACATTTTGACGACATTTTTTGCCTATTGACTCGGTGATTGTTCAAATACTCTAGCATATGATTTGGATAATCTTAAAAAAAGGACTTCTTTTTAATTTCACCTTCAGGATCCCGGCGAAAAGTTGTAAAAGCGTCCACACGCAGTACGGATGTTTCATTTGACTGAGCAATTGGTGCGAAATTCAGCACAAAGCTATATCACCTTTCCCAAAAATAAACATGTCAGTTGACAACTCATGATTTCACATGCCTTAATTTGTTTTTTTTTTAAAGTATCGATATGATGTCTTAAAGAGAAATAGCATGGGAAGCACCGAATAACGTTAGTAGTTAGTTCGAAAATATAAAAGTAAATATTTCACGAAAGTATTCCTCTCTACCCACATTTTCATAGGTTTTATTATATTAAATTTCAGCGTCTCTTAGACGAGTTTCACACCATTTAAAATGTTACTTTTATTTATTTAATCACAGAATTGCCATTAACAAAGAATCCAAATATTACAATTCTAGCTAAAAAAATAGGAAAATCCTTTTTTAATATGCACATTCGCCAAATTTTGTTCATTTTTAGATAATTTTATTAATTGCATGACATTTTTGAGTTTATTATGTATTAGTTGACAGTAATTTTGCTAAATGCAGTACCGCCCCCTGAATAATAGGTCTGAGTGCGGACACAAACAGGATGACTGACGAAAGTGGATTTTTTTCAGCGTGTGCATGGTCGCTTAAATTTTGACGCCGGTTTTTCAAAACAGATAATTTTGTATACTTACGAAAATGTTCCGATTAAATAAATTACAGTTTACAATAAAAATGACTGATGGGAATAATGAAATATTCTGACATTCTTAAGTGAACCGCTCAGGCGGATGGGTTTAATACTTCGTATCTTTATTGTATGGATCCCTATGAGTACGAATAATATCATGCTTGACCGTTTAGTTATATTAAGGAATATGATTACATAACTCGCGTGAACATACTTTAATATACACTTTTTAAACGTACTTTACACATGGACTTTTACTATCCTTTAAAAAAAAAAGTTACTAAATTAATTTAAAGAAACTAAAAAAAAATTATTGAGGATTATTATCTACTTACACTAACAGAATGTAACCTAGATGATCTTTTCCGCTCTTATCACTGATGTTAAGTTTGAATGTCGACATTATTACTGAACAATAATTTTGCATACTGCGAGGGAAAATCCCAAAATATGTCTTCCCTGTCGACTGTGGTCAGAGTTGTGAATGAAAGTCAAGTAGTAGAATGAGACATTAAAGATAAGAGATATCTTTTTTTGTCGACATAAGTACCAAGTATGTTGAAACATTTGTCATACTTTTTGTTAAGCTGCGAAAAGCTCTCCAGGGAAACAGCAGGGCCTTCCATACGAACAAGTCGTTAGATCTTCTCCTGTATATAAAGCCTGAGATTTCTTAGAGGGCTTTTTGAAGTCATACACACTCTGACTACAGCCGACAGCGGAAATTTATTTTGGGATTTGCCGTCGTACATGGTAAATATAAATTGTTAGGATCAAGTATAGAAATACATAAAATAATTCGAAAACACTACAATAAACGTGAATCGTTTCACGCGAGTTTTTAGTTGTGTAATGTATTTTTTAGTTGAAATTTATTTAGTATGCTGTAAGAAGTTTGTGGATTCCAAATAAATTGTTATGCAGAGCTATGAAAATAATTGATTACATTGGCGTCTATAGATGATAATTCTTGCAGTGCATTTTTCACCCGAAGTTTTGTTTTATATGTGGCGTGTATGCAGTAAATCTTGTTGATAACTTACTGTTTGTACAAAAACATTTGAGTATGTGTTCATTTATGAACGCAGTTTGCTGAAGAAAAATTTTCAAAGGTAATCTGCTTTTTTAATAGAACGAAAGTTTAGCATACTATGTAGTAAATATGCAAATTTGCAATTTTTATTTAGAGTTTTATAAACGAATTCAGATGTCTGTCTAACTACAGATAATAATTGCTGAATTTGGGTTTCAAGTGTGTGCTATGCGTTATCTAAATTTTTTATTTTGCCATCATGTCTCATCTTATTATACGTTGAAGTTGATTGCGGGATTCGCAATACTTTTACATGGTGAAAGTTCTGAAAAATCTTGTGTAGATTAAAATGACTAATTACGTTAATGCTATAAAGTAAATTAAAGTAATAAATATTAGAACTGTCAGTAACTTAAATGCCTAATCTTCTTAAAACATAATGCAGCTGAATCATGACCTGGTTTTCAGGTCTTTATTTTTACACTTTTCAGATGTCTGATATTTTAATTTTGTTTTCAACTTTTACTCGTAATAAACACTTTCTACTTTTAGAATAAGAAAAAAAAAAATAGAACTGCATTTACCTAAATGAGTATTTTATGCTATCATATATTCTAAACCATGGAAAATGTTATATTGTTGTGAAAGTGTAAGAAAAAAGAAAGAGCTGTATGCAACAGAATATCAGAAACGGGCCTTTCTATTTATAAGTCTAGTATTTTTATCATGTGACATTTTATAACATGTTCTATGTAATAACATTCTTGTTAACAATGTTATAAATATTTTGTAAATACGCCTTTTAACTCTAAAAATTTAACCTTTGTAAAGGTTAAAATTTTAGGGTTAAAAGGCGTATTTACAAAATATTTATAACATTGAAGACAAAAAAAAACTTCTTGCTACACCATAAAATAAATAAAACAGCGCAAAACCTTTCGATAGAACTTAGTCTATCTTCATCAGGCGCAAAAAGACGTGCGTCTACAATGAATATAGCGGCATGACTGACGTGAAAAGGCGGGAAAGGGAGCAAGCTGAAGGAGCAGCCATTGGGAAGGTAGAAGGCAACAGCCAATCACGGAAGAGCATAAACGAACAAAGGATATCATGAAGGAAGTGAGGGAAAAAAGGAAAATGGTTACAAAGGGAAAAAGTTAAAAGTAAGTAAAAAGTAGTAAGTAAAAAGGCAGGTTATATTAAAAGTAAATACACACACACACATAAAATAATAATAAAATAATAATAATAATTAGTATTAAAAATGCTTATAGTAATAAGAAAACATATGTATATCTAAAAAAATATACAGGGTGATTCAAAAAAGATGGGCAAAATTTTAAGGGGTAATAGTATACATCAAGACAAACAATATTAAATAGAAACCAAGGTTCCCAAGCGTTTTCCAAAAGAGATAGCCGCCATTAAAGTTTAGGGACCAAAATTTCAAATAAACATAAAAAACGGAACAATTGGTCGATTGATTTGCGGTTTTCACTGAAACTATTCTTTATGTTGGTATTTTCTTGAAAATAAATTATAATGATACATTTCGAAAAATGTCGATAGAGGGAGCTTTAGACTTTGGAGTAACGAACAACTGTTTTCTGCCGTTATTTTTTGCATCTCATTAAATGGTTTCGCAGGCTTAAACTTAAACTTAAATTTTGAACTCAAAATCTGAATAGTTGGGAGTGGTTAAGTAGCACAAACTAAACTGTGTTCAGAGGTTCAAATTTCAAATGATTATAAAAAACGGAAAAATTGGTCGATTGATTTGCGGTTTTCACTAAATCTATTCTTTAAGTCAGTATCTTCTTGAAAATGAATTTTAAAGATAAACTTCAAAAAATTCCGTTAGAGGACGCCTTAAACTTCAGAGTAACCATAGAGTTCGCTTTAGACTTTGGAGTAAGGAAAAACTATTTTTTTACCGTTATTATTTGCATCTCGTTAATTTTTTTAGAAGCTTAGACATAAACTTAAATTTTGCGCAAAAAGTTTGAATCGTTGGGAGTGATTAAGTAGAGCAAACTGAACTGTGTTCAATGGGGGTGGGGAGGTTCAAATTTGAAGTTATCATAAAAAACGGAAAAAAATGGTAGATTCGTTTACGGTTTTCGCCAAAATTATTCTTTATGCCAGGTATTTCCTTGATAAGAAATTTTAAAGATAAATTTCAAAAAATTCCGTTAGAGGGCGCCTAAAACTTTAGAGTAAACAACAACTATTTTTAACTGATATTTTTTATATCTAATAAATGCTTGTAAAAGCTTATAGTCAACTTTTGAGCTCAAAATCTGAATCTTTGTGAGTAATTATGTAGCGCAAAATTGAGCTGTGTTCGAGGGGTGATGAGGGTAACATTTCAACTCCTGAACACAGCTCAGTTTGCGCTTCTTAACTCCTCCCAACGATTCGAATTTGAGCTCAAAATTTAAGTCTAAGCTTTTGCAAGCATTTAATTAGATGCAAAAAATGACGTTTAAAAATAGTTGTTGGTTACTTTAAAGTTAACGGCAACCTCAAACGAAATTTTTAAAATTTTATCTTTAAAGTTTATTTTTAAGGAAACCGTGACATAAAGAACAATTTTAGTGAAAACCGCAAATCAATCGACCGATTTTTCCGTTTTTTATGTTTATTTGAAATTTTGGTCCCTAAACTTTAATGGCGGCTATCTCCTTTGGAAAACGCTTGGGAACCTTGGTTTCTATTTAATATTGTTTGTCTTGATGTATACTATTACCCCTTAAAATTTTGCCTATCTTTTTGAATCACCCTGTATACATGATTAATACGGAAAAAATATATAGTTATAAAGATACATATGTATAAATCTAAAAAATTATATATATGATTAATAATAATAATAATAAAAAGTAAATAATTATAAGGCAGTGCTGAAAAGGTTTTTCAAGCTATGGATAGAGTTTTAGAATCAGATTTATCATTAACAATAACTTCAACATTAAGATAAATAGCTATCGTTTTTCGAGATTTCTTTTAGTTTAACCAATATAAGATAAATTACAGCCATTACAAGGAGCATTATAAATACCCCATTTTTGAAGGTCAGGGACAGTTGATTTCATGGAAGGAAATTTGAATTTATTGACAGATTTAAAAATAACGTTAAAATTGAATCGTCTTAAAACTTTACTTAATTTAAAACATAAAGGTGGATAAAAGGGGAGGACATCCAATTATCAGGTTTTAACAGAATTAGATAGAGTGGATTTATTAGACGGTCTATTGAATTTGTTTACAGCAGTATTGATGATAGAAGGATTGAAACCTCTTTTGGTAGCAACGAAATTTAAGTAATTCAGTTCATCCTTAAGGGATGCGAAGTCGGAACAGATTTTGAGAGCATGATTTACATATGTGTAAAAAACACCGACCTTTTGGTGGACAGAATGATTTGGGCTAGCATGGGGGGGGGGGGGATTAGAAACATAAAAAGGTTCTCTATAAACACAAGTTTTGAAAGAAGAATCACATTTGGTAACTAAAACATCATGATTTGATATTTCAAATCATGATGTCAAATCATGATGATTACATCAAATCATGATGTTTTAGTTAAAGAACACTCTCGGTATGTCAATAATCAAGAAATTTCTAAATTTTTGGTTGCTAAGCACTCTTGGGATTCCGGCCATAGTCTCAATTTTCAAATTGCTAAAATTATCTTTAATGCCAATAGTACCTATGACTTAGATTTTCTTGAAAATTTAGCTATTTATCTTAATCATGAAATTATTGTTAATGATAAATCTGATTCTAAAGCGCTATCCATAGTTTGGAAAACCCTTTTCAGCACTGCCTTATAATCATTTACTTTTTTTTAAAAATCATATATATAATTTTTTAGATATATATATGTTTCTTTATTACTATAAACATTTTTAATACTAATTAATATTATTATTTTATTACTATTTTATGTGTGTGTATTTACTTTTAATATAACCTGCCTTTTTACTTACTACTTTTTACTTTCTTTTAACTTTCACTTTGTAACCATTTTCCTTTTTTTCCTCCTTTCCTTCATTGTATCCTTTGTTCGTTTATGCTCTTCCGTGATTGGCTGTTGCCTTCTACTTTCCCAATGGCTGCTCCTTCAGCTTGCTCCCTTTCCCGCCTTTTCACGTCAGTCGTGCCGCTACATTCATTGTAGACTCACGTCTTTTTGCGCCTGATGAAGGTAGACTAAGATCTATCGAAAGGCCTTGCGCTATTTTATTTATTTTATGGTGTTTCAAGAAGTTTTTTTTTTTTTTTTTGTCTTCAACTGTATAACACCAGTTTCCAACTTTTTCCTGATTTATAACATTGTTAACAAGAATGTTATTACATACACAAATACAAAAAATTATTACAGAAAGAATATTCTAAGATTTATTAGAGCTTTTTATTTATTTTTCATCAAGTGGATTTTGAAACAATTCACAATAGCAATGCGATAGTTTCTGTCACAGCAGGTTTCATATTTAGGGCTTTGGCCGTCTTATTTGTGTTTTAACTGCTGTAAATGTTAGAAAATTTTCTAAATGCGCCAGATATATATTGCGGTAATATACTGCAGATATTTATTCCATTTCTGCAAAACAAGTTAGTTTTGTACTAAAGAAACTGCATTCAATAATTTTCTACGCAATAAAAACTATATTCCTTCAAAAAAAAAAAAAAAAAAAAAAAAAAAAGCCAAATATACTCTAAATGCGACGAATTTATGGGGAGTCGCATCTCATTTATGTATAACGACCTTATTACAAAGAACGAAAATCATATTATAGGCAAAAATTTCTGAAAATAAATTTCTACTGCAATGTATTTTTTCTGTTTGATGTTTATTTAGGTAACTCATGTCATTGTATTAAAAAGAAAGAAAAAAAATGGAATTATTAACAATTTTTCGATTAGGTTGCAAAGTAATTCATAATAAATCCGTGATGCATGATTGTTCATTCTTGTTATTATTTTCAATGATTTCCCTATAACTGTTGACGGACTAATGTAAATAATTTTGCTGTTTAATTCCTACAGTTATAGCTTTAGTATGCTTACTATGTAGTAATAGAATTTTCCACTATACGGTAAATGTTACAATTATCCGTACTGGGAGTTATCTGAACTTATTCTATGCAAGTTTTCATCTGCAATAAAGTTAAGTAAATACCTTTTAGATAAAATGAAATGTCTAAAACACCTTGTTTAATTTGCTGAAAATACGAGGAATGAAATTGAAATTTTCGTTTTTAAGAAAAAAAAAAGAAAAAAAAACCAGAATTTATTGAATTACTTATTGTGTTGCTTTAAAGTAACAATTGAAATGTTCACAAAAGTGAATTCGGCAAAACCTCAAATGACAGCTGTTTCAAAACTAGCACAGCAAAGAAATAATGTATCTAAAACCTCTACAGATTTTCATAATGCGAACTCAAAATTTAAATGCATGTGAAATTAAATCATATTTGATAAAATGTATATTTTTAAACTAAGTAAAACGAAATCTTTGTTCACTTAAAACGTTGTAATATATATATATATATATATATATATATATATATATATATATATATAAAGTATTTTTCTAGGGAAATTTGAAGCGGGACTAAAATTTAAATAGGTACAATAACTGAATCATATTTTTGGAATTAATTTTTAAGTTATATGAATTAAATTCTTTATAAAATACACTGTTAAAAATTTTGTCTTAGCTTGAGCCTAATTTTGATGCTCAATAGCTGTTACTGTAAGATGGTATCTTGAACAAATATTTGGAGCTTCTGTTGAAGCACATTTCCAATACTTGGACCGAGGTTGAAATTGGAAGCTCCAAATGTTGGTAAGAGATTTCACCATCTTATGGTGACAGCTACTGAACACCAAAATTTAGTTCAAACTAGAGAATTTTTTTTAACAATGTAGAACATGTTAAATTAAGATGCAAACAGAAGATACCGCAATTATGTGGTTTATTATTGTTAACACGTTCTTTGCCGCTTACGTTAAGACATGGTGATATTTAATGCAGCACTGTAGAACTGGGTTTTTCCCTGAAGCCGATTTACTTTTTATAACAAAGAATCAGTGAAGGATTTTTCCGCGCCACTGCGTGACTGGCTATTGAGACATCACCCCACATCACGCGCTGGCGCGTGAGTGGCTCCTTAATGTTGGAGCCATATCACGCGCTGGTGCGTGATCAGCTTTTGAATGTGTTAAATTATTCTTAAATGTAATTTCTTAAAAGTAAATCAATTTCTTAAATGTAATTTGTTGATTACTTTTATTATTAATTAATAAAGTCGTTCTATCGTTATTTACTTCTTTAGATATTCATGAAATTTTAAATTTTAAATATTAAAATGAAATAGAATACTTCTATTTAAGAACTAATTTACAATTAATATTTCAACAGAAGTTTGTTCTAAAATATGTCCATTACATTTGTTGTTTCATAGAATATCATGAAATAACAACAACAGCAACAACAAAAAAGTTCTATACTCTCGAGTTTATGCTCACTATCATTACAGAAATGTACTGTTTTTTCAATCATTACAGAACTATTAATAAGAAATACATATGTCATTGATTAGGGTGGAGCTTATTTTTTAGTTTTGAAAATATAATCTTCTCACCTTCTAAATATGTTTCTTTTATGAAAAAATAAATCAAGCAAAATATTAATGCATTTGAAACTATTTAGAGGTAGCTCAATGGTGGGAAAGTTTCTAATGTTAAAGCAATGATAAATAAACGCGTGCTCGTATGGTATGTCAAATTAAAATAAATTCCATATTTGAAAATATATTTATAGGAGAAAAAATATTTAACAAAGACTCAAATCATTGACGAATAATGTTTGAGTAAACTAAGAAATATGAGAAAATAATAATTAGGTTTCAAAGCAACACTACTTTCGTCACTCATTGGGATGGAAAATTGTTGTATGATTGGGCTGTAAAAGAAAATGTTTACCGATTGTCAGTATTAATTCTTCGGAGGAATGTTACTCAAATATGGACTGTTCAACATCTGTCACGGGAGAAGCTCAGATAGAATACTTTTGAAAATTCAAGATAAATGAATATCAGATAATTTTCAAGTAATATCCATCGACATTACCAGTTCAGATAATGATTATAATTCTGCTGCATATATTTTTGAAAGAGCAAAAAATTAAAAAAAAAAAATTGAGCTTCTTTCACTTGCTTGCAGACATCATATTAAGAGACTGATGATTAGTACTGTGATTGAAATATGTATAGGAGGCAAAACTTCGTCTGAATTTGCACTATTTGAAAGCTTTCAAAAGTATTGGAGTTTCATTTATAGCTACACTATATGGCCAAAGATGACCGTCCACATGAGGTTTTTGACATTTTGTTAATTATTTAGAAAATTATTTGAGAAATTATCCTGAAACCTTATGTGTAAACAGAATATTACAGATCATTTATTTCCGTGAATATTTTCTCCCGAAACTCCATAGGAGACCGTCAAGAAATTGAAAAAGTACAAAAATCTATTGGATAACCCTGTCAAAACTAATGTAGCAAAAGCGTTCAAACTGCAGATTATGATTTAGTGGCTTGGTATAATAAATCTTTTTCAATTTTTTCCGTATAGCATACGTACTTGTAGAGATATTAAGGCTTTATAAAAATAGTCCCAAATTTTTCAAGTTTTTTGCTTGTAATTTGCAGAGTTCTTAATATATAATAATGTTCATTTTTTAAAATATGACAAAAAAACATTGTACTTAATATCCTCTAATCAGAATTGCAAAATAATTGAAAAATGAGCAGGTTTACTAAATATTTGTTCATTGCGCATGTGTCAGCTTTATCAAAATTTCATCCCATGACCATTTCCAAGTAATTTTTCTCAAAATATGAGTGTGGAGCATTGTGCGCAACATAGGTAAAAAACTTTTCCATAATTTTTTATAAAAATTTCAGAATGTATAGCATATGGTAACTTTTATAAAGTACAGCCTTTTTTTTTTTTTTTTTTTTTTTTTTTTTTTGTTAAAACAGACCCCCAAAATAACGATTCGTTTCTATGAAAACACTAGTCTATCGGTTTCTTTCACAAATGTTTAAGGAAATGCTCTGCTTAAAAGAAAGAACAGTCATCGTTTCCAGCAGTTTGTGTGATGAAATATACGAACAGGTCCATCAACTGTACCATCAAAAATATATCTTGTCATATCTTCCTTCATCCAATAACAGGCTACTTGTGAACGTAAAGCTCCCTTCAACCACCTCACGAATGCCCTTGACCGTATCGTCAGGTGTTGATGGTCATCCAGGACGTTTTGCATCCGGCACGCAACCGTTTCGTTTGAATTTATTCACAAATAGCCTGATTTTGGCACTTGTTGGTGGTTGTTAGCTGCATTTTAGATAGAACAGTTGACAAGCCTCTTCATATGTTTTACACCCAGTTTCCAAGGAAATGGCTATCCTTTCTTCTAAGAAAATTATTTCTTCAAACACCTTTGAAAAAAATCAATAGATTAGTATTTTCATAGAAATGAATCGTTATTTTTGGGACACCCTGTATCTTTTCTCCAAAACACATATCGTATATTTTCGTTCATGGTTATGTTATATTTTCATAGATTAAAAAATATTACTTTCTTCTATCTCTGTTACAATAAAATATTGATTTTTTTTTATATCCGTTTTACTACAGATATACACAATATTTTGGAGCAAGAAATCCAAAAAGTGTGTTTCTACAAAATGTCTGTCAGTCCGTATGTGTGTCGTGTTTCTTTGTATCTGTGAGTCCGTGTGTCCGTGTGTCGCTTTTGAATCATCGAATAGCGTATGGAGTTATGATTTTAATTCAATGAAATTTCATATGTATTTTTACTTTCTTCTATCTTTACAAAAAGAAAGTATTAGATTCATGAAAATTTTTGAATTCTGTAATTTTTTTTTTGACGTATTTACACATTTTAGTGGGTCAGAGATTTCAAAAAACACGATTTTACAAAATGTGTGTCTGTGAGTCTGTCTATATGGGACATAATTTTTGTGGGAACCCTATCTCATGAAGTAAGGCTCGGAATTTCACAAAACTTTAAATTCAGATATGCTATAATTTAAAGTGGATCTGACTAGTTTTTGGTGTATATCGCACAACAGGTGGAATAGCTATGCTGCATTTTTCTTGATTTTCACAATAGCTATATCGCAAGAATTAATCGACGGATTTACAAAAAACTTTAGATTCCGTCAATCCTTGATGTAATATGTTTTTGATTAAGATTTGTTGTAAATCGCACAGCAGGTGGCTCTATTATGAGGTATTATTTATGTTTATTGCAATAGCTCTATCTCAGGCACTAATGCACGAATTTTCATGAAATTTAAGATTCTGTTAATCCTTCATATAAATTAATATTTTCTAATATTGGTGTAAATCTCTCAACAGGTGGCGCTATTCAGATAGAGCTTGAAATAACTTGTTGCAGACCAGATTTTGGCGTAATTTATCTAACCGTTGACGCTGCAATATTTAATTTTTCTGGGGAAGTATTAACGTGTATGACATAGAAGAAATTTTTCAGATTGCTACATCCGACTAGTATGGCTATGACAAGCATTTTTTTCTTGATTTTGGAAATATTTCGGGGGGGGGGGGGGCTAATGATTTTTGTGCCGTTTTTTTTATTGTACCATTGTGTATAGAGTTGCACATGGAATCGAATTAAATTGTGCATTTATGTTTTTGGCTATGGCAGGCAGGTTCTCTTCGATTATGGAAATATTCCGCCGAAAGAGGACGCTGTAGTAATTTTGTTTGCCGATTTTATCATTGTAATAATGTGAAGTGAATGAAGCTGTACATAGAATTGAATTAAATTGTATTTGTATGTTTTTGCTTATTGCATGCAGGTTCTCTTTGAAATTGGAAATATTCCCCGCTGAGACGATGAAATAACAATTTTCTGTCATTTTCATTTTTGTGCCTTCGAAAAGAGTACAAAGTTATGTATAGACTGGAATCACATTTTGCATATTTTTTTTTAGTTGTCGAAAGCAAGTCCTCTTTGAAATCCTTCTTTCGTCGTCGGAAAGAAACTTTGAAATCGATAGCTGTAATAGCTCAATTTTTTCATAGTTCTATTATTCATGGACATTTCATCAGTTAATAGCGAAATTTGTGTAAACTTATCGATTTTATTTAGTTCTGTTGTACGTAGACAACTCGTGCAGAGACGAGGACTTCCCATCCTGCTAAGCCTGTGATTCGCCAACAGCTAATGTACAACAGAATAATGAAAATACTGAATTTTTCAAAGTAACATAATACAAATGATTTCATTTTTTCCAATAAATTCACTGAAGCAAAAATTTAAGATGAGAATCCAGTTTGTTACAGTACTGTACAAATAATATGGAAATATTAAAATGTGTAAATACTTTTTGAAGTATCAAGATGTATGGAAAAGAAAAATGTTTCGGTATTATCACATCCTACCTGTTTAAAGTTCATTAGATTCAAGAAAAAAAAGTGTAGTAGTGATATATCCAGTACTTAAAATATTTTCTTTAAAAGCATTGACTTGAATTAAATTAAAAATTAAGCCAATATAAAATAGAAAAGGAATTTAAATGGTCGCTAAAATGTTTTATTTTTTAATAATCACTGGGTCAAAAACAAAACATTTTATTTGCAATCGATATTATTATCTGAATTTCGTTGAAATCCAGGAATAAAATGTGAACAGACTTTTATATATCAGTAAATGCATGACATATTTATTTTGCTTTTTATGCTAGAGCAATTTAAATATTTTAAAGAGTCTGTATTAACGATAAATTTCGAAAATGTGATTCTTGAATATAGATGAAACATTTTATTTTTCAAAGGTTTCAAATCCTAAAAGCGATTTAGCTGAATGCACACTGAAATTGTACTCTCTATATGAATGTAAATTCAATGAGTACTCTGGGGATTAGAAGAACGGTATTTGCGCTTCCAAAATTTCTCATCTAACGGTTTTAAGATGATTGGTTGTTTTATGTTCGATAAAATTACAAAATACTTCAAATAAAATATAACTGATCCAATTTCGTTTTACAATAGTAAACATAAACAAAAATACTTTTCTGCTTCGTTATAAATTACAATCGTTCTGGATAAATTTAATATTATATAAGAAAGGATTGCAAAATGTTACTTATGTTTCATAAGTATAACCTATGATTTTTATGGCTGAAAATAAAAGTATGTACAATGTTAATGAATCATATTGGTCGACATTCTTATGATTTTATTTATTTATATGCACTAAAGAAATACTTTAATATATCTACATATAATACAATATTTTGAAATATTCAATAGTTTTTATTTGCATATTGTATGTTTTTTTCCTTTACCCAATTACTATTAACACTGTAAAATATTTGTGTAACGTTACTCCATACGATTGGTGGCAGTCTTGCTGCCTCCCATTTTATAGAGTACCTTAACGATATAATCTCTAAAATATTACACTAATATGTAATGTTTCACCAGTAATATATGTTTAAATTATACCATTATAAAATTGAAAGATTACTCCATAAAATTGGAGGCACAATCTGACACCAATTATGATGTAATGTTACATAATTTCTTTTACAGTGAATAAAAAAGTCGAAGTCATCTGGAGGAATTAATTTGCAATAGATATGCTTTCGGCAAAAATTTATGCAACATTCGAAAGAAAAATCTAAAAAAAAAAAAAAAAAATCGATAAAAAACCAGTTATCAAAAAAAGAAAGAATGCATTTGGGAGTCTTACTACGTACAAGTATGATTATCCAGATTTATTTGAATACAACATTTTAACATTTTTTTGCTTAATACCGCAAAAATCTTTCAAAGAATTGATGAGTTGAACTAATTTTTTTTTATTTACTAGGGGGCTCTACCCCCTACGAGCTACGCTCGTCAACCCCCGTTGAGACACATTAGACTTTAACAACATGCAAATTTGATCGCCTTTAAGTAACTTATGGAAGACTAAATTATAATTAAAAACCAGTTGCAGCATTCTTGTAACTGGATTTCCATTCATTCCCGTTTGATTGGAGAATTTTAAGATTAAATCAGTTTCTGTTTAAGAGATTCAAAGGCTATTGCCGTCTTTGATTAAAAAACACTTTGATTAAATATGTAGAAATAAGGTAATATAAAAGGAAATAAGTAAAAAGAGTTTTTAGGTCCTGGTATTTTTGAGCAACATTATAAGAAAGCTGTTTTAAATAAGACATTTTAAATGTATTGTTTTAAATCTCACATAATCATCCCAAAAGTTTTCTTTCTTTTTTTTAATATTCACGTAAAAGTAATTTTCTTGTTAGAAAGGCAATATCATTTGTTCTGTCTTAGAACTCACAACAATTGTTAAAACAAGATAGAAAAAAAAATCACGCATCAAGCAAACATTATGAAGTGCTTTCCAACACATTCAGAATAATGTAAAAAAAAACTGCACCTTTAAAAAAATTAAAATATTGCATCTTATTTCACCATCAAGATGAATATTTGAAAAGTATAACGCATTTCAAAACCGAATTTCAGTTGATCCCATCCACGATCGGAAAACTATCCGAATTTTTTAGCAGCCCTATATATGATACAGAGATTTGTATATATTAACAACATGCATTCCAAAATTTAATTCATTTAAGAAATACATATATTTCAGTTGAAAATTCCCCTTCAACAATTTCCTCTAATAAAGAACAGGGGTATGCGAATACTTTTGTGCATTCCTGAATATGAGATATAAAATTTATGTATAAAGAGTAATATGCAAAAAACTAATTAAATTTAAAAGGTTATATTGAATTTTAAAACGCACTCTCCAGCAATTATTACACAAGGAAAGTACTATAACCGATTTCTTTTTTATGTCCTTATCTTTTATATATTATAAATGTGAAAGTGTGTCCGAAAGTTACAATGAAATTGGCTTCAAAACGCATGGATTAATGTCTTTGAATCTATCCATATAGATAAGTTAAAGCCCAGAAATGAACGTAGGCTAATTTTTAATTGATTTATTGAAATATTTTCCTCAATAATTCAAAATTTCATTATTTTTCATACAGAATCAATTCACATTTTCCCAATAAAATGTAAACATTTTTCTTTCTGTTGCCAAGAAAATCAAATCCTGGAATAATAATTTTTCCTCGGCAATTGATTTTCAGTTTAACAATTTCCACGCGAAAAATTTAAATAAAAAGAATAAAAAAAACTATGACGTCATACTTGAAATAATAATGAATTGTCTTTTATTATATAAGAATCATGAATGTTGGTTACGTAAATAAAAGGTTTTCCATGAAAAATGGCGACACAATTTAAGTAAAGTGAATAAAAAAGAAATATATTATTAATAAAATATTTCATTTGAAAAAATATGACGTCATACTTTAAATAGCATAGAAATTTTGAAGTATTCGTTAAAAATATAAGGGGCATGGATATGTGTAACTAATAACAAGTTGGAAATTGCACGTGAAGCGTAGCAAATGGGGTGCGTTTGTACGATAACGAAGTTTTAAAAATATCACTCTCATATATCAATCTCATAAATATGTAAATAGTTAATTACAATTATAATGCGCACCAAACAATATTATCCCTATACCATTAAACATAGGCGTAACCAGCCTTTTGAACGGGGAGGGGGGGGGTACCCAAATTTTTTAACCTGAACATGTTGGGTACAAACAGTATCTTATGTAGTAAAACCTAATAAAACGGAACCCCATAAAACCTATCGAATTTTCGTTTTAGACAGCTTTTTATTTGCGTAAGGTAGAATTGTGTGGTACTCCTTTTAAAAAGGACCCAAACGCAATTTTTCATTGCGTGAAGAACGATGAGAAATTGCTCAAAACTAAATCTAATGGATAAGAAATAGATACATAAACATAGATAAAACATGATAGATCTGTAAAGATATCCGTAAACATAAAAATGTAATTATCACAAATTTTCATTTCAAACAGCAATGACATACTAAAATAAATAAACACGACTTTAGTTCCCCCGTCATTTTTTATCAGAGTAGCATTAAAATAACTTGTAGTACGCAATTTAAAGTAGAAAAGAGTTCTTTCAATATTTTCTACTCATGAATAAATAAAATTTTCTAGTCCCGTACAAATGTCAAAATATGCCCCCCCCCCCCAAAAAAAACGAAATTTAACAAACCAACCAACCTTCATTTTCATTTAAAATTTTGCGTAGCATTATTTCTCATTTTCAGAAGCAGATTTGTACAACCCCTCACCCACTCCGTTCTCTAGGCTAATCACATAGTGTCGCGGCTATGTTGGAATGTCTGAAAAATTTTTGCAGATCTACGCCGATCCTGACCTCTAGACTCCAAAACTACCATCAGTAAAAATCTTTATATATATGTATCTATCTATCTATATATCTATCGGTCTATATCACTTTTTTATGGACACGATAGCTTCTTTAATTTTGCACAGATCTCTTCCAAACTGATACATAAAATCAAGGGGTATAAAATCTCGGTCAAATTCGTTAATGGGCAAAATCATTCCAAGGGGGTGGAAATAGGAAGGGTTTTTGAGAAAACTGAGAAAAAGCCATAACGTCTTAATTAAAATAGATATCGAATCGGTTTAACCATTATATTACTTCTTAAAAATGAACCAAAAGTGTAATGCATGACAGATTTCTCATAAATTTAGAAATGGGTTCAAGGGGCGTAAAAAACAGGGTTTTGGGGAGAAAAAAATTCATATCTTCGTCAATTCTCAAGATATCAAATCCAACTAAATTTTGCATAAATGCTCTTAACATTATCAAAAGCTTTTGTATTTACAAGTTTTTAATAGGACCATTTTTTTCCGATAAAAAAAATAATAAAAACAAAAACAAAAAGGAGGGTTAAAAAAAAACAAAAATCCATAACTTCTTCAATTCTTAAACCATCAATTCTAATTAAATTTATTTTACATCTTCTCAATAATATCTACAACTTTTATTTTGACAAGTTTTTCAAAGGACCAATTCGTATAGCAAAAATAAACTAGGACTTTCCTCAGAGGGATTAGTCTGAGAGATATTGCTGAGAATAAACATTTAATAACTTGCGATAAGTAAAGAAAATGAGATGTTACCTTTAATTGGTCATTCATTGTAATAAAATATGATGAAAATAAGCATATTGAAACATAGAATTACAAAATCTTATATATAAAGTTGCATATACTATTTTTATAAAAGAAAAGCAAACCATGCATGGATATAAAATTGGAAATATGCAAAATGTTAAAAGTAATACAGAAAAAAAAACACCAAATTTTCCTATATTGGAAATATAACTCTTTGAAATGATGTCATGAGCATAAACAGAAGCTTCGCACCGATTTGAGAAACTATAAATAACATAAACTATTATGTTTGAAGAGAATGGAGTGTATTTTATACGGTGTGGAATCCGTCCGAATAGTTTATAATGTTGAATATCTGTTTTCCACGGATGCAATGAGGTTGTCGATAAGAGTTAAGGAATATCCTTTTTTAAAAATTTGTCCTAAACGAGCACTTACATCTTATAAGTTACTGTGATGCCAAAGTTATAGTTTCTGACCCCAACAGTATCCTAGGAATTGCAATATTCTCAATAAATTGGGTTTAAAACTTTTTCTAGAAAAAAAATGTTTAATTTGTGAAATTAAATTGCCGAATGTTTTAGAAATCGTTCATAACGAGAATATTATATCCTAAAAGTTGCCATCAAAAAAAAAAAAAAAAAAAAAAAAAAAAGATTTTAAATTTTTAGTCATATCGACATCAAAGAATTCTCAATTTTAGAACTTTTTTTGCTTGTGCATTGATGGTGATTATTGTTCCAACGCAAAATATGGTATATTTTGCAGCAAAGATAGTTACCAACATTTTTTGCCCATATTAATTTTTAAATCGGCTAGGTACTCCCAATGATAACGAAAAACACACAAACGTTAATGCTTTGCTTAAAGCATAGAAATACAGAATCAAAAACTCCTATTATATACACATAAATTATCTAAATAGTGCTAGCAGATACATTTTTAAATATACATATATCAATATAACGCTTCATTTTTCTTTTATTAGTATTTCTTAGTATTCATTTTTCATTTATTTGTATTATTCAGTAAAATACTCACTTTCTTAAGCCCGAACTACGTCAAACTTTTTATAAAAGCGCCTAAGTCCATATAACAGCTAAGTATTGTGAAGAGTATTAAATACAAGGTAGTAAGAAACATAGCCAAACGTAGGTAATAAATCGCCAAATATTGTTCTTTTCGCCCTTTCTCGAAATGCATTTTTTCCGTACATTTAAAAAACACGATTTTGAGTCACCTTATTTAAAATTCAAATAAATAAATAAGAGGAAGCAATAATAGCATAAGTCGAAACATTTTATTTCAGCATCAAGGAATTGTATCGTAGTTACACATGTGGAAAAAACCTGCTTTTGGCCAAAAAACGTTGTCTTCACTAAATTTGAATCCGATTAAAAAAAGTACCGTGATTAATTAAAATGTTATAGGCAGAGCTGCCAAGTCTCCGGCATTTTGGATACCGGTATTTTAATACAGAAAATCTTTTATTAAATTGGAACATTCTGCGGATTTAAAAGATAACTTTTCCTATAAGAAAATTCTGCTGTGCAATAAGCGGGGGCTTGGCATCTCTGTATAGGAATATTTCGTAACCTCCTTTTTAACCTTAAAAAAAGCAACGACCATTTTTCGGGTTCAAAAAGTATTGCTAATTGTTCCATTTTGTATACAAAGTACTGATTGTAATATTGATACATCTATGGTGATAAATTTTCAATAATTTTTCAAATCCCATTTATTTCATTAAAAATATAAATCTTTTATTCATTTAGTTTAAAATAAATGGTTTTTAACTAATTTCATAATACTTTTGAAATATCACTTTTCATTGGGCATCTTTTTAAAGCATTTAGAAAATGGTTGTTGTTTTCAGTCAAATATAGACTTTGGTCTGTCCGCATTTTATTTTATTATTAATATTATTTATAAATAGTGAAGAAATATTCATACTCAATCCATAACGTACATAATATATGAATCTGTTATTACATAAGTCACCTTTTTATTATCATAAAAATTATATTTTTACTGATTTTTATTAACTCAATAGGAAAAATTTTGTGCTTTGAGCAATAGATGTCCGCATTTCATTTATTTATTTATTTTAACGAAATTCTTTGTATTGAGAAGAATTTTTATTTAAATAGGAAATCCAAATGTCGCTGTTAATAAAGAAGAAAGTTACAAAAAAAGTTACAAAACGAGTAGACGCATACTATCAAATATGGGAAAACGACGAATACAAAAAAGACGTCGTATGAAATATCATCTGTGAAAGCAAAAAAACGAGGTCTGATTATCGAGCCTACTTATTACAAAATGTGCATTACATAAAAAAAAAAAAAAAAAAAAAAAAAAAAAAAAAAAAAAAACTCCAAATATTGATTTTTTTTCTTTTGTGCAGTTTTGGCTTCGGAAGGTGCGATATGTTGCAAAAAGATATAAGCGACTATGAAAATACACTTGGTAAACGTTCATGCTCAGTTTTTAGGTGCGTTCGTAATTATGTAAATACGTAGCACCTATTGTTGTCGCTCAGTCCGTCCGTCTGTCTGTCCGTCTGTCTGTCCGTCTGTCCGTCTGTCTGTCCGTCCGTCTGTCCGCATATAACAACGCAAAAACTACTCAACCGAATCGTTTGAAATTTAAAATACATAATTATAACATAATTTTGTCGAGTCATTTCAAATTTTATGAAAATCGGATGGATAGATCAATTACAGGGACATTCAAAAGGATTCCGTTACATTACGGTCAATAGGGAAAAAAGTTTTAAATGCATTTTAATCGTTTGAAATTTGAAACATATAATTATTGCGTAATTTTGTCGAGTCATTTCAAATGTTATGAAAATCGGATGCATAGATCAAATACAGGGACAATCAAAAGGCTTCCGTTACATTACGGTCAATGGGGAAAAAGTTTCAAATGCATTTTAATGATGTTATACTCATTCGAACATAATAGAATTGGCATGAATCTATGAAATATATACTAAAATATGCATTCTGTACAATCTGTGATGGAAAGAATTTTTATTATTAAATTACAGGGCTACACAAAAGTATTCCACTAGATAATGCTATACGGGGAAACAGGGTTTGGTTCGTATTTTAATTGTATTCAACTATTTCACATTTTATGAATAAGATATACGTTGCTGAGGTGTAATACAAATTACTTCCTGCATATTTACAGAAACGTAAAGATTTCGACTACTATACTGTATCCGGAGTACGCTCTACTATATCAGCAAGATCTGAATATTTTTAAAACTTCGTTATCGTACGAACGCACCTCATTTGCTACGTTCATGTGCAATTTCCAACTTGTTCAAATAAATATGGCACATATATGCCCTATACACACCGAGGTACCTAATTGGTGCCAAAATGGCGTTCAGTTGCCTAACATGCGTGTTATCATATAAATGTTATAATAAATTGTTTGTTCTAAAAATATCATCATTTATTAATTTTTATTTCTTTTTTTTTAATAACAGAAAATGTTTCATTTATTCCTTTTTTACTTACCCATCATACGTAGTATAGGGTAAGTCTTGCAATCGTTTTGAAAATCGAAAAAATTTTTTGACGGATTTACACGTTTTAGATAGTGGAGATTCCGAAAAACATATTTTTAGAAAAAAAAATTTGCCGTCTGTCTGTCTGTCAGTCTGTCTGTCTGTAAACGCTCTATCTCCCGAACAAATTGAGATAGAGACTTGAAATTTTGTATGTAGTTAGTATGTAAGAATGGGACGAAGCCTATTTAATATCAGCAACCTCGATTATACGGAACTATTTTTTTCGGACTCTCGAAAAATTCGTTCTGATGAAAGGTATATAAAAATTTTCGAATTTTTTTGTTCTAAGGAATGGGCGTAAAAGGCAATAAAATAACACACATTTTGCATATAAAACGAAATCGATCGGATTATTAGTTGCCGAGATATTTGTAATCCTGTTTTTCACATTCTTCGATTTTTCATGACCCTGTATTTCATTAAAATTTCAATTCAGAGGTATATTTTAATTGGATATGAGACGCTTAATCCGACGCAGTTACTTGTTAGTTAATAGAATTATTATTTTTCGAGTTATAAGCATGTTTCTTTTACGCAGTTTGGTACTACTTGAGTAGTTTGGCGTTTTATATAATTTGTCGAAATTTGTACATCAGCAGTTCTTTAATATAGCATTACTATGTACATTAACAATATTCAAATTTTGTTTATGAATTGCAATGCATTGTATAAATAGTTTTCACATGTTTTATTTTCATATACATATCCATGATGGGTAAGTATTACGGTGGCCCCCAACGACTAGTTTCATTTTGAAATAAATAAATAACGTGTTATTATAGCATGCTATATGTATCTGGTATCAAAACGATGTTTACGCCTAATTGGCATAAAATATCTCGCCAAACCAGGTGCTTATATCTCTAGTATATTATCTATACTAGAGATAATGTAAGTTTTTTATTTATGTATACTATAATTGTTTTTACATACCACTTACTTCTTCTTGTATATAAAAATAGGTAAGTGGCTTTTTTATGCAGTATAAATCTTTAAAAAATAGCCCCAGTTGCCCCTTTTTGGATCGAATTAAAAAAAAAAAATCAATGTCTAATTCCAGTATTGCTCCCAGGTATGCATAGATATTCCGAATTTCAAAGATGTATACCTACAAAAAATGGATGAAAAATGGGAAAAGATGTCACATATGCACCAGGGTACATAATTGGCGTCAAAATGGCATTATTTTACCTCAGATGGTAACCCGGCTTTATTTATTTATTATTTGTTTATTTACTCATAAAATGTTTATTTACTTTCATTTTCCTTTTTTAATTATATAAAATATTTCTTTTTATAGTTATTAATTATTATTATTATTTTATTTACTGTAAGTTCTTTTAGAAAATAGAAAATTATTTAAAAATGTGTATGTAAGCGTTATTTGAAAACGGAGTTTTCGCCAAATGGGCTTTGAAAAAAATTGCGCCAAATCTGATGCGCTTGTGGTATCCGTGCCGAAAAATTAGTGACCAGAATTGACTTCCACACACAAACAAAATATAAGTTAAAAGAAAACATGCAATAAAAATAAATGTAAAGGGAAAATGATGTCATAAAAGAAACTTTTTATTTAAAAACGTAATTGTTTCTAATTGTCTCAGCGTAGCGAAGTCTTATACTCAGAGTACGTAACGATATTAAAAGTCAAAAAAATTCTTTCGTCAAGCAAATCTCAAAAAGTACTTGTCGGATTTCGATTCTGTTTGTACCAGAAGGTACCTATGAAGGTAATCTGGTGAATGCACCTACATTTAAAAATTAATTCCAAATAGTTTAAAAGTTATATAAAAAAACTGATAAAAAAGCACAATTCATTTGCATACGTCACAGAAATTTGGTGTGCGTGATTTTCACAAGCTGGATATTTTCGTAGATAACCGAATCAGTACATGGAGTAAATAGTAACTAGGACTTCCCTCAGAGGGATTAGTCTGAGCGATATTGCTGAGAATACACATTTAATAAGTAAAGAAATGAGATGTTACCTTTAATTGGTCATTCATTGTGATAAAATATAATGATGAAAATAAGCATATGAATCGTAGAACTACAAAATCTTGTTGCATATACTATTTTTATAAAATAAAAGCAAACCATGCATGGATATAAAATTGGAAATATGCAAAATGTTAAAAGTAATACAGAAAATAAAACACCAAATTTTCCTATATTGGAAATATAGCTCTTTGAAATGATGTCATGAGCATAAACAGAAGCTTCGCACCGATTTGAGAAACTATAAATAACATAAACTATTATGTTTGAAGAGAAATGGAGTGTATTTTATATGGTGTGAAATCCGTCCGAATAGTTTATAATGTTGAATGTCTGTTTTCCACGGATGCAATGAGGTTGTCGATAAGAGTTAAGGAAGCCTTTTTAAAAATTTGTCCTAAACGAGCACTTACATCTTATAAGTTACTGTGATGCCAAAGTTATAGTTTCTGACCCCAAAAGTATCCTAGAAATTGCAATATTCTCAATAAATTGGGTTTAAAACTTTTTCTAGAAAAAAAGTGTTTAATATGTGAAATTAAATTGTCGAATGTTTTAGAAATCGTTCATAACGAGAATATTATATCTTAAAAGTTGCCACCAAAAAAAAAGATTTTTAATTTTTAGTCATATCAACATCAAAGAATTCTCAATTTTAGAACTTTTTTTGCTCGTGCATTGATGGTGATTATTGTTCCTACGCAAAATATAGTATATTTTGCAGTAAAGATGGTTACCAACATTTTTTGCCCACATTATTTTTTAAATCGGCTAAATACTCCCAATGCTAACGAAAAACACACAAACGTTAATGCTTTATAGCATAGAAATACAGAATCAAAAGCTTTATATTTCCTATTATATACACGACATAAACTATCTAATTAGTGCTAGCAGATGAATTTTTAAATATACCTAGATCAATATAATGCTTCATTTTCCTTTTATTAGTATTTCTTAGTATTCATTTTTCATTTATTTGTATTATTCAGTAAAAAACTCACTTTCTTAAGCCCGAATTACGTCAAACTTTTTATAAAAGCGTCTAAGTCCATATAACAGCGAAGTATTGTGAAGAGTATTAAATACAAGGTAGTAAGACACTTAGCCAAACGCAGGTAATAAATCGCCAAATATTGTCTTTTCGCCCTGTCTCGAAATGCATTTTTATTCGTATATTTAAAAAACACGATTTTGAGTCATCTTATTTAAAATTCAAATAAATAAATGAGAGGAAGCAATAATAGCACAAGTCAAAACATTCATAAGTCAACATCAAGGAATTGTATCGTAGTTACACATGTGGAAAAAAGCTGCTTTCGGCCAAAAAACGTTGTCTTCACTAAATTTGAATCCGTTTAAAAAAAGTACCGTGATTAATTAAAATGTTATAGGCAGAGCTGCCAAATCTCCGGCATTTTAATACAGAAAATGTTTTATTAAATTGGAACATTCTGCGGATTAAAAAAATAACTTTTCCTATAAGAAAATTCTGCTATGCAATAAGCGAGGGTTTGGCATCTCTATATAGGAATATTTCGTAATCTACTTTTTAACCTTAAAAAAAGCAACGACCATTTTTCGGGTACAAAAAGTATTGCTAATTATTCCATTTTGCATACAAAACACTGATTGTAATATTGATACATCTATTTATTTATTTATTTTAACAAAATTCTTTGTATTTAGAAGAATTTTTATTTAAATAGGAAATCCAGATGTCGCTGTTAATAAAGAAGAAAGTTACGAAAAAGGGTACAAAACGAGTAGACACATACTATCAAATATGGAAAAACGACGAATCCCAAAAAGACGTCGTATGAAATATCATCTTTTAAAGCAAAAAAACGAGGTCTGATCATCGAGCCTACTGATTACAAAATGTGCATTACATTAAAAAAAAAATGCTGCAAATATTGATTATTTTTTCTTTTGTGCAGTTTTGACTTCGAAAGGTGCGCTATGTTGCAAAAAGATATAAGCGCCTATGAAAACACACCTGGTAAACTTCCATGCTCAGTTTTACAAATAAATATGGCACATATATGCCCTATATACACCGAGGTACCTAAGTGGTGCCAAAATGGCGTTTAGTTGCCTAACATGCTGGTTATCATATAAATGTTATAATAAATTGTTTGTTCTAAAAATATTATCATTTATTGATTGTTATATCTTTTTTAATAACAGGAAATGTTTCATTTATTCCTTTTTTTTTCATTTTGAAATAAACAAATAACGTGTTGTTATAGCATGCTATATGCATCTGGTAATCAAAACGATGTTTTCGCCTAATTGGCATAAAAAATCTCGCCAAACCCGGTGCTTATATCTCTAGTATATTATCTCAAGTATTTTATTTATGTATACTATAATTGTTTTTACATACCACTTACTTCTTCTGGTATATAGAAATAGGTAAGTGGCTCCTTTATGCAGTATAAATTGTATAAAACTTTAAAATATAGCCCCGTTGCCCCTTTTTGGATCAAATTTTAAAAAAATCAATGTCTAATTCCAGTATTGCTCCCAGGTATGCATACATACTCCATATTTCAAAGTTGTATGCCAACAGGAAACGGATGAAAAATGGGAAAAAATGTCACATATGCACCAGGGTACATAATTGGCGTCGAAATGGCATTATTATACCTGAGATGGTAACCCGGCTTTATTTATTTATTATTTGTTTATTTACTCATAAAATGTTTATTTACTTTCACTTCCTTCTTTTAATTATATAAAATATTTCTTTTTGTAGTTATTAATTATTGTTATTATTTTATTTACTGTAAGTTCTTTTTGAAAATAGAAAATAATTTAAAAATGTGTATGTAAGCGTTATTTGAAAAGGGAGTTTTCGCCAAATGGGCTTTGAAAAAAATTGCGCCAAATCTGATGCGCTTGTGGTATCCGTGCCGAAAAATTAGTGACCAGAATTGACTTCCATACACAAACAAAATATAAGTTAAAAGAAAACATGCAATGAAAATAAATATAAAGGGAAAATGATGTCATAAAAGAAACTTTTTATTTAAAAACGTAATTGTTTCTAATTTTCACACGCGAAATATGTAAAACATTCTTTTAGCGATCAAAAAGTGCTGTTAAGAGATTATCACAAAATCTCAAAATCAAAGTTTTTATGACATTTTTTAATATAAAAAAATAACAGTTTTATTTTCCTGCATGATTAAATTTTAAAATGTTTTATTGCATTCAATATTTCTGAGTGCGAAAATGATTACTATTTACTCCATGTACTGATTCGGTTATCTACGAAAATGTCCAGCCGGTGAAAATCACGCTCACCAAATTTCTGTGACGTATGCACATAAATTGTGCTTTTTTTAATCAGTTTTTTAAATATAACTTTTAAACTATTTGGAATTAATTTTTGAAAGTAGGTGCATTCACCAGATTACCTTCATAGGTACCTATTGGTACAAACAGAATCAAAATCCGACAAGTACTTTTTGAGATTTGCTTGACGAAAGAATTTTTTTGAATTTTAATATCGTTACGTATCTCTGAGTATAAAGACTTCGCTTCGCTCAGACAATCATTTACGCACTCAGAAATATTGAATGCAATAAAACATTTTAAAATTTAATCATGCAGAAAAATAAAACTCTTATTTTTTTGTATTAAAAAATGTCATAAAAACTTAATAACATTTTTTGATAGCTAAAAGAATATTTTATATATTTCGCGTGTGAAAATTAGAAACAATTACGTTTTTAAATAAAAAGTTTATTTTATGACATCATTTTCCCTTTATATTTATTTTTATTGCATGTTTTCTTTTAACTTATATTTTGTTTGTGTGTGGAAGTCTATTCTGTTCACTAATTTTTCGGCACGGATGTCACACGCGCATCAGACTTGGCGCATTTTTTTTCAAAGCCCTTTTGGCGAAAACTGCGTTTTCAAATAACGCTTACATACACATTTTTAAATTATTTTCTACTATCAAAAAGAACTTACAGTAAATAAAATAATAATAATAATTAATAACTATAAAAACAAATATTTTATATAATTTAAAAAAGGAAATGAAAGTAAATAAACATTTTATGAGTAAATAAACAAATAATAAATAAATAAAGCCAGGTTACCATCTCAGGTAAAATAATGCCATTTTGACGCCAATTATGTACCCTGATGAATAGGTGACATCTTTTCCCATTTTTCATCCATTTCCTGTTGGCATACAACTTTGAAATTTGGAATATGTATGCATACCTGGGAGCAATACTGGAATTAGACATTGATTTTTTTTTAATTCAATCCTAAAAGGGGCAACGGGGATTATTTTTTAAAGATTTATACAATTTATACCGCATAAAGGAGCCACTTACCTATTTTTATGTACAAGAAAAAGTAAGTGGCATGTAAAAACAATTATAGTATACATAAATAAAATTCTTGAGATAATATACTAGAGATATAAGCACCTGGTTTGGCGAGATTTTTTATGCCAATTATGCGAAAACATCGTTCTGATTACCAGATACATATAGCATGCTATAATAACATTATTTATTTATTTCAAAATAAAAAAAGGAATAAACGAAACATTTTCTGTTATTAAAAAAAAGAAATAACAACCAATAAATGATAATATATTTAGAACAAACAATTTATTATAACATTTATATGATAACCATGTTAGGCAACTGAACGCCATTTTGGCACCAATTAGGTATCTTGGTGTGTACAGGGTTTATATGTTCCATATTTATTTGTAAAACTGAGCATGAACGTTTACCAAGTTTGTTTTCATAGCCGCTTATATCTTTTTGCAACATAGCGCACCTTTCGAAGCCAAAACTGCACAAAAGAAAAAAAATCATTATTCGCAGTATTTTTATTTTTTTTTATTTTTTTTTAATGTAATGCACATTTTGTAATCAGTAGGTTCGATAATCAGACCTCGTTTTTTTTTACTTTAAAAGATAATATTTCATACGACGTCTTTTTTGGATTCGTCGTTTTTCCATATTTGATAGTATTCGTCTACTCCTTTTGTAACTTTTTTTGTAACTTTCTTCTTTATTAACAGCGACATTTGGATTTCTTATTTAAATAAAAATTCTTCTAAATGCAAAGAATTTTGTTAAAATAAATAAATAAATGAAATGCGGACATCTATTGCTCAAAGCACAAAATTTTTCCTATTGAGTTAGTAAAAATCAGTAAAAACATAATTTTTATGATGATAAAAAGGTGACTTATGTAATAACAGTCATATGTTATGTACGTTATTAATTTTTTTACAATTACGTTTACAATTACGTTCTTTTACAATTACAATTACGTTTACAATTATGGATTAAGTATTAATATTTCTCCACCATTTATAAATAATAATAATAATAAAATAAAATGCGGACAGACCAAAGTCTATATTTGACTGAAAACAACAACCATTTTCTAAATGCTTCAAAAAATGGCCAATGAAAAGTGATATTTCAAAAGTATTATGAAATTAGTTAAAAACCATTTACTTTAAACTAAATGAATAAAAAATTTATATTTTTAATGAAATAAATGGGATTTGAAAAATTATTGGAAATTTATCACCATAGATGTATTAATATTACAATTGGTACCTTGTATGCAAAATGGAATAATTAGCAATACTTTTTATACCCGAAAAATGGTCGTTGCTTTTTTTAAGGTTAAAAAGTAGATTACGAAATATTCCTATACAGAGATGCCAAGCCCCCGCTTATTGCATAGCAGAATTTTCTTATAGGAAAAGTTATTTTTTAAATCTGCAGAATGTTCCAATTTAATAAAACATTTTCTGTAATAAAATACCGGTATCCAAAATGCCGGAGACTCGGCAGCTCTGCCTATAACATTTTAATTAATCACGGTACTTTTTTTAATTGGATTCAAATTTAGTGGAGACTACGTTTTATGGCCAAAACCAGCTTTTTTCCACATGTGTAACTACGATACAATTCCTTGAGGCTGAAATAAAATGTTTTGACTTATGCTATTATTGCTTCCTCTTATTTATTTATTTGAATTTTAAATAAGATGACTCAAAATCGTGTTTTTTAAATGTACGGAAAAAATCCATTTTGAGAGAGGGCGAAAAGAACAGTATTTGGCGATTTATTATCTGCGCTTGGCTAAGTGTCTTACTACCTTGTATTTAATACTCTTCACTATACTTCTCTGTTATATGGACTTTGGCGCTTTTATAAAAAGTATGACGTAATTCGGGCTTAAGAAAGTGAGTTTTTTACTGAATAATACAAATAAATGAAAAATGAATATTAAGAAATACTAAGAAAAGAAAAATGAAGTATTATATTGATTTATGTATATTTAAAAATGCATCTCTGGTACTAATTAGATAATTTATGTATATAATAGAAGATAATAGCTTTTGATTCTATATTTCTATGCTATAAAGCAATAACGTTTGTGTGTTTTATGTTATCATTGGGAGTACTTAGCCGATTAAAAAAATAATGTGGGCAAAAAATGTTGGTAACCATGTTTGCTGCAAAATATACTATATTTTGCGTAGGAACAATAATCACCATCAATGCACGAGCAAAAAAAGTTCTAAAATTGAGAATTCTTTAACATTGATATGACTAAAAATTTATTTATTTATTTATTTATTTATTTTTTGTGGCAACATTCAAGATATAATATTCTCGTTATGAACGATTTCTAAAACATTCGACAATCTAAATTCACAAATTAAACATTTTTTTTTTTTCTAGAAAAAGTTTTAAACCCAATTTATTGAGAATATTGCAATTTCTAGGATACAGTTGGGGTTAGAAACTAGAACTTTGGCATCACAGTAACTTATAAGATGTAAATGCTCGTTTAGGTCAAATTCTTAAAAACGGATTCCTTAATTCTTATCGACAACCTCATGGCATCCATGGAAAACAGATGTTCAACAATATAAACTATTCAGACGGATCTCACACCATATAAAATACACTCCATTCTCTTCAAACATAATAGTTTATGTTATTTACAGTTTCTCAAATCGGTGCGGAGCTTCTGTTTATACTCATGACATCATTTCAAAAAGCTATATTTCCAATGTAGGAAAATTTGGTGTTTTATTTTCTGTATTACTTTTAAGATTTTGCATATTTCCAATTTCATATCCATGTATGGTTTGCTTCCCCTTTTATAAAAATAGTATATGCAACTTTATATATAAGATTTTGTAATTCTATGATTCAATATGTTTATTTTCATCATATTTTATCACAATGAATGGCCAATTAAAGGTAACATCGCATTTCCTTTACTTGTCGCAAGTTATTAAATGTGTATTCTCAGCAACATCGCTCAGACTAATCCCTCTGAGGGAAGTCCTAGTTTTCATACGCGAAATATATAAAACATTCTTTTAGCGATAAAAAAAGGCTATTAAGAGATTATCACAAAATCTCAAAATCAAAGTTTTTATGACATTTTTTTAATATAAAAAAATAACAATTTTATTTTCCTGCATGATTAAATTTTAAAATGGTTTATTGCATTCAATATTTTTGAGTGCGTTAAGGATTACTATTTACTCCATGTACTGATTCGGTTATCTACGAAAATATCCAGCTGGTGAAAATCACGCACACCAAATTTCTGTGACGTATGCAAAGAAATTGTGCTTTTTTATCAGTTTTTTAAATATAACTTTTAAACTATTTGGAACTAATTTTTCGTATGTAGTGCATTTACCAGATTACCTTCATAGGTACCTATTGGTACAAACAGAATCAAAATCCAAGAAGTACTTTTTGAGATTTGCTTGACGAAAGAATTTTTTTGACTTTTAATATCGTTACGTATCTCTGAGTATAAAGACTTCGCTTCGCTCAGACAATTAAATAAAAAATTACGTGTGGCACTCGGAGACTGCCGCGGAAAAGCTATTGCATAGCATTTTTTATCAACTTATGCAATTATATTTATTTATTTATTTTTTATTTATGCAGTTTTTTTTGTCTTTGATATTAATTCAAGTTAAACATTTTGAGCGTGATGACCGATAACAATTTTTTTTCTTGTATTGAACAAATGTGAAGTTAATATCGTTTAAAATATTTTTATTATCTTACAATACATGTAGGTTAGTCAGGAATTTTTACCATTGAGACTATACGTTTGTGGTAGCTGAAATAAAAAACATAAGTTTAAGACTTCATATTCTCAAAATATCTGAAAAATACCGCGTCAATGTCTGCCGAAGTCTACCGAAGGATAGAGTGCTCAAGATAGAGCGCTCAAAGCCCGCGATCAAAATTATGCAATACCTTAATAAATTACAAACAAAATTTGGCCGCACTACGAAAATTAGATCGCGAGTTATAAGCATTTTAAATTTTCCGAACCTAACCGTGGATGTCTCCTTTCACCAAAAATTAACACTGTCTCATAATAAATTACCAAACAAAATTTGGCCGCACTACGAAGATTAGATCGCGAGTTATGGGCATTTTAAATTTTTCGACCCTCACCATGGGGGATCTCCTGTCATAATAAATTACCAAACAAAATTTGGCCGCGCTACGAAAATTAGATCGCGAGTTATAAGCATTTTAAATTTTTCTACCCTCACCATGGGGATCTCCTGTCAACAAAAGTAACACTGTCTCATAATAATTTACCAAACAAAATTTGGCCGCGCTACGAAAATTAGATCGCCAGTTATAAGCATTTTAAATTTTTCGACCCTCACTGTGGGGGGTCTCCTGTCACCAAAAGTAACACTGTCTCATAGTAAATTACCAAACAAAATTTGGCCGCACTACGAAAATTAGATCGCGAGTTATAAGCATTTAAAAATTTTCGACCCTCACCATGGGGGATCTCCTGTCACCCAAAGTAACATTGTCTGATAATAAATTACCAAACAAAATTTGGCCGCACTACGAAAATTAGATCGTGAGTTATAAGCATTTTAACTTTTTCGACCCTCCCCATGGGGGATCTCCTGTCACTAAAAATTAACACTGTCTCATAATAAATTACCAAACAAAATTTGGCCGCGCTACGAAAATTGATCGCGAGTTATAAGCATTTTAAATTTTTCGACATTCACCGTGGGGGGTCTCCTGTCACCAAAAATTAACACTCTCTCATAATAAATTACCAAACAAAGTTTGGCTGCGATACGAAAAGTAGATCGCGAGTTATAAGCATTTTAAATTTTTCGACCCTCACCTTTGGGGGTCTCCTGTCACCAAAAGTAACATTGTCTCATAATAAATTACCAAACAAAATTTGGCCGCGCTACGAAAATTGATCGCGAGTTATAAGCATTTTAAAATTTTCGACCCTCACCATGGGGGGGTCCCCCTTTCACCAAAAATTAACACTGTCTCACAATAAATTACCAAACAAAATTTGGCCGCGATACGAAAAGTAGATCGCGAGTTATAATCATTTTAAATTTTTCGATCCTCACCATTGGGCGGGTCTCCACTCACCAAAAGCTGCACTATCCTACCTTGTTTTATCTTAAAACGATTTTTTTTTTCTATACACATTCTATCAGGATTTTTTATTATTGAAACTATAGATTTATAGTAACTGAAATAAGATATATAAGTTTGAGACTTGATATCCTCTAAATATCTGAAAAATACCGCGTCAATGTCTGCCGAAGTCTACCGAAGGATACTATGCCGAAGTCTGCCGAAGTGAAACGACGTTAGCCGAGTGTTAGGTTTTTTCGTTACGGATGTGTTAGGATTTTTCGCGTTACGGAATTTTTGGATTCGGTCGCCGCGCTCAAAGCCCGCGATAAAAGCTATGCAATAGCTTAAAAATAGGAGTTGGCGAAAAACCTCAAATCCAAACTGCTTATATTCTGACTCATTTTTAAATTCATTTTTGATTTTAAACGCATCCAAATGGCAGGTCTTCTTATTTAGGAACTATATGATGTGATGCATTGGTCAGTTTTTTGATAAAGGCAGAATATATTTCAAAAAAGGCTGCCGAAATGGGTATTTTGAACAGAATCTCCCGAAGCTTTCGTGTTTGAAAAATTGGGGTATTCAAATAAAAAGTTGCGTTTTTTCTGACTCATTTTAATTTTTTTTTTCACTCTCAAATGCATCCAATTGACAGGTGCTCTTATTTAGGAGCTGTATAATGTGCTGCATTGGCCGTTTTCTTGATAAAGGTTGAATATATTTTTAAAAAAATGTTGTCAAAATGGGCACTTCGCCAAAAATATCCTGAAGCGATCATGATTAAAGAATTGAGGTTGTATTCAAATAATAAAATGGTTATTGTATAACTCATTTTTAAATTTAATTTTTCTCTCAAACGCATTCAATTGACAGTTTTTTGTTGTTTAGGAACTATATAATGTGCCGTATTCGTCGATTTATTTTTTTTATAAAGTCAGATTATATTTCAAAATATGTTCTCAAAATGGGCATTTGAGTTAAATTTAGCTTAATTGGATTCCGATAAAACCAATTCTTACAGAAAATTGCATTAAAAAATTTTCAAAGCCGCCAAATAAATTTGTTAAACTGGGTTTATGTGTAATCAATTTTTTTTTTTTGGTCAAATGAGCATTCTTCGAAATCTACCTCTGTCTATAGGCCAAACCGACAGCTATTTTTTTTTTTTTTTTTTTTTTTTTTTTTGCTTTTCTCTAGACTTTAGATTTTAAAAGCAAAGATATAAATAGTTATAATAGATATAGATATAATCCTTACCGATAATTCACGCTAATTTTTTAATGCATTGCAAAAACATGCATGAAAAAGATCGGTGTTAAAAAAAAAAAAAAAAAAAAAAAAAAAAAAAAAAAAAAAAACTTCCATAAACAAAAGACATCAAATCGGGATTATAAAACCAACTTTTTGACTTACAGTGATTAATACAAATTATAGTAAATATTCTAGTTTTAAAAAAGATAAAAAAATAATTTTCTTTAAAAAATATATATGGGTCTTTTTTAATATCTCATTTCAAAACATAGGCAGTTAGTTTTGATCATCTAATTGAACTTTGTTTTCTTTTTTCTTTTTTTTCTTTTATAAATTTTGATTTTTTTAAAACAATCAATCTTGGATCTGTGAGAGTGCAGGGGTAGGTGCCCGGGCACCCAGGGCACCCCCTCCCTGGTTACACGCATGCATTAAACAATCGAATACTTTTGTCTGGCCTTGTAAATCAATAACAAATGTTCTTTGCACCACAGATTATGCAAAATGTATGCAGGGTGTATCTAAACTATTGGGAAATACTTTAAGGGGTGACAGTACACATCAAGACAAATAATATTAAATGAGAAACTAAGGGTCCCAAACGTCTTCCAAAGGAGATAAGCGCTATCAAAGTTTAGGGTCCAAAATTTGAAAGGATTATAAAAAACGGAAAATTTCGTCGATTCGTTTGCGGTTTTCACTAAAACTATTCTTTATGTCAGTAGTGTCTTGAAAACAAAATTATAAAGATAAATTTCAAAAAATGCTGATAGAGGGCGCTTTAGACTTTGGCGTAACAAACAACTATTTTTTACCATTATTTTTTACATCTCATTAAATTTTTTTAGAAGTTTAGACATAAACTAAAATTTTGAGTTCAAAATCTGTGGTTAAGTAGCGCAAACTGAACTGTGTTCAATGGGAGTGGGTAGGTTCAAATTTCAAATGATTATAAAAAACAGAAACATTAGTCAATTGACTTGCGGTTTTCACTAAAATTATTCTTTATGTCATCATTGTCTTGAAAATAAATTATAAAGATAAATTTGGAAAAATGTCGATAGAGGCCGCTTTAGACTTTGGAGTAACGTACAACTAATTTTTCCCGTTATTTTTTGCATCTCATTAAATTTTTTAGAAGTTTAGACATAAACTTAAATTTTGAGCTGAAAATCTGAATCGTTGAGAGTGGTTAAGTAGCGCAAACTGAACTGTGTTCAATAAGGGTGGGGAGGTTCAAATTTCAAATGATAATAAAAAGAGGAAAAATTGATCGATTCATTTGCAGTTTTCTCTAAAACCATTTTTTATGTCAGTATTTCCTTGAAAATAAATTTTAAAGATAAATTTCAAAGAATTTCGTTAGAGGGCGCCTTAAACTTTAGAGTAACCAACAACTATTTTAAACCGTTATTTTTTCTACTTAAGTAAATGTTTTAAAAGGTTAGGCTTAAATTTTGCGCTCAAAATCTGAATCGTTGTAAGTAATTAAGAAACGCAAAATTGAACTGTGTTCGTGCGGTGGGCAGGGTAACATTTCAACTCCTGAACACATTTCAGTTTGCCCTTCTTAATCCCTCCCAAAGATTCAGAATTTGAGCTCAAAATTTAACTCTAAGCTTTTGCAAGCATTTAATTAGAAACAAAAAATTACAGTTAAAAAGAGTTGTCGGTTACTCTAAAGTTTAAGGCGCCTTCTAACGGAATTTTTAAAAATTTATCTTTAAAATTTATTTTCAAGGACTTATTGACATAAAGAATAGTTTTAGCGAAAACCTACCAATTTTTCAGTTTTTTTTATAATCATTTGAAATTTGAACCTCCCCACCCCCATTGAACACAGTTCAGTTTGCGCTATTTAATCACTCTCAACGATTCAGATTTTCAGCTAAAAATTTAAGTTTATGTCTAAGCTTCTAAAAAACTTTAATGAGATGCAAAAAATAACGGCAAAAAATAGTTGTACATTACTCCAAAGTGTAAAGCGTCCCCTATCGACATTTTTTGAAATTTATCTTCATAATTTTTTTCAAGACAATACTGACATAAAGAATGGCTTTAGTGAAAACCGCAAATCAATTGACCAATTTTTCTGTTTTTTATATTAATTTGAAATTTGTACCTACCCACTCCCATCGCACACAGTTCAGTTTACGCTACTTAACCACAGATTTTGAGCTCAAAATTTAAGTTTATGTCTAAACTTCTAAAAAAATTTAATGAGTTGCAAAAAATAACGGTAAAAAATAGTTGTTCGTTACTCCAAAGTCTAAAGCACCCTCTATCGGCATTTTTAAAAACTTATATTTATAATTTATTTTCAAGACAATATTGACATAAAGAATAGTTTTAGTGAAAACCGCAAACGAATCGACCAATTTTTCCGGTTTTTTATAATCATTTCAAATTTTGGATCCTAAACTTTGATGGCGTCTATCTCCTTCGGAAGACGTTTGGGATCCTTGGTTTCCATAATAATATTATTTGTCTTGACGTGTACTATCACCCCTTAAAGTTTTGCCCAATAGTTTAGATACACCCTCATCATAATATGTACTTTATATATGCATATGAATTTTATTATGTTCGAATGAGTGTAACACCAATAAAATGCATTTGAAACATATTTCCCCCTTGACCGTGATGTTACGGAATACTTATAACTGTACCTGTAATTGATCTATGCATCCGATTTTCATAAAATTTGAAATGACTCGACAAAATTATGTAATAATTATGTATTTTAAATTTCAAACAATTAAAATGCATTTGAAACTTTTTTCCCAATATACCGTAATGTAACGGAATACTTTTGATTTTTTTGTAATTGATCAGTGCATCCGATTTTCACAAAAATTGAAATGACTCGACAAAATTATGTAATTAATATCTATTTTAAATTTCTAACGATTCGGTTGGGTAGTTTTTGCGTTGTTTTATGCGGACGGACAGACAGACGGACGGACTGAGCGACAACTATAGGTGCTACGCATTAACATAATTACGAACGCACCTAAAAATCGGTAAATAATGAAGTCACATTTAAAATAAAAGGAAAATATTTTTTTTTTACTAATACTGATTAGCAAAGTTGAATGTGATTTGCATACAAATGAAAGCTTTCATTCAAAGTTAACGTTATGATTCTCAGCGTTTTTTTTTTTTTTTTTTTTTTTTTTTTTTTTTTTTTTTTTTTTTTAAGGGAAATAAAACTGATTAATATATTTTTTTACCCTATTTTCCCGCTTAAATAATTATAAAAAATATTTTGAATTTGTAGAGATGGCACAAAAACATGATTAAAGTGAATTTCCCAAAACTAAAAGTAAGTTTTCACCCATTGGAGCTTCATGCATGAATTTATTTCACAGAAGCGAAAATCGTCTGCAACATATTGACAATCACAACCAAGGATGTAGTTAAGCTTCCGTACATTTAAGTGGGCAGTTATTGCTACTAATTCATACGAATTGAATTTTTAAAAATAATAAACTCTTTTAATTTATTATTTTTAAAAGATGGCAGTTAAAACAGGTCGCAAAGGCATTTTTACTAAAAAGTTTTATCGAGTAAAAATGACGTAATATTTTTTTCATGTAAAGCAATAATTTTAATTAGAAAACAAAAAATATAGTTTAATTTTGTCAAAGTGATGCCATTTTCATCTCAGTAGCTTCGAAATTAAAAACGAAATCTAAAAACAACAATATACATTTTAGAAATTATATTTTGCATTTCCTTAAATGATACTCTTTGTCACGAAAACATAAACCAATATCTATGACCGAAATAAATAAAAAATAGAGTAAATATAAATAATAAAATAGAATATCAGAGATGTAAATTCATTTCTTATTTAATCATAGAAAACAAGTAAGAAATTTGAAGCTCACGACAGAAATTTTAAATGATCCTATATATATAAACAAAAATAAACAAGTTGTTACCATCAGAAGTGTTTCTGCTATAAAATATGATAACAGGTTAATCACGCATGCTTTTAATAATCGAAATTATTTTCTTAATTGATGGATTTGTACTTCTTTAAAAGTTATCGGAACGAAGTCACAGGTAACAGCTAGTAAATTAATAAAAAATGCTATAAATGCTCTGTTTTAACTTGATCATAGAGAAATTCAGTGATTGATATCAGTTTCAATGCATTTCAAATAGCGTAATGCCATTAAAATTCTCTCCTTATACCAAAATGTAATTGAATTCTTTTAAGTCAGACCATCTCGAAAAAGGAATTAAATGTTTCGTGCGAATGTACTTTTAAATGTAACTTGTTTTGCAATTTTTATTTGATGATTTTCAATGTATCGCAATTTCTGATTTTAAAGCGTGTGGATTTTATTGTCTAAACAAAAATAAATACATGCAATTCAGTGTTTTAAATTGAAAAAGAAATATATATATTGGAAATCAAAATTAGAGGCAAATGTAAAACATTTACGCGCGTGTGCATTTTTAAAATCTATATATGTAAATATAAGAATAAATAAAATCTAATTCTAAATTTATTAAAACTGAAATATGTGTAGAATTTAACTTTCTAAGATTAATGTTAAACTGTAAAATATGGCATTTCATCTTGATAAATTGTCTGAACGCCCACAGTTTAATTATGCTTTTGATTATATCGAGTGTTTTTATTTCCTTTAGTCGTAATTAAAGAATCTTCTACTTAATAAATAATCAATGTAATAAAATAATTAGATTTTTTTATTATCATTCATATGTTTTGAAGCAATTATTGGTCTCGAAAATTTTTTCTGTCTGAAAAAATATCTAAAAAATTGTAGCTTTTTTGCATTTTATTTGTATTAAATATTGAATTTTGAAATATATCTCTATTATCTGAAGATTACATAAATAATTAAGTGGTTTTTATTAGAAAATTAAAACATCTAATAAAATACACTTAGCATTCAGAAAAAAAGATTTTTACTTTTTTCAGCTTTCTTTTATAGCATCAAACAATGCAAGTAAGATTCGGTATTTAATAAAAATAAATAAATAAATAAACTGTCAACCAATTGTTAATTAATTTCAAGATGCTAGTTTATCATTTTATTTTGTACCTTTCTTTCCCTTGCCTTCATGAGTATAAGATAAAGAAATTTATCTTTTTTTTTATCCTTTTAGAAATTAATACCAATCATTAATTACTATATACGAACAAATGATTATTGATTATATCAAAGGGGTTTTATTAGCTAGCAAATGTAAAAGCAAAAGAAAAAAATGACACATTCAACCGTTGGGAATGATCAGTGATAAATTATTCTTGAACCAAGCAGAGATTTCACTGTAAAACATTTGTGCAACGTTACTCCATAAAACTGGTGGCAGCATTGCTGCCTCCAATTTGGTGGAGTATTTTAACCGATATAATCGGTGTAACATTGCAATGTTACACCAGTAATGCATGTTTTTATTACACCATTATGTAAGTGAAAAATTACTCAATGAAATGTAAATCGTAGCTGCCACCAATTTTATGGGGTAACGTTACCACAAATGTTTTACAGTGTTCTTAAATTGATAAAAAAAAGAGAAGGAATCATATTTTTTAGAAGAAAAGTGAATCTATATTAAATTTTTCTTAACTTGTTAGATTTATTTTTTCGGATAAAAGTCTGAAGAATATTATAAGCATTTTCAAATTTCTTTATTTTAAAAATGAGTATAAGCGAAATATGTTCATTTTGTGAATTCACTTGGCTGTTGAGTTGTGATACTTTAAAGAAGATCGTCCTTTATAGAATTTTTCATCTATTATCCAAATAAAAATTTTTAATATCCAAATGATAATTTATTTCAATAATAGTATTTCAAAATGGAAAAAAAATTATTAATTGAAGAACTTCAAAAAAAGTGTTAAAAATAGTTTAACTTCTTTAAAAAAGTTTAGAGAACTTCACTGGTTGCAAAATTAACTAATTTATATTTAACAAATTTAACTAATTAATTTAAATATACTGGCACAAATAATCAATGATTCTAAGTATAATAAGTTTCAGTTTTGAAACAAACATTGCTTGTAACTGCGAGAAGGATAAGTAAAACTATACTCCTGTGAGTAATAAATTTGAGTAATATCAGTGATTCAGTCATGTTTATACACATGGATTAAAAGGATAGAAAAATTTTAACAGCTCAATCTTACTCATTACGGACATCCATGCAATAAAAGCGATTTGAACCCTATACCACTTGTATTGTACCAGGACATAAAAAAATACAATATACATAAGTTAAAGATCAAAATAGTAAAATATGAAGTGTGCAATTTTCATTCAAGGTATTCGGTCAAATATTTCCTAAATGCACTTAATATTTATAAAACAATTTATCATGAAATCTATAAAATGTAAATGGGAATAGTACCAGACTACAATAAATCAAAAGTATGTCCGTCAGTAACAATGGCATCTTATTAACAGCAACAAAGCTTATTACAAATGTATAATAGTTAGATGATCACGATTAAAATAGAGGTTTCTCGGTCAAGTAGGGTTAGGTAAATTACACCCAAAATCTGGTCTACAACATCTTATTTCAAGCTCTATCTGAATCTGAAATTTAATGAAAACCCGTGCATTAGAACTTGAGATAGAGTTATGGCAAAAATTGTTTAAAAAATTGAATAGCTCGCTGTTGAGCCATTTACTGTAAAAACTGCGGACTACTAATGTATATCAAGGACTAACTAAACGTGAAATTTGATAAAAATCCGTGCATTAGTTCTTGAGATAGTGATATTTGGATAGTCCAGAATAATACCACATAGCAGTACCACCTGTTGAGCAATTCAATCAAAAAACTGAAAAAACGCATTTAAATGAAGGACTAACTGAATCTGAAGATTATTGAAAATTCATGAATTTGGTCCTGAAAAGAGCTATTGCGATAATCATGAATATCGCTACATAAAAGCGCCACCTGTTGAGAGATGTACAAAAAATATTACGGAATATTAATTTATATCACGGACTAACAGAATCTGAAGTTTGGTGAAAATTCGTGCTTTAGTGCCTGCAATAGAGCTATTGCAATAATCATAAATAATACCACATAACACCGCCACCTACTGTGCGATTTACAACAAACCGGAATCAGAACCATATTATATCAAGGATTAACGGAATCTAAAGTTTTATGAAAATCCGTCGATTAGTTCTTGAGATATGGCTATTTTGAATATCAAGAAAAAGACAGCATAGCTGCTCCACCTATTGCGCGATATACAACAAAAACTAATCAGATCAAGTTTATATTTAAGTCTATCTAAACCTAATGTTTTGTGAAGTTCCAAACATTACTTCTTTAGACAGAGTGCTCACAAAATTTTGTCGCATATATGGGATATTATGTCGCATTAATTTATGTAGATGCTGGGTCTATTTGTGTGCCTCAGACTACGACACAGGTTTGTGTTCTCATGTGGACGTTTCCATTGTGTGCTGCAGTTACAGCCTTACCAACAAATGAGTGAGAAAAACAAACTGGGCATCGTCCTCGTATTTTTTAGTAGAGCATTTGAGCGCTATTCCAAGGGTTTAGGTTTCGATCCCCGACTTGGACATTTTGAATTTTGTGGGTTCTACGCTTAGTTAGCAGTGTGATAGTCATTCATTAAATACTCAAATATTTTTCATGCTTTATAAAAAGAAACCACTGTCGAAAAATTTCATGAACATTGAAATCACGATAAAAATTGCATTGTAAATATTTAACATTACTTTGAAAAAAAAAGGAAATAAACATTATCTTTTGTTTAATGGGTTTGGTTAATTAATAATCTTCTGTTTAAGAACGTTTTAACAAAACTTTATCTTTCGTACTTGTAGTTAAAATAGATTTGTGAGTAAAATTGTGTTAGACTTTTAAAAAAGCAAGAAACCACGTCAGTAAACTTTCGCATTTTTCTTCAATTAGTCAATTATGTAATTAAATTGCAGTGTATTATACAATGTACTAAAACTCACTTGATTTAAATATATTTTTTCTAAAAAAGCATGGATTTTTTTTTAAATCTTACACTAAGTATGTTGTAATTTTGAATATTTAAATGGAAGCAATTATCTTAAATCCTTGATATGAGGTATTTTAAATGGACAAATGTCGTTGTGGTAATCTCCAGAGAGTTCATTGAATTTCCATTCAAACAGCTAGTTCAATTTCGGTGCGCACTAAGTTAAATCCCTTTTGAGACTCGAATAATTTAGATACAAATAAATATATCGTCTATATGCAGGATTAACTTTTTGGAAATTTATAGTTAATGTAAATTTTTTAAAATATTCTTTAAATTGTGCCACAACGAAGTGAAAAAACTGAAGTATGTTATGCATTTTCTAGTAATATATTTGAATTATTTGTATCGTTGAAATTCGAACAAAGACTTAAATAAAATAGATTCTAAATTAAACCTTTAATTGCTATTTTCAAACATTTCTACCGCAAACATTTAGTAGAATGTATTATTGATATAATGTTTTCCTTAATCTGAAAATATACAATAAAATTAGTGTTGTATGATGCGTGTTTTAATATTTATCATTAATATGGTGTATGTAGTGTTCATGAAGTCGTTGTGTCTGTCCGTTCTCTAACTCGCATATAATAGCCAGATTTCGAAGAAATTGATTTATGATATAGGGTTTATTAAGGCATGCTTGTTTTTTAAAATGAAGTCTTTAGAATCCGCGGTTCATTTACGAGACACTAAAAAATATTCTGTTTCATTATAATATACCGGGAAAAATAGTTTGCTATATTTTGAATGGTGTCGTATTAGTATAAACTTATTGAAATTTACACGTATTACTCAGAAATACTACATAGCACTTGCAGCAGAATCTCGTTTGCATATAAATTACAATTCATTTACAGTGACCCAGTAAAGAATTTGATACAATATTGTCTATGAACAACACTGTGAAACATTTGTGTAACATTATTCCATAACACTGGTGGCAGCTTTACTGCCACCAGTGTTATGGTGTGATTTTTTTTTTCACTTATATAATGGTGTAATTTAAACATATGTTACTGGTGTAACATTACATATTAGTGTAATGTTCCAGTGGTTATCTTGGTTAAACCGGTATTATCGTTATTCCACCATAAACTTGGTAGAAACATGGCTGCTACTAACTTTATGGAGTAACGATCACAAATGTTTTACAGTGAATAATTGATTGAAGTGCTTTTTTAATTGAGGTAGGAGTTTTAAACTTTAACTATGTTTTGGCATATTACTTGTAAGTAAAAATTTTAAAAATATGCAGACCTACTCAAAAAATCTGAAGTACATTTCCGTTTATTCACAGAAATTGCTGAATGGAACTATCAACAGTGCTATGCGTTTTATTGAGCTAACTTATAGCTAGCGTGTAATATACATATATATATATAAAACGATCATACACACAAATGTACAAAAAATGGACATTTTCTAACTAATAATAATAACTGCAAAAATTAAACTTCAAATGCGGTATATGTTTTAAAAATTGTTTATTTATCCATGAATTTTCATTTGTAAAATGTAAAATTTTGTTTCAGTAATTCTGAAAGTTTTGGAAAGTATTTTATAATTTGTGACGTTCACGAGATTTTTCTTTCTTGTTAAAATATGAAAGTTGAATTCCGAATAATAACCATGAACATTTTTTTAATAGTTCTGCATGTAGTAACAATATGTATTAAAGTCTAATATTTAATATTTTTAAATAAGCAGCTGTATTTAATCATTGTCTCTACCAATCAAAGCATAGATGACAAATTCCTTTATGCTTTGGTCCTTACTTTAGTTTAGCAATAATAACTCCATATTATTATTATTAATTATTTTCTATAACGTCTTTGATTATTTTTGTTTCATAAAACTACATTTGCTAGTTACGACATGTTTTGGTATGCGGTAAATATGAGTCTCATGTTTAACTTGCTTCTACCCTCCCTCCCTTGAGTTACAAATATATATTTAAATAAATAGTGTATTAATTTTAAATTATATCTGCACATCTGTAACAATCAGATAAAAGTACAATAATAATAAAATAAAATAAAAAATGTTCTCCAAATAATTACTCATGATTAATTTGTTATCATTTTTACCACTTTTTCAGATTTAACGAGGTGGCTGAGCTTGGTGCCTCTCTGCTGTATTACAACAAATACCTTTGGAATTTTTTTATGTAATAATATGTTTACTTATAATGCATTTATGTAATGAATTTATTTATTGCTATATTTTATTAATTTTTTTAATACTATCGTCAAATACAACTTCAAAAACAATCGAATGAATACTCAAAAAAATGTACTGTAATGCATATTCTTTTTTTTCCTTATAGTATATGTACTTTATCCTAAATATGTATCTGTAATGTAGTACAGCATAAAATCTAAAGTCCGGAATCTTTGGTACTTTACCAAGTCCGAACTTCGGGTATTTCTAAGCTTTATTTCAGCAAAAATATTGCTTTTTCAGTAAACAGAAACATAAATTTCACTACTTAAAAAGCAAAATATGATATTTATACGAGGTATATCCACAAAGTAAGTTCCGTTTCTATCGCAGCAGCGCTGCGATCGCAGTTCCGAGTATGCGCGGCAGTTACTTTGTCTGAAGGAGAAGAAATGTAAGCCATTTTGTAAGCCAGAAATGTAAGTCGCTGCTGCTGAAGTGTTATTTGTAGTGCTTTTTTAGAATATCAGCCTTAATTGAAAATGCCACCGCTTGTGAAATCAGATCCGTAATTCGTTTTCTCAATGCAAAGAAAGTTAAACCAAGTGAAATTTATCGGCAAATCTGCGAAGTTTACGGACAAAATGCTATGAGTTATACAATGGTTAGAAAACAGGTCAGACAGGTCAGACAATGAAGAACGCGATCACGTACACGATGAAGAACGAAGTGGACGCCTGTCTTTGGTTACTAATGAGCTGGTTCACGCAATTGAAGAGAAGATCAAGCAAAACCGCAAGCTGACCTCAAATCTTTCCTTGGTGGTCAACACTTCACCGATGATGACGAACTGAAAGGACATGTAACCAATTGGTTGAAAACACAAGCGGCAAGCTTTTATGAAGCAGGCATACAAAACCTTGTGGCACGCTACGACAAGTGCCTGCAAAATTTCGGAAGCTATGTAGAAAAGTAGTTTCACAGTTGTAGATTTTTGTACAATATATATATATTTTTTGTATCTGTACACTTTTTTTAATATAACCAAACGGAACTTACTTTGTGGATATACCTCGTATATTAAAAATTACATATAACAACTAACCAGGGATCGTACAGGGCCTGGAATTTCAGTACAAGTAAACTCTTCGGTACCAGATATTTTCCTATAAAATATCTCTGCTTAAATAAAGCAAAATTTGACGCGTTTTAACTAGATATAATTTTTTATATAAAAAGGTACTGATATTTTACCTGAAAAATACACGTACGAACCCTGGATCCTAAATTAAACATTCATTCATTAAATAAATCAAAACAAAATGAGAAGTAAAACAAAAAAAGTATTTAAGAGAACATACAATAAAAGAACAAATTTTAAATTAATTATTGAACGTTTCAATTAATGTGCAGTGCTTTATTAACTTATGTTTATCAATGAGAAATTTTTTGTTCATTCTGCACATAGACATGAGTTAATATTCAGTAATAAAATTAGTTTACTCTAGACTTTTATTATTTTTTCTCTCTTGAATACTTACGCTCAAAAGTTCGAACTTTGGGTGCCCGAACTTTACACTTTGTGCTGTAGTAGTTTTTTAAATGTAAAATAGTTAATTAACATATTCTGTTTTGTGTTTTAATTAGAACATAATTTTTATGTTTTTATTCAAACTACAGAACACGCCCCCAAATCCGCACAGCTTGGGACCAGTGGTTGTGCAGATTTTAGAGTTTAGAATTTTGTGGATTTCTGGTCATTGTTTTGTTTATATTTTTAAAACAGTAATTTGAAATCTATTTAATAATGCAATTGAAATTATAATGAATGCTTACAGTATAGAAAAAACATTAAAATATTTAAGTAAAGTAATAAACTAAAAATTTAGATATTTTTTTAAAGATTAAAATACTAAAAGAAAAGTAGTTCAAGTAAATAATCAATAATGTAAAGTTAAATATTCAATATAAAGATGAAATGCATTTTTCCTAAATTTTTCTATGAAACTTGCCTCCTAAAGGTGCACTACTAATACACATCAAAATAAAAAAACAAGGAAATTTTATTTCCGGCTTAAACAGACTTAATATTTTTAAAAGATCTCAATTAATGTTTAATGTATTTTCCAAAAAGATTATGATTACCAGCGTTATCAGCAATATTTTGAATTTTTTTTTCAGTAGTAAATTGATAGTTTCTTCGTGGAAAAACATGAATTCAGGATTATTAACAAAAATTACAGATTAAAATATATATAGAATTGATATTTAAAAAAAAGTCAATTTTCCCCCTACATCTGAATTGAAAGTTTCATTGTTTGCATCTAAAACTTATATGTGGATTTTAGAGAGTTGCGGATATAAGGGATTGTATTGTATTACATTATTGCCTTTTAAAGAAAAGTTGATTCATAAATATTCCCTCGCTTTTTGTGATAAACATTAAAACTAATTGCTGGGGGCCACCATAATACTTACCCATCATGACTATGCATAACACAAAATATGAAAATAAAACGCATGAAAACTTTTTATTAAATGCATTGCAAGCCTAAAACAAAATTTAAACGTATATTTAAATATTTTCAATACAGTGATACTTTGTTAATGAATTGCTGATGAACTAATTTCGACAGATCATATACAACGTCAAACTACTCAAGTAATTGCGAAAAAGAAACATACTTATAACTCCAAAAATGCTTATCGTATTAACTAACTGTTTACTGCGTCAAATTAAGCGTCTCATATCCAATTAAAATATATTTTTGAATTAAAATTTGAATGAAACTCAGGGTCAAGAAAAATCGAAGAGTGTGGAAAATAGTAATACAAATATCTAAGCAATCAGTTATCCGATCGACTTCGTTTTCTATGCAAAATTTGTTTTATTTTATTGTATTTCACATCCACTCCTTAAAATAAAAAAAATCCGGAAGTTTTTATATACCTTACATAAAAATTTATACTTTATTTTTATATCAGAGCGAGTATTTCGAGAGTCTGAAAAAAAATTCCGGATCATCGAGGTAACTGATATTCAATAGGTTTCTTTCCATTATCACAGACAACCAAATTTCAAGTCTCTATCGCAATTTGTTCGGGAGACAGAGTGTTTATAGACAAACAGACGGACGGCAATTTTTTTCCTAAAAATATGTTTTTCGTAATCTTCAGTGTCTGAAACGTGTAAATCCGCCAACAAAATTTTTCGATTTTCAAAACGATTGTAAGATTTACCCTATACTACGTATGATGGGTAAGTAATAATCCGGAAAATAAAACATGCGAGATCAATCCATGCGCTATTTAGTGACGCAGGACAGAAATTCTACACACTGCGCGGTGCAGTAATAGAAGAAAGCTAGGATGAACAGCCCAGTCTGTGTGTGTTAGCTTGGACAGAAACCTCTTTTTCAGTCGTTGGCAAAATAGGAAGAGAGAACTATTGAACGGTATGGACAGGACGGCTAAGGAATGCATAAATGGCCATGTCAGTGTACGGTACCACTTTCAGTTGAGGATACTTTGTTTTTAGCATACAGCCTTGGCCAGTGGCATAGCTAGGTATATACCGAACGGATGTAAATGGTGTCATCCCAAACCATCATAATGTCACCTCCCCCCCCCCCAATACGTCATATTTTTTCAATTACAATTCTACATTATTATAATAAACAACCATATCATTTATTTACTTTTTGTCCTCCTGCATACAAAAACCACAGGAGCAACACATCACTCATACCATAGTTCGTTTGCGGTGTCTCTATGTAGAAGAAAAGTCTTTCTAGTTTGCTTTTCACTACCCACTAGTTGGATAAGTTGTTTTTTGTTAACTGGTGCATGTCTTATTTAGACAACCCATTCTGTATAAATTTTCATATTCTCAAAGAAAAGAAAATTAAAACTGCTGCGTTATGAGCTAGATATTTTATTACATTCCAGAAACTTTTTCGAAATTCTTATAAGAATTTTTGTATATATATCAACAAATAAAGATTGTGTATACCCCCCTTAGAGGATGACACCCGGTGTGGACTGCCTCCTCCGACCCTTGCAAGCTACTTCACTGGCCCTGACAACCAGGAATGAAATTTCATGTATTTTCGACATTAAAAGCCGCTTTTCCTTCTGCTGTATACTATATATCGATTTTTACTTTCTTCTATTTTTAAAAGAAAAAGTATTGGATTCATAAAATTTTTTGAAATTCAATTTTCGACGGATTTATATGTTTCAGGAATCAGTAAACCCGAAAAACATTTTTTTAACAAAATGGCTGTCTGTGACAAATTTTGTTTGTTCTCTATCTCAAGAAATAATGCACGGAATTTCACAAAACTTTAGGTTCTCTTAGGCCTTGATACAAACTCGTTCTGAATACTTTTTCGTGTATATCGCTCTATAGTTGGCGCTGTTATGATGCATTATTTACAATTTGCAGAGCAGCCATATCACAAGAACTAGTGCGTGGATTTTCAAAAACTTTATGTTTAAATAGTACTTGATAAAATATGGTATTGATTACGTTTTACTGCAAATCTCTCAATAGGTGGCGCTGCTATGCTGTATTATTCGTAGTTATCGCAATAGCTCTATCTCAAGAAGTAATGAACGAAATTCCTAAAATTTCAGATTCAATTAGTTTTTGATATAGATTAGTGTTGTTTTTGGTGTAAACCGCCCTGCAGATGGTGTTGCTATGCTGCATTTTTCACGATTTCGCAATAGTTGTATCTAAAGAACTAATGCATAGTTTTTCATCAAACTTAAGATTCAGTTAGTACAGGATAAAAAAAAAAAAATATATCATGGTTAGTTTTTGGTGCACATCACCCAACATGTGGCGCTGTTATGCAGTTTTTTAAAAAGATTTTGCCGTAGCTCGATCTCAAAAACTAATGCACGGAATTTCATAAAACTTCAGATTCAGAATTGACTAGAGATTAGTTTAAACCACCTAAATTGTGGCGCTGCTATGCTGCGATTTTCAGGAAGTATTAACATTCATAAGATTGATGAAAGTTCTGGAATTGCCACAACTGACTATAGTTTCAGCATAATTTTTTTAATTTGGTAAGTGTTGTGGCAAATTCGTTAATGTCTTTGTTTATTATTATTTTATAGTATTAAAAAAAGTTTACTAAAGTCGGTACTGCCTTGATGGAATTTCTTGTCATCTTTTTATTTATTTTTGGCTTATCTTGAAAAACTATTAATATAAAAAATATGGGTAGAAAACTGTGTGTCACAAAAATACATACCAAATGGGAAATTAAAGATAACCCGATTACTGTAAATTGCCATATGTCGTACAAAGCCTTTCATCTTAAGATAGACGAGTAATAAAAAATAGCATGTTTTTGCAGATTTTAAAGTCAGGGATTAATTAACATATTTGTTAAAAACAGAGTATCCTAGTGTTATAAATTAATGTAAATCAGCGCCTTCATGTTCACAGTTTATTAATATTATGTATTATAACCCAGACGAGTGACATTAAAAAATTATTTTTTTATTTCCTTCTAAAATAACCTTATTTCATCAGTTTGGCTTATATGTTATGTGATATTTATTCTAAAAAGATATTAAAAACACACATAAATACACCAAAATAAAACACATTCTAAAATAAACCACGTGGTTTTCTGATTTAATACAATGTATTTATTATATTACTTTAATGAAACAATGTACTGAGTCGAAATTTAAACCATAATAAAATAATTTATAGTGCTATTAATCACAAAGAAATTATTCTAGTTATATATTTTTTATATTCATACATATGGCATATACTTTTGCCATACGACATTAACAACATTTTCATAAGGAATATTTTAAAACACCTTTAGAGGCAAAGCACCGTTACATAATAATGTTATGCAACTAAATTCAGTTTTCATTTGTCTTTACCATTCTAGAAAGAAATTCGTGCAATATCATGCTATTTGAAGGATTTTTTCAACTTTAAGTGGAGGTAGAAATATCCAACCGATTTACATAAAAACGCTCGTAGCGAAAATTTCAAAATACAAATGTCGTTGCATTAATCCCCAGAACATTTCTTGAATTTGCAATCATGTCGATTGCATTCAGTTAAATTCATCATAGTTCAAGAAACTTCTGGAAAATATGTATATCTCCATAATGTATTATAAATATTAAACCATGCATTATAAATTTAAAAGATTTAATATTTTAGCTAACATTCTACAAACACTAATAATTTATGCATTAGTTAATATTGAATTCTGAAGTAATTTTATATTCAATATTTAACCGCTTAAATGATCAATATTTTTGAAAAAAAAAAAAAAAAACTTTCAAATAATGCCTATTTTTTGAATTTTTATGGAATATTTTTTCACCGGTTTTTAAAAACAGAAATTTTTACTTGATTGGATCAGAAAAATGCTCAGAATAAGTAATAGAAAATTTACAATAAAAATTTACTGGTGAGAATAATAAATTCTGATTTGAAACGATTTGCCTGTACATGCTACGGACAAACTATGATTGACGAAAACACGTTATCTGTATGACGTACAGGCAAATTAGGGAAGTAAATTAAGCGATTCACCCAAGAATTGAAGAAAAAAATCAATTAACATCTTTAAATTATCGTATTTTTAATGTACACATGCCATGTATGTGTAACTGTAAAATCTCGAAATCTGGCAAAAACCTAGTTTTATCTGTTAATATACTATCATTTACCAAAGTGAGCTAATAAAAACCTGAAATATGCATCTAATATCTTCTATATTGGACTTTTAACAAACATTTCGCTAATGCTAGAATTCACCGACCTCTTTTTGTAAATGTCTAAAATGAAAGGTGAGTTTGGAACAGGGTTTAGTAAATAAGCGGTTAACTCATCTCATTTGCTTAAGCAGATATATGGTATATTTAAAAGAAAATTTAATTACTTTTAATGTGTCTAACCCTGAGTTTTCTTTCAAAAAGTTCTATAATCTTTTCCGTAGTGCTATCAAATAAAAATAAAACAAAATAAGGAAACGCAAAATAGATTACACTACGTAAGGAAAAAATAATCATGTTTCTGGTTTGGTTTCTGTTTAATTAAACGGCAAGGGCTGAAAAATGGTAGCTATACCCGCGAATGTCACTTTGTAGTTGTCACAGTGGTCTTTACATAGCTGTAACCTTTATATTTCTTATGTTTTGGTACCACTTTTTTAATGATTTTTTTTTTTGTAATACAATCATCGAAAAGTCTTATTTGAATGCTAATTACTGTATGTTTTATAATTCTGGTACTAATAAAGATTTTTTGTAATTTTCAAAATAGCCACTATCTGTAAGATTTTTCCTTAACAGTTTTGTATGATGTTTCCAAAGACAGTACGCAAATTTCAGCTTTTCATTGGCCTGCCCACAAAAGCAAAGTTTTTGCAGGGAAGTTTTTTCTTGTCTTTATGGCAGAACCAATTAAAAAATGATATTCATTTCTCAGAAACAAAAATTGTGTTACATGGTGTTTTTAACAGAAAAAATGACTTAATATTACAGTCACTCACATCTGTATAAACTTCCTTGAAGTTTGGATGCAAATGAGACAAACAGATATATGCACTCACTCATAAACAGTCATTATCGACCTTTTTCGAATTTTTATTATATTGAATATGTAAATCCCAGCATTTACCAAAATAGTTTGGTAAAAGCATGAAATCGGACCGTTTAAAATTTTATTCTTTACGAACTACTTTTTAAATACAAGGATTTACTAGTAAAACCTATGATTTCCCAGGTTTGGGCTATTACAGTAATACACATAAAATGAAACATAATTAATAAAAAAATTTTACTGTTTTTGTAAAATTTCAAACAAGAAGTTTAGAGATATATATTTATGAAGTAAGTACAGTTATCTACACACTTTTATTATTGATGGTAGCATTCAAAACTTTTTTCGTTCTATTACGTTCTATTACCATCCCATCTAAATAAATAAATAAATTCTCAATTTAAATATTTTTTCAAAAAATAACTTTGAACTTGGATGTTAAATACATGCATAAAAATATTAAATACACCGTAGAGAACAAGAGAAAAACTTCAAATCTCTATCTAAATTAGTAAAAAAGTCTTAGTATTTTTTGAACAAACAAGTTGTCAAAAAATGAACAGGGAGAAAAATCAGTTTAAAGTATCCATTTGTATGGGTAACGTTTCAGAGGATCTATTAGCAAAATTTATAATATCTCACGATACAGTAGTCGTATAGGTAAAAATGAGGTTCTAAATGTTCACAATTAAAGAAGCTTTCGAATAATATTAAAAAATATTTAAAAAAGAAAATCTACATTTTGAACAATTTCAAGATACTGAGTCCTCTTGACAATTTTTAAATGTTTAATCTCATTTATTTTAAAGTGTTGAAACGTCAATTTTGGATCATTTAAAAACATCTGAGTAGGAAGTTTTAGATAAAAAAAGGAAGTAGAAAAAAATTATTTATAATTATCACTTTTTGTTCTATAGTTTTTCTCAAAACGGTAAAAATTGCTCGCGTATTAAGTTTTTAAATTATGTTTTGAGTATGGATTTATGTACATATGAATATTAAAATTATTTACTTTTCAATGTACAAATTAAAACAATATTCCAAATAAATTTAGCTTTTATTCAACATACTACTTGTATTTGCATGTATAACTAATCGGATATTACAATCTCAAAACTTTCTTCTATCTCATACATTTTAATATTTTTCAGAAAAAAAGAGCAACTTCACCGGTTAGGTATAAATCAAAATCAATCCCCAAAAAAATATTTCAAATTCCAACTGAATCTGAAATTTGATGAAAATCCCTGTATTAGTATTTGAGTATGATCATCAAAGAAATCATAAAAAAACTGGATAAAAGCACCAACTATTGAGCTATTTCGTTTAAAAATCACAGAATACTAATTTATATCCGAGGCTAACTGAATCTGAAATTTCATTAAAATTCGTGCATTGATAGAGGTAATGCGATAATCATGCATGATTTCGCATAGCAGCGCCATCTGTCAAGCGATATGTACGAAAACGTAATCAGAAACATATTATATCAAGGACTAACGGACTAACTGAAGTTTTATGAAAATCTGTCATATAGTTCTTGAGATATAGCTATTCAAGAGATCATAAAAAAAACACCATAGCAACGCCACCTTTTGGCCGATATAAACAAATAAACAAACTAATCAGATACAGTTTATATCAATGACTATCTGAATATGATTTTTTAATTTTTTGCATTAGTTCGCCAGATAGAGTGCCCACAAAGTTCATGTCACATACATACAGACAGACTCATAGACTGACATTTTGTAAAAACATGTTTTATGGAGTCCCTGCAACTTAAAAGCGTGTAAATCCGTCGAAATCCAGAATTCCCGAATTTAATACTTTTTCTTGTAAAGATTGAAAAAAGAAAGAAAAAATAATAACAATGGATAGGAAGAAATGACATTTGACGATTTTTTCAATGATTTACTTTGTAGTAAAAAAAATAACATAAAACGTTATTTTGGATTAATAAACAAAAACCTCATTCATAAAATCGGATATTTTTAAATCTTGAGATCATGCAACTTGCTTCTACGACTGGCATGTCAATAAAAATTTTATGTATTCTTTTTTTCAACGGATATTGTATAAAGAGACATAAAATTGAAAAACAAAACCTATAAAATAAATAATATGAGAAACATCGTTTTATATCCACAAAATGTACTTCGATATCATTTCACTTCTACTTGAAGGTTTATGAAACGGAAAATAGAAAGTCATCAGTTACATTTCATATTTGAAGCCGTTTTAAAGTTTCCGCTACTATAAAATAAAAATTTTTACATTTTATGTTCGTTTATATGAATAGAATATTAACAGACTTTAAAATGAAAGTGAAAGATGAAAATAATGGAATATTCCATTTACATCTGTTTACACAATTTAATTTTTTTCCACAATTCTTACATTTTTAAAACTTGTCGTTTGGGGGGCCACCGTAATATTTACCCATCATGGATATGCATAATATAAAATATGAAAATAAAACATGTGAAAATTATTTATGCAATGCATTGAAATTCAAAAACAAAATTTAAACATGTGTTTAAATATTGTTAATACACATAGTAGTGCTCTATTAATGAATTTCCGATGAACCCATTTGGAGAAATTATATAAAATGCCAAACTACTCATTTCCAATTAAAATATATCTTTGAATTGAAATTTGAATGAAATACAGTATCATGAAAAATAGAAGAATGTGAAAAACAGAATTACAAATATCTCGGCATTTAATAACCAGATCGACTTCGTACTTTATACAAAATTTTTGTGTTTTTATTGTGTTTTACGTCCGCATCTTAAAATAAAAAAATTCAAAAATATTTATGTACTTTTTATAAGAACGAATTTTTCAAGAGTCCGAAAAAAATTGTTACGGATAATCGAGGTTACTGATATTAAATAGTCTTCGTCCCATTCTTACATACTAAGTACATACAAAATTTCAAGTCTCTATCTCAATATGTTCGTGAGATAGAGGATTTACAGACAGAAAGACACACAGACGGACGGACGGCATTTTCTTCCTAAAAACATTTTTTTTCGGAATCTCCGCTATATGAAACGTGTAAATCCGACAAATTTTTTTTTCGATTTTCCAAACGATTGCAAGACTTACCCTATACTATGTATGATGGGTAAGTAATAATTGGCACAAAAACTTTAGAAAGATTTTTACTGAAAAAGCATTAGCATCTAGAAAGCTAGAAAATCTTTGAAATTGGACGTGAAACTTCTTAAATGAGGTGCGTTCATACTCTCTTAAAAAGTCAGCCACAAAATAGGTCAAGTTGAGCTGAAATCCACTCATCTCAATGTTGAAAGACAGCTTCTCAAAAAAGAGTTGAAATAACTCGAGTTTTAACCAATTTAAATGAAGTTGAGCTATTTAAATAACCAAATTAGATCAAGAAGATTTAATCGTTTGAGAAACAACTCTTTTATGATCGAAAACATTACAGCTCTTTCATGAGAAGCCAAATCAGCTCTTTCGTTTTAGGAGTGTACTATAACACATTTTATAACTATTCAGATCTTGATGTAACAGATGTTCAGATCTTGTGAACTTCTACGCAAAAATTCATGAATAGAAAATTTATTACGATTATATATATTAAATTCGATAATACTGAAATAATAAGACTCCATTTTAAATTTGACGTCATCATCATAACAACATAGAATCATTATCTATCATGGAATATCATTGAATTAATTACGTTGGACAGGATTTAACAGAATGAAGAAATCATTTATTAATATCTTTTAAGGTTTTGATTCATTTTTCATGTAAACCGCGAGCACTAGCTTAGGCAATCCCCTCATCGAGTTTACGATTGAAATTCCAGAATTAGTTAAAACTCGTTTGATATACTAAAAAGGAATCGGTCTGCCAAATCATACAGTGGTGGTCATAAATATAAGGAAAAGGCAAAAATTGCCAAATCTTGATTGTATTTGGCGAGAAACTTATGCAAATTTAATGACTGGAAACCAATGAAAAATGAAGATTATTTTTGTATGTTTTTATGGAAATATGTGGTAAATTCATATTTATAAAATGTATTATAAATTTTCACAGCCATTTGATATGGACAAAATTATAAGAACAACTGCATATCTGTGTTCTAAAAAGTAAAATTTGCATGTTTTTCGCTCTGCACACGGAACTTCCAGACTATATAAATGCGTAGTAAGCGTTTGGGATCGTATTATTCTGTTTTTCCATCATGCCGCAAGGTGCAAACCTTTTGGAGTTTCAGAAAGGAAAAATGGATGCATTTCAAAATTTAGGACTTTCTATATGCTAAACTGCTACAAAGTTTAATAGATCAAGAACGGTTATTTACAATTATCTTTAAAATACCGGTAAATATGGACGACAAAGACATACAAGCAGGCCATCTTCTGTTTCTGTACGGGGGAAAAGAATGATAATAAGGCGAGTTTGCTCCCAAAAACAGAAAAAAAAACGTAAATTGAATTTAGAATGCAAGTGCTCAAACTGTTCGACAGGTTTTACAAAAAGAAAGAAAAAAGCTTCGCTATAGTAAACATGTGTCAAGACCACCTTTTACAGAAGGTCATGGGAGGCTGAGGAATGAGTTTGTCAAAAACTGCAATACTACGGGGAAAAAAAGTAGGATTCTGTCTTTTAAGATGAGAAAAAGATTAATTTGGATAGACTAGATTGTTTTTGCAACTTCTAGTATGATCCCTGTTGAGGAAAAACAATTTTCTCAAAGCATGCATTTGGAAGTGACTCAGTAACGCTTTGGGGAAGTTTTACAACTGATAGAACTACTTCAATAGTTTTTGTGCTGGGTTAGGAGGAATTCTGAGATGTACATTGATGTAGTGGGTGATAATCTTTTACCAGAATCACCAAACAGTGATTAATAGTTAATAGCGATTGGAGGCTATTTTTTCCAGCAGGACCATGCCTCGGTTCATGTTTCCCAAACTTCAAACTCGTGGTCTGATGCTAATTTCGTGAAACTACTTGATTGATCGTCCAGAAGTCCTTATCTTAATCCAATGCAAAATCTGTTGGGTATTCTGGCACACAAAGTATGCAAAAATGGTATATAATCTAAAAAAAACAAGAACTCATGTCTTCCATCGAAAAAGATCACTCAAAATTTTCCAAGAACGTTCTTAAGGAATTGTAAAATTCCATGACGTCAAGACTGATAAAAGTGATTGAGAAGAAGCAGGGAGATTATTAAGGAGGGAGTGGATCATTATTAAGCAGGGAGATTATCAGTGTGTTTCAGGCAAAAATAATCACTGTCTTTATAATTTTGCGCAATTTTTTACAATGACATATTTTGTTAATTGTGACAAAACATTCATATTTTGCATTTTCCAATGTTTTGCATTCTACAATTATTTCTAGTATAAAAAAACATTTTGTGGATAATTTTCACTTTATTTAGCTCAGAAATAAATTTGTTCTGCGTAAAATTCAATTGTTCTTATAATTCTGACCACCACTGTATCGTATTGGAAAACATTTAAAAGCGCGAGTTTAGTGGTTAACTAGTAAGTTTATCATTGCGTTTTCCTGAAGTCAAAAGTATTAAAACTTGGGGACCCTACCATTCCGTAGGCTTCTTTTTCGCTATTATATGAGGAGAGATGCACAGACCAGATGAAGATTATAGGTGCAACACATTTATATAATTAGGAACACACCTAAAAATAAAAACTTGATAAAATAGAGTAACTGACTAGTTTAATCCGCTATGGTTATTATTTGCATGAGGTGGAACCAGTCGAAATTCGGCGAAAGAAAATCTTTAAAAAAGAACTATTTCGTTGATTTATAATAAATCTACTAAATTAGTTAGAGTAAAAAAAGCATCTTATATTAGTCAATCTAGCTCTCAAACAAATATTATTTTAAGCTAAAATTAACAAAATGCCATAAAACTCAATTATCCAAATTATTAAACGAAATAAAACCGAGATTCACCGGATTTTATAACAGACGGTATTTTTAAAATAGCATACGAATTTTAATTTCTTTTTTTTTCTTCTTTTTTTTAAAGAGAAAATGGAGTGTTTCTGTTAACACAATTACTAAATTGGTACTAAAATTAATTAAAAAAATAATATCGCAAAATTTAATCAGCTTTCAAACAAATTGCATTTAAAAGTATATTTTTTTCTCTATACGATGATGTAAAAATTTAAAATGTACGACTTTTAGAACGAAAATCGCAAAATTGAAATTGCATGGAAAAGTATTGCGCATTTTATTTATTTATTTATTTTCAGTTTTAAGAGAAAATAGAGTGATTCTGTTGCCACAATTACAAAATTGGTACTAAAAAATATAAAAAAATGAATATCTCAAAAAGAAATTGAGATACAGCTTTCAAACAAATTGCATTTAAAAGTACATTTTTTTTCTCTATCCGACGGTATAAAAATTTAAAATGTGCTATGCATAAAAGTGTATAATTTTGTAGTAGCGAAAATTTCAAAACCAAAATTACAGGGGAAAGTGTAGCCATTCGCAAAGTGACATATGCGTTACGCACAGATACATTTGGCCTTTATAATATAGATATGAAGCCTAAACAGACGGTCCTAAACAACGGTTCATTCTACCAGGTGAAATTTTTAAACACATTTCTCTTATATCAAGTAATTAGTGTCCTAGTTACTTGTCAAGGGGTACTAGATTCGAATTCTGTTCACCGCTGTTAGAAATGAGTCGGAAACAACGAGAAACGCAGTTCGAAATTAGTACCCCTTTACAAGTAACTAGGACACTAATGACTTGATATAAGAGAAATGTGTTTAAAAATTTCATCTGGTAGAATGCATAGTTCTCAGATTTTTCAAAAATAATTCTAGCTAGTGCTTTAATGGCAGTAAGTTTAGCTGGATTATATGGTGTACCAGTGGAGCGTTTTTATAATATTTGTGAGCACAGTCACATAAAAAGAAATCAGAAGACTGAAATACCAAGAACTGACGATGACAAATAAAAATAAAAGCTACTTAACCAATGATTAGAAAAATAACAAATTTTGAGGAATGGTATATTTGTAATGTTTTTAACTTCCGATAAAATGTTTTGAATTTTATTTTATTAAATGTAAATCAGAACTAAAAAAGTTTTATGTATTTTAATAATTCTTGCACGTAAATTAAATATACTATTTTTCTGTATGAAGTTTTTTATTATAGTATTAATCATTTGAATACTCCGCAAAATATTCTGTTCAAAATTTTTTTTAATGAATGGGATATTTAATTATTTTTGAAAAAGGGTTTACACACACACGCACAAAAAGAAAAAAAAATATTTTATTTTTAAATTCACAAATAACCTGGAAGATGTGATAATTACGAATTAAGTGACATCTTTCACATATAAATAATGTTCAAAATAATGTTAAACTTTAACCTTACAGCAAAATATCGCAAATTCAAAGTTACTGTACACGTTAGTGTAACAGGCTTAAGTTATGACTTCATATATTTACCCAGCAATTTGTGTTGCTAAACTACAAGCGTCAATATTTAACAAATTAAATCATAACATACAACTTCAACGTTGAACATTCGGAAACTTTATCACATATGCACACAACAAGTTATGCTTGCAGTTTATAATTTGAAGTTATTATCTTTACAGATGTAGTTAATGTGTTATTTAAATATTACGCATGAATAAATTCGAAGCTGGTTAAATTACATAATTTTAAATTTTATTGCCACGTTTATTCAATTTAGAAATAAAGAAATAACAATTAAATCTGAAAAATAAGACAATTGTTTTTTTTTTTTTTCAAATTGATAATCCAAATTTGCGAAATTAAACTATTTATCTAAAAAGTTAAATTACATCTTTTTAAGAAATTTACAATAACAAACCAATACTGGTTAAGATGATCATTTAAGAGCCCAATATTGAATTAGTTGAAAATACAGCGAAACAAAAATGTATTAGCAAATTTTAAAATCCAAAATAAGTTCCAGTATTTGGTGTATGTGAATCTATTAAGAACGAATAGGGTTTAATTAGTATATAACCCCCCCCCCCCAATTTAATATAAAAATTCAGTATATTTATATTAAAAATACGGAATGTGGATGATAAATATTCAAAACAATGTTTATATTATGAAGATAGATTATACACAGGAGAAAAATGAAGATAGGATTTTTCCAGGACTTAAGTTCAACAATAGTAATTGTTTCGTGGCAATGCTTCCCAACCTATGCATCACATGATCATCTATATATTTAAAAGACATGGCTGTTTTTTTAGTCATCAGCCCTGAGTTTTCTACTAGCCCGATTTTAATAATTATTTTTTAAAATGAAAGCTGTTTATGTGTAGATATGCCCATTCTGGCTAATTTGTAATTTATTTCCATTTTTATATTTTATTTTTAATTTTAAAAGCTTTTTTGTGACATTTCTTCAAAACAGTGGCAACAGGTTAAGCTTTTCTCACTATAATAAATTTTCTTTTTTTGTTGTATTACTTTCCATAAATCAGGTGCTTGATCTCATCGGTGAATGCGTAATCGCATTTCAAAGGGAAAAAAAATAATGGTTTTTATAAAATTTAATCCTAATAAAATGATTGCAGATAATTATTGACTAATCGCAGTACAATACATAGATTACTTACTGAGTAATATTATTAAGTATTACGTAAATAAAAAAACAGAAAATAAACTTTAATAAAATATAATATCTAAAGCGAAATTTTGTCGATGGAGAAAATGTCGTCATTCAAAATCCAGATAAATTTGTTCCATGAATATAATATATATTGTTATGGCTGTGTCAGTGATGATGTCATATTCACTGACTTTTATTCCTGCACCTAAATAAACTGAATTTCTATTTATTTAAAGGTCCGTGGTGTGCACAAATGAAAATATTTCTATAAATTGTGCCATTTGTACACTGTTAAAAATTTGACCCATTTGCTGCAGCGTCACTCAACAGCTTTTATAGAATATCTTTTTTATGACCAATGAGAATGCTCCATAACACAGTAAAAAAACCGTTTTCGATCAAAGCGGTGGAGTGACGCTGTAGCAAATGAGTGAAATTTTTTACAGTGTACTTAATTATCACGGCTCTCTCACGGCTAAACCATTGATGTAGAAAAAAATCTTTAATACATAAAATGTACGAAATTTTCTGCTCTTTAATTTATGTATTGACGACTTTTATGTAAAATTCATAATTTTGAAGTTATTTAGAAAAAACGAAAAAAAAGCCACGTTTTTTTGCCAAAAAAAACGTGTTTCTGGGGAGAAATTTTGTTGGATAATGCCAGATTCCTGTTCAGCGACTCAAAAAACATAAAGGGAACCAAAAATCAAAACTACACCAAAACTTGCATTTATTTTATACCAATTGCCTGGACTAAAAATGCTATTTAAATATCACGCATGAATAATTTGAAGCTAGTGAAATTACATAATTTTAAATTTTGTTGCCACGTTTATTCAATTTACAAATAAGAAAATTATAAATAAATAAGAAAAATAAGACAATTATTTATTTATTTTTTTTTCAAACCGATAATCCAAATTTACGAAATTAAACTATTTATCTAAAAAGATAAATCACATCTTTTAAAGAAATTTACAATAACAAGCCAATACTGGTTAAGTTGATCAATTAAGAGCCCAATATTGAATAAGTTAAAAATACTGCAAAATCAATATTTTTTAGAAAATTTTAAAATCCTAAATAAGTTCCAGTATTTGGTGTATGTGAATCCATTAAAAACGAAATTAGGGTTTAAATAGTATATAATCCCAGTGAAAAATTATGGAATGTGAATGATAAATATTCAAAACATTCTTTATATCACGAAGATAGATTATACACAGGAAAAAAATGAAGATATGTTTTCCATGATAGAACTTACTTTCAACAACAATAATTGTTTCGTAGTAATGGCTCCCAACCTTACATCATGATCATGTATATTTAATTTTGATTTTTGATTATAGATAGCGGCAACAAATGTGATTGGATATTTTATTATTTTCTTTCTGAGATTACAAAAATCTAAATGATCAATAAATATGAATGAAAAAAAATTACAAAAAACTGCTGGTTAACAATGATGTAGGCCGTTTTAAATTTATATTCGCTGCATGAACTTCTTTCAAAAAATTACTTTTCTGGCAACGTTTAATCATGAAAATTTTAAAATTAAAAAATATTTATATGACAAAGTAAAAGAAAAAGCATGCATAACTTTATGATTGTTGAATCTTGTAAATCAAAAAGTATTATTCATTGGTTTTTAATAATGTTATATAAACTGTAATTTAAAATCATATTTAAAATATTACGTTATAAAATAGGAAAATATAAAAGTTGCAATGCATTTGTAACTTATATATATAGATAGATATATCATCTTCAGCAATTTTGTGTATTATAGTATATCTTTTGTACATATATATATATATATATATACTAGCGGGCCCGACAGACGTTGTCCTGTTACCGACAGACGTTGCCCTTCCTGGCACCGACACCAGAAAATCAAATAAATGTACTTATATATAGTAATACGCACGATAAACACTACAATCTTAATTTAATTTCTTATTACAATTATGTAAGATTAATTTTCACTCTTCAGTATTTTTTGAAGTCGGTTCAAATTTTGATAGAAAAGTTTATTTTTCTCTTTTTTGTTAAAAGTTAACGATTTTCTGAAGTCAGTTAATCAAAATTATAATACACGCTATATTACTGTAAAGCATACACGTTTGACAGGAGTGGGGTTCGAACACACTGTAAAAAAAATCTGTAACCTTAGTAATCTAAATTAAACGAAATCTCTTATGCTTACTAAAACTTTATGTGTACACTGTACAAGAAAATGATGTCAATCTACAAAACTTGTAAGCAAAACTAAAACCATCTGTAACTTTACAAAAGAATTTACTAAAATTTTGGTAACTTTACTAAAATTTTATCTATAATGCTCGTTACCGTCACTTAAAAAGTTCTTGGAATACGATTTCCCAAAAAAATTCTTAGTAACCTTAAAATTTGTTTGATTCAAAGTGCAAATCTGTATCTGTTACATGAATTTTTATTGTTGCCGTTACATAAAAAGTTCTAGGAATACAATTCTACTAGAAAAACTTTTGTAAGTTTCCCAATTTTTTTTTTACAGTGCACGCGATCTCTTTCTTCGAGAAGCAGAGCTTATATCTGGCACCTTAGACCGCTCGGACATTCCGTCCGCACTCTATTCATCGAACTTATTCAACACTTTTAATTAGCAAAAAATCACTAACTATTAGTTTTGCCTAATTACTAAAAAAGTACTGAATCAATTTCGATGAAATGTGAATCTAAACCATTCTCGAATCCACTGGAACACACACGCAAATTTCCATTAAAATTGGTCCAGTCGTTTAGAAGGAGTTCAGTGACATACACACGCACAGAAGATTTATATATATAAACATAAGGATTCAAAATTTCTGGTTTTTGCGCCGAAGACATCGCCAAATTAGGAAAATGTGAAGTATCTCACGAACTAATGCATTTAAAAGAATTTGCTTGGTACCATAAGATTCAGCATGGAAAAATACACTAAAATATGTTATCAGTTGAAAAATATCTACAAAAGCCGATTTTAAAGGAATTTTTTTAAGTTCGTTCATTTTTTTACCCTCCTTAGCGGGGGGGGGGGGGGATTTTCGAAATCCCTTCTTAGCGGCACTCGATGTTATAAGAAGTATTTTTTACCCCAATTTTCAAGATTTTTGGTTCGGTAGATTTTTTTTCTTTTTCCGCTGTGATTAATACGAAATCCAGACTTTCTTTTATATATATAGCACTTTTAATTAGCGAAAAATCACTTATTAGTTTTTCCTTAATTACTGAAAAAGTACTAAACCAATTTCGATGAAATGGGAATCTAAACCATTCTCGAATCCACTGGAACACACACACAAAATTCATTAAAATCGGTCCAGTCGTTTAGGAGGAGTTCAATTACATACACACGCACAGAAGATTTTTATATATAAAGATAAGCAATGAAAATTTCAGGTTTTTGCGCCGTAGAATCGCCAAATTAAGAAAATGTGAATTATCTCACGAACTACTGGATTTAAACGAATTTCCTTAGTACCATTCGATTCAGAATGAAAAAATGCACTAAAATATGTTATCAGTTGAAAAATAACTACAAAAGCCGATTTTTATGGAATTTTTTAAAAGTTCGTTCTTTTTTCTATTTATCCTTGGGGTGGAATTTTCGAAAATCCTTTCTTAGCGACAATCGATGTTATAAGAAGTATTTTTACCGAAATTTTCAAGATTTTTGGTTCGGTAGATTTTTTTGTGCTGTGATTAATACGAAATCCTGACTTTCTTTTATATGTATAGCACTTTTAATTAGCGAAAAATCACTTATTAGTTTTTCCCTAATTACTGAAAAATTACTGAACCAATTTCGATGAAATGGGAATCTAAACCATTCTCGAATCCACTGGAACACACACACAAAATTTCATTAAAATCGGTCCAGTCGTTTAGGAGGAGTTCAATTACATACACACGCACAGAAGATTTTTATATATAAAGATATAGTGCTTTGAATTAGTGTATAAATTAAACAAAACCAATGCAACATGTGTAAAGCAGCTGATGTATGCATTAAGTTTATATAATTTTGTCTGAAAATATGAAAAGTATGTAAAGAGAAAGCAAAAATATTAAAAACAATGAACTCAACTTTCTGAACAAGACTAACAACAAGAAGAACAAAAACATTAAAAATAATGAACTCACCTTTCTAAAAAAAAAAAAAAAAAAATCTTCCTGTTCCTAGGAAGGAGAGGGGGGGGGGGTAGAGAAACATGCATCGAAAATTACAAAAATTAACTTCACAGGTCTCTCAAGGGATGGCAAGCCTGCATACTCTTTTAGTGCAAAATAAAATTCAAAATAAAATTAATATAATCTAATGTCAAATAATATGACAACCAAACTAACAATTAAAGTAAATAGAAACTCAAATTATAATTAAAAAAGTGTATGTTATAAACATATTTAAATCCCGAAACATTTTCGGAGTTTCTATGCAAGCCATAACTTAGTTGAATAAACAAAGAAAACTAAAAACTGAATTCACAGTGGTGATAGCTCTATAGCGGTTTTTTTTAAAATTAATAAATCTACAATTATTTTCGAATAGCGGCATTCGACATTGTTAGGGATGGATAAAATTAATCTAATGTTATTATTTGAAAAAATATAGTAGATATTTGAATATCCCTTAATCTATAATAATAAAGAGAGAAGGATGTTTGTCTGTCAGCGCTGTTCTGAAGAGACTGCTGCACGTAGAGTTACAAAATTTGGAGGGAAGGTACTTTTTTACATGTAGTTTTGCACCTCGAAGCCCGATTTTCGATTTTTTGTTTAGATTTTTTTAAATAATTTTTTTAGGCGATTTTTAGCGCTATTTTTGCGGTTTTATCCCATTAGTAAAAGGAATACGGTTTCATTCTTTTAACCCAAAATAGCAATTTTTTTTTCTCTTTTCAACAAAGTTTATTCGGAATTTGTACAGCGATTTTTGAATTTTTAACGAATTTTTAATGCGATTTTTAGTGTTTTTTTCTCATTTTGCGGCTATTTTTTGAGATTGATAAAAAGAAAATCGTTTTAAACTTTTAGCCTAATGCCCTAAATTTTGTGTTTGTTACGATTTTTAGATTTTAACGATTTTTAATGCGATTTTCAATGCGATTTTTAACGTTTTTTAAAGATTTTTGCGTTTAGCATCTATTTTTTTCATAGTTGTTCTATCGAAAATTTAAGCTGTTGAGAATGCAATAAGTAGTATTTTTTTGTGAAATCTACCTAAAATGTCAAAAATTTAGGTACCACTATTTTCGAATAGCAATTTCATAAACTATCTTAAATTCTTGCTTAAGACCGCTATACCCTCGAGTTATATATCACTTGATAGGTTATTTAACAGAATATGGTTTTGATAAAGTTTTTGAAGAATAGAGTGCTCTACCTGATGGTGGAAAATGGAACTAATAGAACGCTAATTCTTTAAAATCTATAATAATAAAGAGACAAGTTTGTGTGTGTGTCAGCTCTATTCTGAAGAGTCTGCTGTACGTAGAGTTACAAAATGTGGAGGGAAGGTACTTTTATGCGTGTAGTTTTGCACCTCGAAGCCCGATTTTCAATTTTTTGATTAGATTTTTTTTTTTTTTTGATAATTCTTTTAGGTGATTTTTAGCGTTCTTTTTGCAGTTTTATCCCATTAGTGAAAGAAATACGGTTTTATTCTTTTAACCCAATATAGCAATTTTTTTTCTCTTTTCAGCAAAGTTTATTCGGAATTTGTACAGCGATTTTTGAATTTTCAACGAATTTTTAATGAGATTTTTAGTGTTTTTTCTCATTTTTCGTTTTTTTTTCTTTTGAGATTGATAAAAAGAAAATTTTAGCCCTTCAAACTTTTAGCCCTAAATTTTGTGTTTGTTACGAATTTTAGATTTTAACGATTTTTAATGCGATTTTCAATGTGATTTTTAACGCTTTTTCAAGATTATTTGCGTTTAGCATCTATTTTTTTCATGGTTGTTCTATCAAAATCTTGAGCTGTTGAGAATGCAATAAGTAGTATTTTTTTTTTTTTTTTTTTTTGCGAAATTTACCTAAAATGTCAAAAATTTAATTACCACTATTTTCGAATAGCAATTTCATAAAATATCTTAAATTCTTGCTTAAGACCGCTACCCCCTCGAGTAATATATCACCTGATAGGTTGTTTAACAGAGTATCATTTTGATAAAGTTTTTGAAGAATAGAGTGCGCTAGCTGGTGGTGAAAAATGGAAAAAACATAACGCGATTTTGTTAAAATTTGGAAATATAACAATGTGATTTATTTTAAATTTTAAAATGGTTTATAATACATGATAAAAAATGTAAACAAAGAATGGCGTGACACCTTTCAGGGTGCGTGAAAGGTGGGGCGCGAACAAAATTAGGAAATGTAATAAGGAGATCTGTTTTACACTTTAAGGTAGTTTATAACGCATGTTAAAATTTTTAAAGTACTGGCGATGCTCTGGAAAGACCGCTGCACGAAGTTATGTATGAAATTTTACACCTTGAAGGCCGATTTTCAGTTTTTTTAATTTAATTCATATGCGAATTTTAGTGGGTTTCGAGGCGATTTTTCCACATTAGCGAAAAGGATAGCGGTTTCATTCTTTCAACTTAAATTAGTGAATTTTGTTCTCCTTTCAATATAATTTATTTGGATTTCATGCAACGATGTTTGAATTTTTAATGAATTATTTAATATAAATTTTGCCGCTATTATTCGACATTAGTAAAAGGAATTTTGCTTAAAACTTTCAGGCTGATGTATTAAATTTTAGCTGTTAAGATTTAAGAGCTTCAGCTAATTTTAATGCGATATTTCGAGATTTTTTGCGTTTGATGTCGGATTTTTGTCATTCATGAGATATTTCCAATTACAACGTTTTACCCTATTAGAGTAAATTTTGACCCCTGTGATTTTTTAATATTCGTGATTTTTAATGCACTTTTCAATGCAATTTTTAGAAAATTTTCGAGTTTTATGGTGATTTTTTGATATTCAGAAATAAAAATTGATTTCAAACTTTTAATCTAATATAATTTTAGAGATTTTTAACGCGATTTTTTAAGAATTTTTGAGTTCCGTGTCCATTTTTTATTATCTATAAAGGATTTCCTTTTACTACGTGATTATCCTGTCGACCAATTTCGCCAAATTATATCAATCGTGAAACAAGCCAAATTATGCAAATAGATGTAATTTGTATGTTAAATAATGAAAAAAGAGATAATTTAGAAAAACATTAATACAAATCCATATAAAAATAAGAAGTAAAAACCACTTGATAACGTAACAAACATATGTAACATGTTTAATGTCAAGTGAATATGGAATTTACGATCCGCCGTTATTGTAGTTTAATCTTATGGTTTGACCCAGATAGTTTCTTGGTCAACCGGATAATCAAATAGTTCAGATTTCCGATTAGAATGTTTTATTCGTTTGATGAAATTCTGATTACTGCGATTTAAAAAATAACTAGCGATATTTAGTGCATTTTTCAATGCGTTTTTAATGAACTTTTTAATGCGATTTAGTACTATTTTTTTTATTCCCACCACAGTGGTGTTTAAACAATTAAAAAATTATTTTGGTTTCAAACGTTTAGCCTAATATAGTAAATTTCACCATTTACCTTTTTTTAATTTTGTCGATTTTCAATGTGATTTTTGATATTTTTTGTGTTCTGCGTCGATTTTTTTGTAATTCATGTAAAAAAGAATATAAATTCATGTAAAAGTGCATTAAAAATCACTAATATTAAAAAATCACAGGAGTCAAAATTTACTCCAATAGGGTAAAACGTTGTAATTGGAAATATCTCATGAATGACAAAAATCCGACATCAAACGCGGAAAATCTCGAAAAATCGCATTAAAATTAGCTGAAGCTCATAAATCTTAACAGCTAAAATTTAATACATCAGCCTGAAAGTTTTAAGCAAAATTCCTTTTACTAATGTCGAATAATAGCGGCAAAATTTACATTAAATAATTCATTAAAAATTCAAACATCGTTGCATGAAATCCAAATAAATTATATTGAAAGGAGAACAAAATTCACTAATTTGCTACGTTTTACACGACTAGAATATTATTTTATTCACGGGATGTATTTACATTTAGCGATTTTTAATGAATTTTTCAATGGTTTTGTATTGGTTTTTTGAATCTCACGGCTATTTTTTAAAATTTGGAAAAGCAAATTAATTTCAAACATTTACACTTCATTTACGAATTTTGAAATTTAGTGATTTTGTAATGCAATTTTTAGCAATGTTTTCATTATTTCTCACGCTTTGCGCCGATTTTTTCATTCGTATTTAAGAAATAATTCAGATTACACTATTTTACTCTATTAAACAACTGTCGTCCAATGTAAATGTCGTCCCCCGCTATTTTTAAATTTGAAATTGAATTTTTGAATACAATTTTTAGATGTTTTCGAGTCTACGGCGATTTTTTCACAATTGGAAAAGAAATTTTAAAATAATTTGTAGCTTAATGTAGTAAATTTTGACATCAATGATTCAGATTTTTTGTGTATTTTCATAAAATGTTTAGCAAGTTTTGTGTCGATATTTTTTAATTAATGAAAGAGTTTAGATTTCAACGTTTTGCCCCATTATGGTAAACTATGTCCGCAGGAATTTAATATAAATGTTTATCTTACTATGGCAAATTTTGTCCGGATTTTTGAATTTTACTGATTTTTAATCTGTTTTATAGTGATTTTTCAAGCTCTAAGACAGTTGTTGACATCGGTAAAAGAATTTCGGTTTCTAACTTTTAGCATAAATAGTACAATTTGTTCTCCTCGCTTTTATGAATTTTGCCAATTTCTAATGCGATATTCAATGTAATTTTTAGTTAGTTTGGGGGATTTCAAGTGTTCCGTGTTGACTTTTCTTTATTCATGAACGATTTCCGATTACAATATTTTCGACTGAATATTAAATTTTTACAGCCATGACTTTTAAATATTCAGCGATATTTAATATAGTTTTCGATACGATTTTTAGCCATTTTTTTAAAGTTCCTTGGCGATTTTCTGCCATTCAGAAACCAGTTTTGATAACAAACATTTTGTTTAATGTAGTTATGTTTCGAATGCAATGTTTTATCTCTTAAAATAATTTTGGCGTTCCATGCCTACATTTTGTAATTTATGAATGATTTCGATCATAACCCCCCCCCCCCCCGGGCCTGCTTTAATATTATTTTTTTAAGCATTGACTTCAAAATATTTAGCTATTCTTAATGCAATTTTCAATGTAATTTTTAGCCATTCTTCAAGTTCCGTGGCGATTGTTTTACATTCAGAAATCGATTTCGATTTCAAACTTTTTGGTTAATATGGTTAATTTCTTGATTACAATACTTTATATTATAACAGTGAATTTTTACCCTGGGGATTTTTTAATGTTTTACGACTTTCATTACAATTTTCAATGCAATTTTTGGGCTTTCTCAGTCTTTTTTTTTTTTTTTAACTTTTTTCAAAGGAAATCGATTTTAAATTTCTAGACTAATAAGAGTTTGGTTTCAACTTTTATTCTTTACGGTAATTGTTTTGCTCTCTTATTTTGATCTACAACAATTTTTAAAGCAGTTTTTTTTTTTTGGGGGGGGGGGGAGTTTTACGGCGATTTTTTTCAGATACGGGAAAGGAATTCGGTTTTTCATTTCTTCGCTAATATGATAAATTTTCTTCTGTGCGATTAAAGATTTTTATTGTTATTTTTTAGCAGTTTTTTTCGTATTTCAATGCTTTTTACATTATCAAATTAATTAGATTTAAAACATTTATCCAAGTAGAGTACATTTTGAGTTCCGTGATTTTTGAAAATTTTGCCATTTTTAAAGTGATGTTTACGTTTCTTCGCGACCCGCTTCGATTTTTTAGAGGTTCAATTTTTGGCCGAATTTATTAAATTTTGATCTCCTTTCTTCAAAGTTTATTTGAATTTTGAAACACAATTTTTGAATTTTGTTTTATATTTTTATGAGATTTTTAATGTTTTTTGCAATTTGTAAGATTTTTCCACATTAGTAAAAATAATCCAACTTCAATTTTCTAGCCCATCTCTTTTCAACGAAGTTTAGACGAAATTCGTGCAGCATTTTTTAAATTTTTCGAGGTTTTTATTATGATTTTTAAAGTTTTTTCGCAATTCTTGTTTTTTTTATGAATTCGGGCAACGTCGGGCAGAACAGCTAGTATATAATAAATTCTGAAATAGATCTACAATTATTTCGGAATAGTAATACTCAATTTTTTAGTGATAGATTAAATTAATTTAATATTATTATTTGAAAATAATTGTAGATATCTAAATATCCCTTATTATATCATAAATTTGGAAATAAATCCACAATTATTTCCCAATAGCAACACTCACCATTTTTGTGATAGATTAAATTAGTCGAATATTATTATTTAAAAATAATGATATAATGATAAAATAATGAATAATATTTGAATATAAATCTAACTTAAATTGATAACACAACTCATCAGCTTACTGGAATTCATTTGTATAGAAATCTCGTGATAAATTTAATGTAGTTAGTATTCCGCCACAATGATCTTTGTATAGGAATGCAGCAAAATATTTCACAATTGAAACTCACTAAAAACGTTAATTGCTGCCACTATGCTAAATATCGTGTGCGATGTTTTTACGAATTTTTTAGATAATTTTATAAAACTTCTTAAAGAAATTCTTCTTGCATCAGTCATCCTACATTAAGAAAAGACTACCCGAAATACCCAACATCTGATATCAATTAGCTTCTTTTGTGGTTTATTACGAGGTGTTAATGAATATTAGGGTTTTAATAGTATTTATTACATAAAACATAAAATTATAATCTATACTAATATTATAAAGAGGAAAGATTTGATTGTTTGTTTGTTTGAATTGAATAGGCTCCGATACTACTTGACGGATTTTAAAAATTCTTTCACCGTTGGAAAGTTACACTATTTCCAGTGATCATAGGCTATATTATATTTAAAAAAATTAGAGATCCTTACTAAAATGCCAATAATGTAACCCATGGTGTAGAAACATGACCTTAAAAAATCCTTACATCGCGTGCGCTGCCAATACTATTGATTATAATCTATATACATAAAACAAAATCGGGTTCTTTACACGATTTATAACTCAAGAGCGGATGGATCGATTTTTATGAAATTTTGCATGGAGGTATCTGACGCCTTAGATTAACATATAGGCTACTTTTTACCCGACTACCTAAAAGGAGGATTATGTTTTTAGTAGTTGAATTTAATGGGAATAAGTGGTAGTAACAATTTGCTGTGTCAGCAGTGACACGAGACTGAGCGACTTGCTCTAGACCGAAGCAAAGCGAGGGTGGGCTGCTAGTTAATACATAAAATGAAGAGCAATTCAAACAGTTTTACCTACAAGCTTACAAGTGCACGATGAGAATACGTTTTGCCATACGGCACATATCAAGTTGATAGATAGCTCAGTTCTTAAAAAGTTATTTAATCTTTTAGATATTTAAATCACCAGATATTAAGATATTTTTACATATAAGCCTTTCAATAAACAATTTTATTTTACTTGATAGGTGTAACGAAAAAAAAACAAGAACAAATATTGACATGTTTCGATTCCATCTTATAAGAACAGTAATCATAATCAAAACAAAAATGCCTTTATTTATTTTTATTTTTATAATTTTAAGATATTTTTTTATTATTATTATGATTACTGTTCTTATAAGATAGAATTGAAATATGTCAATATTTTTTTTTTATTTTTTTTCGTTACACCTATGAAGTAAAATAAAATTGTTTACTAATAGCTCAGTTCTTCCCAAACGTTTAGCAGTGGAGTTCTGTTCAGACCCGATCTGACGCTATGAAGTAATTTCCACTTGTAGGAATTCAATAAAGGATCGTGTGTACGTGCCTCCATTACCAGCTGACCATTGCAGTTGTTGCAACAAAGACCTTATAATACACTAATCACTGTTTGGGAAGAACTGAGCTATCGACTTGATGTGTGCCATCTGACGAAATGTGCTCACATCTAAGTGAACACTTCTAAGCTTGTTCGTAAAACTGTTTCCATTGCTCTTTCATTTTATACATTAATTATAATTATAATTAAATATTAAATAATTAATTATAATAAATTATAATTATATTTTATGTAATAAGTAGTACCAAGCATTAAAACCCTGATATTCATGTAGAAACACCCGTATTTTTTAAAATTACTTTTAATTTAAATCGATGGATTAAAAAGAAGTTCAATAGATATTAGTTTCCTCGCAAGATAAACTTAAAACCCTTAAACTATTCACTTTATATGGGAAGAAATCGAATTTTTGAAACATTTTCGATAAATTTACAAAGTAAATCTCCCAGAAGAACTTTAAAATTTATTTGAATAGAAAAAAGTAAGAACTTTCCAAAAACGTTCCTTTTCAATTTAAAAAAGTTCTTTTAAAATTTCTTTCTTCCGGCTAGATTAAGATGGCTTGCTTTTTCACTGTAACTGTGAACTTCAACATATGAAGTCATCCAAGTTAGTTTATAAATTCGACACACGTGCAAAATGAAGCTTTAAGAATTAATCTTTGTGAAACATATTCCAATATTATTCGACTCCGAAATTGTAGAATGAAGAGAATAAGAAATCATCGGTTACAAGGAATCATTCGATTTTCATTCTTTAAAAGCAAAAAAATGTGCATTTTCTATCCAAATGTATGATGCGATATTGACATATGGGTATTGGTCTTATGGTAAATAATATTTAAATAAGAAAACTTTCGTTTAAAACTAAATCTAATAAGTTTCATATCACTACTACAATTTATATTAACTTTATTTAAAAATAATTAATTTTCTATTTAAAAAAGAGGGATCTTCATAGATATAAATATAATGCTAATTAAAAACAAAATAAAATATTGAAATTGCTTCAAGTTCCCGCTAAAACAATTTTTCAATATATTCTTTGTTTCATCGATTTTACTCTCTTATACTTTTGGTTGTAAATTCACTGTTTTTTGTGGAACATACATATAAAATAAAATTTCCATAGTTTTCTATATCTTACCGATTGTATTATTTTTACCAACCTGCTTTCCCTCATTGAATATAACTGCAAAAAGCAATAAGGATGCTTTGGAAGACAGAAAGGATGAAAAAAAGGAATAAAATTCCTTTATTTGTAGTTAAAAAAATGAAACTTTTCTGTAAGTCATATTAAGATAACTACTCAATGTTATTTAAAGCAGAAGCATGCAATATTTACGTTTTAATATTTGCAATATTAAGTATAGATTTAGCAAGAAGCGTGCATACGTGCCTCCACAAACAGCTGACCATTGTAGCTGTTGCAACAATGGTTCCACATACACTAATCAGCGTTTGGAAAGAACTGATCTATTTACATGTTGTGTGCCGTCTGACGGCAGATTCTCACATTAAACACTTGTAAGTTTAGAGGAAAAGCTGTTTAAATTAGTCTTTCATTTTATGTATTAATTCTAATTTTAAGTTTTAGGTAATAAATACTACCAAGCGTTAAAACCCTGGTATTCATGTAGAATCACCCCGTATTTTAAAAAATTACTTTTAATTTAAATCGATGGAGTAAACAGAGGTTCAATAGCTATTAGTTTTCTCGTAGGATAAATGTAAAACCCTTTAACTATTCACTTTATATAGGAATAAATCGAATTTTTGAAACATTTTCGATAAATTTAAAAGTAATTCTCCCAGAAGAACTTTAAGATTATTTGAATAGAATAAAGTGTAAGAACTTTCTAAAAACGTTCGTTTTCAGTTTAAAAAGTTCTTTTAAACTTTCTTTCTTCCGGCCAAATGAAGATGGCTTGCTTTTTCACTGTAACTGTGAACTTCATACATATGAAGTCACCCAAGTTAGTTTATAAATTTCAGACACGAGCAAAATGAAACTTTAACAATTAATCTTTGTGAAACATATTCCAATATTATTCGACTCCGAAATTGTAGAATAAAGAGAATAGAAAATCATCGGTTACAAAAATCATTCGATTTTCATTCTTTAAAAGCAAAAATTTTGCATAAAAGTAGTCCTGTCTATCAATTCGCACTTATTTTAGAGAAAAATTGAACACGTGGTTCTTGCGTTCGTGAGAAGTACAACTTTAAAAAGTCAATCTATATCATAAATTACAAGTGATTGTAATTTATGATTAGCGATAATTGATTGTGCGTCAGTAACGTTGACGTCATAACGGTGGGGACAAAAATAAGGCTTCATCCGTCGAATTTGATGAATGAAAGTGTTTAAAAGATTTATTAGATAGAAGTTATAAAAATGGCACAGATGACATATACGCACTACACTGACGAGATTTTTTTTTTCTGACACCAATTTGGCGAAAATCTCGCTTTCGAATACCAATTACATATATTTTTAAAAAGGGAATAACAATAAATTAAAAAAAGTTTAATTAATAACCATCGAACAAAACAATTTATATATTTTTAAAAGAAAATAAAAGTAAATAAACCGTTTATTAATAAATAAATAACAACATCCGGATTAATATATCTAGAAAAATAATGACACATTGGCGACAGTTATGTATCCCAGTGGCGTATATGACATTGGTGTCAGAAAAAAATCCCGCCTGAGTGATGCGTATATTAAATCTGTGCCTAACAATAATTATAATAAGTAATTAATCTTGTATTGGCTTGATTAACTAATAAAACAAATATTATTCATAACTAAAATTTATTCGTAAACTAGCAGGCGTCGCCCGCTACGCTGGTCTACTTTTCCAGACGAATCATTTATCTTTTACAGTAGTTTTTGTTGGTAAACGACATAACTCAATGCAATTTCCGAAAACTACCCTTAAAAATTATCTAACTATGTAAGTCTAGTCAAAATCCGTCAATGAGTAGATCTTTTTAAGACTAATCTTTCATAATCGGGTTTACATAATCATAGAAATTTACGCCAAAATAATTGACTAACTCTATAACTGATCATTGTAGAGCAATATGCAATATACTGAAATAATCCCTAAAAGATTATATGACTTACATTGCAAGTTTTATCAAAATACATCTGGTAGATTTTTTTTAATGAATTATATTTAACAAATAAGTTCTCCTGATTGTAGAACTTTAACCCATAATTAGGATGAGCGAAGCGAATCCTCTACTAGTCCACTCAAATTACAATTTGTCGTACGCTTTACAAAAAAACTATTCAATATTTTAACTTCAAATTAAACACAAAAATAAATTATGATCTGTAGATTTGCAGAATATAATTTTTTTTTTTTACAGTAAAACGTTAAAAAAATTATTATTTTAATTAATTTATTTTACATGCATTTCCAATACGGACGCATTTTAGCAAATAAATAAAAAATGAAACGCGTATATTTTCAGAAAAAAAAAGTTTAAATCATGGAGTAAATAATTATAGATAGAATCATGATTAATTTATTAAATAAAACATGTTTTCATTATCCCGCAAAATCGTTTGCACAGATGACACTTAAACATTTTAAAAAAATTGTATTATGGATTTTTTTTTTTTTTTTTTTTTTGTAAATTGGCAACAAAATAATTGTAAACAAATAAAATTAATTCTTAAATTTGTTATATAAATGAAAAATTAAAAGATCTGCGTGAAGTTGTTGGTTCAAGCTCTTTATAAATATTTTTGCGAAGGTCGTATTGTGGCTAAATAATATCGACTCATTAATCAGAAGGATTTTATAGAAAAATAAGACTTTAATAAGTTCGCAAACACAATAATAATTATTCGTGAAAACGTCACTGCGAGAATGAGAGAGCGCTTCGTTAAAAAGTAATTCCATTAATTGAGTTGCCATTCACAGAAAGTAAAAAGTTCTCCCACGCGGAGAGAATTACAGCAATTCTCATACGCTAACATGTATAAAAACGAAGAAATTAAAATAAAATGTTTTACAGTTAAAAATTCATAGTATCAACGAAAGCAGATTTCAAATGTTTTTTCCAGAAAATAGGATTTTGAAGAAGTAACTTTCTTCAAGCTTTCTTCAAATATATTATTCTAAAATTCAATAAATAAATACATAATTCAATAAATAAATACATTAAACGATGTAAAACATGTTAGATGCTTTAAAAAAATTTAAAAATAAATCATGAAAATGATTTTAGCAGAACTCATGTTATCAAGTACCGGAACGAAATGCCGACTTTCATTTTATGTATAGAGTAGTACACTGTAAAAAAATTTGGTCACAAATCACGGTGGTTATACCGTCAACTTTGTGACACTTCCTTTTACCGTAATTTAACTGCACGGTATATATACCGTAAAAAACTTAAAGTACATGTACCGTAATTTAACTGAACATAAATTTAAATATTTTGTGGTATATGTACCGTAAAATATTTAAAGTATATGTACTGTAATTTAACTGCACGGTATATGTACCGTAAAGTATTTAAAGTACATGTACCTTAAAAAAATATCGTTACAGCATATATACTGTAAATTAAATATATGGTATATGAACCGTAAAAAATATTTTTACAGCACAGATACCGTAAATTAAATGTACGACATATGTACCGTAAAAATATTTATACAACATATATACCGTAAATTAAATGTGCGGTATATGTACCGTAAAAACATTTGTAATCAGTATGTGTACCGTAAATGAAGTATACGGTATATATACCGTAAAAATACAGGATGATCCAAAAAAAACCTCCCACATTTGACAGGTTAAAAAAACAAAAACGACTCTAATAAGAAACTTATTTGTTGAATATATAGAATAGATATGACGAGAGTTTAAAATGACTATTTTACAGAAATGACTTCTGGAAAGTGTCTTCCATTGCGAGCAATGCACAATTCAAGACGATGTCTGGAATCTACCATCACGAACGCACCGTCTTGTGGGAGAATTGCTACTCTACCTGAATTTCTCTCTTGAGGTGACAATGAGTGTAGGTCTTGTCTCAAGATTGTCTCAAGCAGAGATAGCAGCTTCCACAAGACATAATATGTTAGGTGATGATATATTTCAGATATTGTCTAGATATTTGCATCGCTTATAATGAACAACACTTACCAAGCATTATTTCTAAAACATAGTCATTTTAAACTCTTGTCATACCCATTCTATATTTTAAAACAAATAAGTTTCTCTTTACAGTCATTTTTTGTTTTATATTATCCTGTCAAACATGGGTTATTCTTATGTGTTATTCTTTAATTAGAATCACCGAATATACATGGTAAGCATGAAGTCTTACTTATTATAAAAATTTATTTGGGCGGAAAATATTAGATATGTGAGGATACATTTAAATATTTTGATAAAAATTTTAATAAGACCATTTGTTGGCCATCAAATTGTGCAAAGATATATATACTGCTACAAAAACAAAAAAATATTTTTTTTTTTATTTTTTATAAATATTAAATTTTCTGTATTTGTTAAAGAAGTTTTTTTTTTTGTCATTATGTATAGTTGTTGAAAAAAATATGGTAATATATAACTAAAAACAATGAATTGCGCAATTACACTTACATAGGTGTCAACTACTACATCTTTTTAGACATTTATTTTTTATACCTCTATTTTAAAACAGTTATTACTGTCACATTTCAGGTTTAAATATACAGCGAAAATTATTATTTTAAAATAGAGGTATAAAGATGCTATAAAAGTAATATGCACTTAGAGAATTAAAAAAACAAAAAAGTATTTACATATGACCGCTATGATAATGTGAGATGATCCCTGATAAAATAAAATGCTAATATTAAATTTCTTCCTTTCGTTTCTATAAACTATTAAAACATTAAATAATTAATAGATCTTATATTATTTTTATTAAATAGTAAAAATTTACTAAATTTTATTCAATATTAACAAATAATTCAAGAATACTAATTGCTGAAAAATTATTTCACACTTCTTTTGTTGTTTGAAAGACATAATTATAAAAGCTAAAGGATCAGAAGGACGTGAAGAGAATACAAACACATACAATTTCAAAAAATAAAGTAAAATTAATAAAAGTGGTCAAATTTATGTACATAAATATACATATTTTAATATCCTTGTTAATTACTTGGAAATTGTTTTTTTTCTTTAATTTCTTAACATACAAATCTAAATTTTCTTACATTCAGTTAAATGTTTAAGAATATCACTGTCTAGCAAATCACCACTTTTGTATTTTTTATTTATTTATTTATTTATTTTATTTTATGGAAATGTGGTATTATATTATTCTTACAAGAATTGATATATAGTTGATAGCTTATAATCTTAATAACAAACTTTAATTCTCCACACAGATGAAGAAAAGTAAAAAAAAAAACAGTTGTTGTGGACAAAATTGCTTATAACAATAATTAATAAAAAATGAAAAATGTATTTTCATTCCAAATTTCTAAATAATCAAGACTAAATTTATCCATACATAAAAATAAGTTTAAAATTGTATCAAAGCTTTGCATTTATAAGGAGATGGTTTGAGAATCACATAAAAATTCAAAATATAAATGTTTTAGAACATTTACAAAATAAATTAATATCATTATGATTCAGACATATTTAAAACAAACAATATGAATATAAAAAAGATATTTATTACAATGATTAAATTACATTAATACACTATATCATAATACATAGTTATAATATTTATGTAAATATTTTTTTTACACAGTGTGTCATTTACTCTAGTATACAAATTCCTATAGCTTTGCCGACTTTATAGCATTATGATTTTCCGCCAATTGATTTGTTGTAGTTTGTACCACAAACAGGGTTCATCAACATCAAGTACTTTAAAGAAAAAGGTTCTTTCAGCATGGATATAAGCATTAAAATAAATCATCAAAGAAAATACAAAAGTAATTTGTAGAAATGGTTTCACAAAATCATTTTAAGAGGTTATTTCAATATTCACAAGAAGGTACAAGAATGCTAATATTAATCCTATGGGAGCGTTATTTACAATTTTCTCGCTTTGATTTTAACATATATATATATATATATATATATCTTTACATAGAATAGATAAGGATGATCTGCAACTGTGGGCTAGTTTTCTTTTTCCTATTTTAGTTTTAGATTTTTTATTCAGATTTGGGTAGTTTCAATTTCAGAAACAGTTCTGTAAGTGAAAGAAAACTTTTAAAAAATCTTAAACTAAAATCTAAAAATTACCCCGGGTAGATAGTCCTCAGTTATCCTACACAAAAATAACAGGTAGTTTCTATTTCAGAACCAGTTCTGTAAATGAAGGAAAACTTTAAAAAAAAATCGAAAAATTAAAAATTACCCCGGATAGATCGCCTTCAGTTATCCTACACAAAAGTCATTTAAAAATATTAATATCCAAGTTAAATATTATAAAATAACTCTCCCATAGAATTTACATAAGTGTTTTCGTTTCTATCCATGACTAGTGTGGGACTTCCCACGACTCTTAAGAACCTACACAAGTCCCATGGCCAAATTTTCAATATTAATGTTAAAATAACGGGAAAATTTCTTACAAAATTCGCACTTGTATTTTAATATTTTTATACAAGGTGATTCTAAATTTTTTTTACCAAAAAAAAAAAAAAAAAAAAAAAGGAAGGGTGTATGTACACACCAAGACAAACAATATTAAATAAACCAAGGGTCGTGCGGAGTTGTTATGTAGCGCAAAGTGAACTGTGTTCAAAGGGGATTGGGGGGGGGGGGGTCAACTTTCAAATAATTATAGAAAGCGGAAAAATTAGTCGATTCGTTTGTGGTTTAAAATAAAACTATTCTTTAAGCCAGTATCTTCTTGAAAATAAATTTTAAAGATAAATTTCAAAAAATTACGTTAGGGGGCTCCTTAAACTTCAGAGTAACCACCAACTAATTTTAACATTTATTTTTTGTATCTAATTAAATGCTTGCAAAAGCTCATTAAATGTTTTTGGAAGCTTAGATTTAATTTTAAATTTTGAGCTCAAATTCTGAATCGTTGGGAGGGGTTAAGAAGCGCAAACTGAATGCATTCAAGAGTTGAAATTTAACCCTCTCCCACCTCCTCGAACACAGTTCAATTTTGTGCTATTTAATCACTCCAAACCATTCTGAATTTGAGATTAAAATTTAAGTAAAAGCATTTGAAAGCATTTAATAAGATAATATAACGGTAAAAAATAGTTATTCGTTGCTCCAAAGTCTAAAGCGCCTCTCTATCGGCATTTTTTGAAATTTATCTTTATAATTTATTTTCACGAAATACCGACATAAAAGATATTTTTTTTGAAAACCGCAAATCAATTGACCAATTTTTCTGCTTTTTATGTTTATTTGAAATTTTGGACCCTTAACTTTACTGGTGGCTATCTCTTTTAGAAAACGTTCAGGACCCTTTCTTAGATGCGTTCGTAGTTATGTAAATACGTAGCACCTATTGTTGTCGCTCAGTCCGTCCGTCTCTCCGTCTGTCTGTCCGCATATAACAACGCAAAAACAACCCAACCGAATCGTTTGAAATTTAAAATACATAATTATTACATAATTTTGTCGAATCATTTCAAATTTTATGAAAATCGGATGGATAGATCAATTAAAGGGACAATCAAAAGTATTTCGTTCCATTGCGGTCAATGGGGGAAAAAGTGTCAAACGCATTTTAATCGTTTGAAATTTTAAATACATAATTATTACAAAATTTTATCGAGTTATTTCAAATTTTATCAAAATCGGATGCATAGTTCAACTACAGGGGCAATCAAAAGTGTTCCGTTACATTACGGTTAATGGAGAAAATGTTTCAAATGCATTTTAATGGTGTTACACTCATTCGAACGTAATAAAATTGAAATGCATCTATAAAGTACATATTATAATATACATTTTGCATAATCTGTGGTGCAAAGAATATTTGTTTTTGATTTAAAGGGCCATACAGAAGTATTCCACTATATAATGCTATACGGGGAAACATTGTTTGGGGCTTGTTTCAATTATAATAAACTATTTCACATTTTATGAATAAGATATATGTTACTGAGGTGTAATAACGTTATCGTACGAACGCACCTCTTTTGCCACGCTTCACGTGCAATTTCCAACTTGTTTTTAATGCGATACTTTAAATTGATATCTATTGTTGTGTGTATGTACTTTTTCAACTTTTGTAACAATTTCTTTATGGGAGAATAGTTTTATTTTCAGAACTGCTTTCAAAGTAGAAGCATCTGCATATCAAAAAACTGTAACAAACAATTGAAAAGGTAGAAATGCACAGTAAAAAATAAGTACTGCACCCTGTGTGAAAAAAAAAAAAAAAAAAAAAGAAAAAAAAAATTTAAAAATATTAAAAGGGTTCAAGAGGTCTGTAAATAACACTATTATAGGATTAATATTTGATTGAACATTTCTTACCGAGCCGAGTGTAGGCTAAGTGTTTAAACAAAAATGGAAATGTTGGTGCTGAAATCCTTAATTTAATACATTCTCTCAACAAACGCAAATATTTTCAAGTAATTGTTATTAATTGAATTAAAATTTTGAATTTTTTTTTCTGATGGTTTATCATGTTATTTGGAAACAAAACACGTGACAGAATTTCTCATAATGTTTTTTAATTTTTAAATTTTAAAGTAATTAAAAAGTGGGATAATTTAAAATCTTCATAACTCGAAATACTATTTATAGAAATTCTTTTCATTTATGTAAACAGAAATATATAAGCTTTAATTCTGATTTAGGAATTTTAAAAACAAATAATTTGAATAAAATCTAAAAATATTTAAAGCAAAAAATTGAAAAAAAAAATTACTTTTTAAAATCATATTTTCAAAATTAAATATATATAAATATTTTAATTTGCTGAATCAAAATTAAAATAAAACAATTGAAAAAGACATGTTCCAAATTTAAACAAGTTTTCATTTATATAAACAGAAATATATAAGCTTTAATTCTGACTTAGGAATTAAAAAAAAAAAAACATTAATTTGAATAAAATTAAAAAATGTTTATGGTAAAAAATTGAAAAAAATGTGATTTTTTAAAATTATATTATCAAAATTAAATTATATTATCAAAATTAAAAAATTAAATTAAATATATATATATATAATATTATCAATATTATTATCAGAATTAAGTTGCTGAATCAAAATTAAAATACAACAATTGAAAAGACTTGTTCCAAATTTAAACAAGTTCTTTTTTTAACATTTCTTGAGTTATAGCAATTTAAATACAAGAAATGGTGAAAAAACTCATGAAGAAAAAAGCATTTTCACAGAAAGTCATTTCTATGAGAATGATTGCTTTGACAGCTAGGTTTTAAAAGAAACAAAAACGAAAAAAGTCCTTCCGGCAATGCCGGGAGGAAGAGGTAGCTTTCATATACTTATATATTTTTTTATTTATTTTAAAGTAAGTTACATTGTTCAAAAATACTAAGCTCAAATTAGTGGAAATAATCTTATAAAATTAGTGATTTTATAAGATTGAATACTAGTTTTTGTCAAGACTGAATATTAATAGGAATTTTTAAAAATTAGTCATTTTTATTCAACCTGATTTTATTTTAAGCGATTTAGAGAGTCACCAAATTCCACGATATCATGAAGTGTATGCCATTTTAAAGCAACATGGTGGATTGTTCAGATCAGACCGTTTCAAAATGTCAGCCATAAGCAAAATTAAAAGTGCTATAACTCAATCATTTTTTAAGATATAGACAAAATAAAAAGTGTTCTGGAATCGTTGTTTTAAGTTTTAACGCGTAAAAGAAAAATATTTTTCAACTTTTAATTTTTTCGCATTTAATTTTAAATTTTAAATTTTTTAAAAAATTTAAAATGGCCACCATTTTGAAACAAAATGGTGGATGATGCTGGCCAACGAACTCGGTCGAGAAATTTGTATGTACTATGTACATACCAAGTTTCATTGAAATCGGTTCATAAATACGCGTGTTATCACGTGACAAAAATCAGATCGTTTCAAAATGTCAGCCATAAAGAAATTCAAAGTGCTACAACTCAATCATTTTGTAAGATATAGACAAAATAAAAAGTATTCTGGAATTGTTGTTTTAAGTTCTAACACGTAAAAGAAAAATATTTTTCAAATTTTGATTTTTCGCATTTAATTTTAAATTTTAAAATTTTTTAAAAATTTAAAATGGCCACCATTTTGACGCAAAATGGCGGATGATGCTGGCCAACGAACTCGGTCGAGACATTCGTATGTACTATGTATATACCAAGTTTCATTGAAATCGGTTCATAAATACGCGTGTTATTACATGACAAAAATCAGATCGTTTCAAATTGTCAGCCATAAGAAAAATTCAAAGTGCTATAACTCAATCATTTTTTAAGATATAGACAAAATAAAAAGTGTTCTGGAATCTTTGTTTTAAGTTCTAACACGTAAAAGAAAACTATTTTTCAACTTTTAATTTTTTCGCATTTAATTTTAAATTTTAAATTTTTTAAAATATTTAAAATGGCCGCCATTTTGAAACGAAATGGCGGATGATGCTGACCAACGAACTCGGTCGAGACATTTGTATGTACTATGTACATACCAAGTTTCATTCAAATCGGTTCATAAATACGTTAGTTATCGCATGACAAAAATCAGATATATATATATATATGGTTATATATATATATATATATATATATATATGTCAACATTTGAACGGAGGGTGGTTTTGGGGTCTGGGGGTCATGATCGGTGAAAATATACCAAAATTTTCCATAAGTGCTTTCCTCCGGACGGCTGCAATAGGTAGCTTTTTACTTTTTGTAATGAAAGCTACCTAAAAATAATATTTCTTGTTCCAGTTAAAATCGAAACAAGGTTTTAAACGTCATTAAGCAGAATTTTTTAACCGACTTCAAAAAGGAGAGGAGGTTATCAATTCGACGCGTATGTTTTTTTTTTTTTTTTTTTTTTTTTTTTTTTATGTATGTACACCGATTACTCCGAAACTATGCAGCCGATTAATTTGGTTTTGGTGTTAAATTAAAGAGCTTACTCTCGGTTTGGTACCACATCCATTTCATACAAATTGGTTCAGTAGTTTTTTAGTAATTAAGCAAAAACTATTAAAATTAGTGTTTTTTCGGTAATTAAAACTGTTGAATTAGTTCCTACAATAGAGCGAAGTCAGGAAGGCCGAGCGGTTTAAAGCGCCTGATTTAAGCTCTGGTTCTCGAAAGTGACAATGGGTTCGAACCCCGCTCCTGACATACGTGTGTACAATAATTTTCCGTATTATAATTTTTACATATATATTTCACAAATTAAATACTAATTATGCTATTAAGAATATTTTGTATTTAACCGTTAGCACAGCGTATCAGAGATCTTTTATCAACTCAATACTTTATCAGTGAAAGAGTGCTAAAATAATTGACTTACAAAAAATAACATGACATTGAATAAGTTTCCGAAGCTATTCCGTATTATAGTTTTTACGTATATATTTTACAAATTAAATACTTATTATGCTATTAAGAATATTTTTAACCGACTTCAAGAAGGAGAGGAGGTTATCAATTCATCGCGTATATATTTTTTTAATGTATGTTCACCGATTACGCCGAAACTATCCAACTGATTAATTTGGTTTTGGTGTTAAATTAAAGAACTTACTCTCGGATTGGTACCACTTCCATTTCATAGAAATTGGTTCAGTAATTTTTTAGTAAACGGGCAAAAACTATTAAAATTAGTGATTTTTCGCTAATTAAATCTGTTGAATGAGTTTCCACCATGGAGTGAAGTCAGGATGGCCGAGCGGTCTAAGGCGCCTGATTTAAGTTCTGGTTCTCGAAAGAGAGCGTGTGTCCGAACCCCACTTCCGACGTACATGTATACAACAACATATTCCGTATTATAATTTTTACACATATATTTTGCAAATTAAATACTAATTATGCTATTAAGAATATTTTGTATTTAACCGTTAGCACAGAGTATCAGAGATAATTTACCAACTCAATACTTTATCAGTGAGAGAGTGCTAAAATAATAGACTTGCGAAAAGTAATATAACGTTGAATAAGTTCACCGAATAGATGGCCGAGCGGTCTAAGGCGCCTGATTTAAGTTTTGTTTCTCGAAAGAGAGCGGGGGTTCGAACCCCACTCCTGACTTGCATGTATACAATAACCTTTCTCCGCATTATAATTTTTACACATATATTTTACAAATTAAATACTAATTATGTTATTAAGAATATTTTGTATTTAACCGTTAGCACAGAGAATCAGAGATCTTTTATCTCCTCAATACTTTATCAGTGAAAGAGTGCTAAATTAATAGTCTTGCGAAAAATAACATGACCTTGAATAAGTTTCCTGACTTGATTGCAATCAGGATAGCCGAGCGGTCTAATGCGTTTGATTTAAGCTCTGGTTCTCGAAAGAGAACGTGGGTTCGAACCCCACTCCTGACATACATATATACAAAAGCCTTTTCCGTATTATTCTTTTTACAGATATATTTTACAAATTAAATACTAATTATGCTATTAAGAATATTTTGTTTTTAACCGTTAGCACAGAGTATCAGAGATCTTTTACCAACTCAGTACTTTATCAGTGAAAATGTGCTAAAATAATAGACTTGCGAAAAGTAATGTGGCGTTGTTCACCGTTTAGATTGCAGTCAGGATAGCCGAGCGGTCTAAGGCGCCCGATTTAAGCTTTGGTTCTCGAAAGGGATCGTGGGTTCGAACCCCATTCCTAACATCCATGTATAACATACATTATTTTTTCAGTATTATAATTTCTTTAACTGACTTAAAAAAGGAGAGAAGGTTATCATCAATTCGACCGCGTATGTACTTTTTCTTTATATATATGTTCACCGATTACACCGCAACTATCCAACCGATTAAACTAAGTATTACGGTATAAATAACTAAAAAGTAAGAAATAAAATAAACTTTTTCAAAAAAAAATATAACCGACTTCAATCAACGCTCTAAAAAGAGTTAAATAATTCTTTAAAATACCCTAATGATGAATTGTTATCTAATAATCACACATCAGATATCATGTACCGACAAAAAAATGGTTATAAGTTTAATACATAGAACTTAATATCCAGCAAATATGGTTTTTCGACAGAATATTTTTTACAAGAGATTAATTTACATATTTTTGATTTAATTTATAAATAGATACATATAAAAAGTAATGAATTACTTTTTGAAGTTGGTGCCAAACTATTGTAAGTATAGTAAGAATTGTGGTTATATTATGCCTAATACCATAAATAAAATGGTAAAAATCATTATTGATTGTGATTGTTTGGCACCAACTTCAAAAAGTAATTCATTACTTTTTATATGTATCTATTCATAAATTAAATCAAAAATATGTAAATTAATCTCTTGTAAAAAATATTCTGTCGAAAAACCATATTTGCTGGATATTAAGTTCTATGTATTAAACTTATAACCATTTTTTTGTCGGTACATGATATCTGATGTGTGATTATTAGATAACAATTCATCATTAGGGTATTTTAAAGAATTATTTAACTCTTTTTAGAGCGTTGATTGAAGTCGGTTATATTTTTTTTTTTGAAAAAGTTTATTTAATGCAATAGAACTGTTTAATAAAATTTGAATATTTTTGTGTCCCGCACCCTTTTAAACACCGAAAGTTACAGGTCGCAGCAAAAAATTAGCCATGTCATTGTCATTAGCCATTCATCAGGCGACAGTGAATCGGTAATTATAATGAAGAGCAGGGCATTAAAAAAAATCAATTAAAAAACTTGGTTTACTTGGAGAAGGGAGGAGGGGTTAAAAAGCTTTTTATAAAAAATTCTGACTAGAAATAAATAAAAGTATGCGTTTAATAATGATAATACTGAGACGCTATTTTAGCTAAATTATGTGTTAATTAAATGTACCGACAAATAAAATTATGCTATTAGTAATAGCTGAAGCTCATTTTTTTATTATTAGCTATATGTGTTTGAAATATTATAAGAAATGTATCAAGCCGTTAATTAAAAAATAAAGCAAATATCGACATTAGTTTGTGTTTGATTTTATTTCTTTTTGAAAAATTAAAAAAAGAAACTATGATTAGTATTTGTGCAATAAAAAAATGCTGATATTCAGTCATATCCACTATTTGTTGCAATATTTATTGCAATCACTATTCATATTGCAAGCCCTTTAGCAGAATGTTAAAGAATGGAGACAGGTGTTACAGATTTTCTTTTCTTCCTTACAGATTATTTTTTCATCAAACATCTATTTTGCTTTGTATTATATTTAACACTTTATTACTTAATGCAAAAACTTGAGTTAGTTATTAATAGAAGTGAATAAAACGCGTAAAATCGTTGCAAGTAAGGGTTTAGTTAACGCTGCAATTTCAAAACATTTTACCTATGGATTATTTTCTGCCTCTTTAGTATCTGTCGCAGACCATCGAGATCTTTTTTGCCACTGGGTAGTAGGTAGTTCCAAGTCTACTGTTCCACCATGCTTCAAAAATGAAATTAGGTAGCCATATTCCTCCTCCATTCCAAATTTCCTGTTATTGAAAATAAACATATTATTTCTTAACTACTTAAATATACCAAATGAAAAAAGTCTTTATAGGGTAACACCCCCAGTAATTGGCACATTAAGATTTTTTCTTTAAACTTACTTCAATTTTCATTACAAAGAAACAAGATATTTACTTGGAAATATTTTAAATCAAAGAATGCATATCTGTGCATCTATTTTGCCCACTAAAAGCAAACAAATTTGAAAAAATATTTTTCTAAAAATATATTTATAAAAACTTGCTGAAATCACCAGTAATTGGCACCTAGAACACCAATGTATGACACCTTGTGATCCAGTAATTGGCACAAGTTTATGTTACAAAAAAACTTTACACTTTGAATTGGCTTTAATCGCTTTAAATGAATTTACTATAGATGAAGATGCCATATTCCAGGTTTTTGAGACTAAGAAATCAGCATATTAGTCTGAAATGTGAACACTTTAAAACAATACAATATACTTATATTAATACCCAGTGACTGTCATGCTGTTCCCATTAATTGTCATATGAAGCTTTAATGGATTCCAATTACTGATAATATTTCATATTTTCAAATAAAAACAAATGTTAAACAAAATTAGTCTATAACTTTAAAAGTACTTCCAAAATAAGTGGTTTAACCTCAAATTCCTTGTGAATTCTTTGTAAGTGGAATAGGTGCCAATTACTTGGAACTAGCAAAATTGAAGCGCCATTAATTGTCATCTATCATTAATTCAGAAATCCAAATATTTGTGTCGAAAATACTTTTACACAATTAAAGTAACCCTTTTTAACCAAACAAAACTATTGTCAATTAAAATTTAAAATATATTATAAATCAGATATTAATGAATTAAAAAGCATGTCTTCCTTAAGCCAAAGAAGAAGCATTTGCAACAAAAATGGCTAATTTCATACAAGCCATAATTGTTTCTCTTTCCTAGGCACTATTGTCATCTAGTAGCATAAATCAAAATTATAATATTTAGCATAAATGAGCATATAACTGGTCTTGCATTTTTAAAAGACTGGATATAAATCTTATTTTAGGACATGTTTGTAGGATGTGCCAATCACTGGTGCATGCAATTACTGGGGATTTTACCCTACCAGCCATTTTATTAACATTTCTTCTGGATTGCTTGTCAAAAACTGTGAAAACATGTTTTAATTTCAAAACATTTTGAAGAGTTTGGGCGATAATGACTATGAAAAGAAAAATAATATAAATAAAATAACAGATGATGACCCCTCTTTTTTCCGTCATATTATAATTACTCATTATCGAAAAGCAAATGTATTTTCATAAAAAACGAAAATATAAAAACCATATTTTTTAAATTCTCTAAATAATCAATTTGAAAAAAATATATATCACACAAGGTTTTGACTTGCAAGAAACTAAATAGTTATGCTGTAAATCAATGTTTTTTACATTTATTAATATTTATCACTTAATTACGCAGGCTGATTTCGAAGATGTCAAATAGATGATAATTATAATTTACACTTCCCGTAAAACTTCTAATATTGAGAACATGTGATAAAATATGGATTGAAAGGTAAACCTCTTTGGTTTATGACAGGGGTGCAAAAGTCTTTGCGCCAGTTTCTTCTTTCCAGTTGCGCCTATGTTCTCACTAATAAATTTATTTCGTTTCGTATCATCTAATAATTTGTATAAATTTCTTGCTAGAATGCTATTAAATTTTAGTGGTGAGTGACCGCTAACGCTGGTGCGTAGATTTTTGCACCCCCGGTTTAGGATCTATATGTGTAAAACTCTAAATTTTGAGCGTAAAGTTACGCAATCAGGCTCATTCAAAGCAACATTTGGGGCCTATTTTAAAAAAAAATCATTTAATAACAGGCCCCTTCGCAAAATCAGTCACTTCATTATTTTTACCATCTCAATTTAAAAAAAAAAAAAAAAAAAAACTTTAACACAAAGACCGATTCAATAAACCGATAATCCGATTCAATAAACTCTCTATTTATGCAAAAAAGACAAATTAAAAAAATATTACTCCGGTAATTTGACTTTAACTGGCTGCTTTTTTTTCTAAAGAGGAGGGGAGGGGGTCGAAATTGGCCGTAATTCGCATTTATTTAGCGAAGTATTTGAATTATAAGTTACAAATTTTTAAGTTTTTTTATTAATTTAATGGCACTTATATTCGTATAACATGCCGAATCACAAAATACCGGATCGACTATTTAGTCAAACACTAGTTTTAATGAGATTTAATTGAGACTTAATATTTTAGAAATATTTAAAACCAAAGAAAGTCTTAATATAAACACCATTTCTCACTCTTTTTAAAACCAGTATTATGAATGGCATATACCGGGTGTCCAGTAAATAACTGACCCATTTTGAACTTAAATACAAATAAACGGTCGGAGATAATAATGCGCGGTTTGCGGTATTGTTATTAGAAAATCAATAAATTTTTAAGCATGTACATTGTTAATACAGTTCAAATTTCGGAAAAAAAAATATTGCGCTGGCGATAACAGGCTGTTTGAATACAGACATGACTCTAATTTTCATAAATATGAGATTTTCGGCTGGATCTGAATCTATATGTTGTCGAATCTGAATCTATATGTTGAATCGACTCTCGAATCAGCTTCAGAAATAGGGTACGTTGGTTGGAAAGTGATTTAAAATAATATTTGTGATTGAACCACCCCCCTCATTTCCCCTCCTCAGTCTTGAGACTGAGATATTATTTTAAATATTATTATATTACATTAACAAAGTTCATATTTTAAAGTTTATTTATATTCTAATAACAATACAGCAAGCCGCGCATTTTTATCTCAAATAGTTTTTTTTACTTACATTCAAAATGGGTCAGTCATTTACTGGAACCCGGTACATGAATAAGCACGCTTTTAAATGGCAACTAATGTGTAAAACAGTCATGGTTTTAAAAATATATATGTATATTTTTATTTAAATCGGATTATTTTTATTTAAATCGGGCTTTATGATTTTTTTTTGTGTGTTAATATACTATGTTTTCAAGTTTTAGTTATTGTTATTAGTAGTACGGGATATATTAGTTAGTACTAGTTCTAATACAGTGAAACCTCCAAATAAGGGACATTTTTGGGACCGCAACTTTTGTCCCTTAAATAGAGGTGTGCCTTATTCGGAGTGTCCCTTATTTGGAGGTTTCACTGTATTAGTAATAAATAGTACTAAAATTTATTACAGTATTAGTAAGTAAGGGAGAATGGGATGGAATAGACAGAAAATTTTCCTCGTTACGTATTATTCTAAACATCAATCACATACTAGATGGACGCAGTGATGTAGGTAGTTGGGGGCGGAGGGAGCGGTCCGCCCCGGGTATCACCCAATATTTATTTCCAAATAGATATATAATAATCTAATACAATTTTGGAAAAGAGTTCTGAAATAAAATTAATTTCTAGCGTAACGACGAAATACAGTTAATTTTCTTAGAGAAGTCGAAATTTTATGCGGACTGGTGTGTTTAAATAAGATATAGGGGGAACTGGGGTACATTGATACATGGGGCACATTGATACACCCCCACTATCGCTCACAGGGTCATTACAGGAAGTTTCACAACAGCTCCAAAAGATGATGCTAGTGTATTCAACTATATACAGAAAATCTTGGAATGATTCAGTAGTTTGATGAAATGGGACGGGTGATTTATTGTTTTTGTTGTTCAAAAGTAAATATGAGTTGTACAACTGAAATGCTATTATACAACTGTTCCAGTATTTTCAACCAAAATGAATACTCTCCCTGGTAAGTACAGCTACTCTTTATCAGTTCTTCATTATTTATTGTTAGATATATTGTGAAGTGTTGGATTTGAGACTCATTTTATTCAAAATCGCTGTATGGGGCACATTGATACAGTCTATGAAGGGGCACATTGATACAGCCTAAATCCTTTAATAGTTCATATTTTCATTATCTTTTATTATTTTTTTTTACCATACACTCCTTAATCCAACCTTTTTTTTCACGAAAAATTTCTAATATTAGTTTTTATTGAAGTGAAATAGCTCTAATTTCTTTATATTAGAACATTTTATAGTATTTTTGAAAACAGAAGACGTAGGAACTTACCCAGCATCTAGTGCTAGTAGAACTAATAAAAGAAAAGGACGCCATTCTGGCAAATCTCGAATTTATATCGATTCTCCAGAGAAAAAAGTATTTTCGACATGCGAAATGTTAAGTAAGAGAAACAAACTGCAGAACAGAAAATGATACTTATATTATAAACAGAATTTTAATATAATTATCCTTTATTTTCTGTTTATGAACCTATTTATAAACAGAAAAACTGCTATTTTTTTCATCTTTCATAGGAAAGAAGATAATGCTGGGGTTGAAGTGCTAGATATGACAAAGTTACCACAGCCAACAATCAGACAAGAAACAGCCAGAACATCAGGTCATAATATATTTAATTTTGATTGCTTTAATATTGCTTAAAAATAAATTGTGGGTGATTTGAATTTTTATAAATAAATATAAAATGGTTTTCTAATTCATTTTCTATGAAAAATATGCATTGGTATTATTTTGTCGTCATTTTTCTCAAACGTATCAATCTGCCCCGGGGATGGGGCACATTGATACAAATGACTTTTTTTGATTTTTTTAAAATTACATGCAAAAATACTATATAAAACAATGATTGTACATTTTTATAACATACTACACAAGTTTTGCTGTCACCTCATGGAAAAAAAACTTGAATTTTCTACTTTCTTGACACCAAAAAAAATCTTAGAAAAAAACTGTATCAATGTACCCCAGTTCCCCCTATGCATCACGGAACAAAAACTAACCTATCCAACGAGTGGGTATCAAAAGTAAACTTTAAAAGAAAGAGAGAATCTTCTAGGTACAGACACCTTATTGATTTATGCGGATTATGGGTTAAGTAAAAAATCGCTCCTGTTTTTTTTTTTTTTTTTTTTTTTTTTTTTCTATTAAAGCAGAGCAAAAGGTAAATGAGGAATGGTGTGGTCATTTGTTATAATAGCGTACAATTGTGAAAGAAAAATATAACGGATCGGCAGGGGGGTGGGGGGGGGAATGACACCATGGGGGCTGGGGGTAACACAATTTACATCCGCCCCGGGTGTCACCCATCCTAGCTACGCCACCGAGATGGAGCAACCAAATCTTCTGTTGAAAAAAGTTGCTGATGAGCATAAACTTAGATTTGTATAAAAAAATTGTTTAGTAAAAAAAATAAATTTGCTTCATATAATTTAATGGTTTTGCTGTAATTAATGACTTGTTTACGTGTAGCTGTAATAGTTTCCCGATTTAGAAAACCTAATATTATGTATTATCCATAATTTAAACTAAATTTAAAAGCAGCACTGTTGTTTATATAAGCAGTTTAACATAAAATAAGATAAGGGGAAAAATGGGACAAGCTAGCAAAAGGAGTAATGAAATAAGTCGAATTCCTTCTTTTGAATAAGATAAATGTAAATTACTAATACTATTCAAATATTTTAATAAAAAGGATTAAATTTAAACAGAAATAGATGAAATGTTGAATAGAAAATATTCTAAAACTTACAGAAGTCAGTTGCCTATTTTTAACAAAATCTAATCCAACGCGCACTTTTCATAAACTGATTTATTTTTTAATTCTTAGGTAATGTAGACAAACAAATGAATTACATACTTTTAAGACAAAGAAATTTAAAATAGATATAGTTCAAATTATTTATCTAACTATGTAAGTTAAAGGAAAACATGAAATATAAACCAATAACTCACTTTAGTTTGATTAAGTGGAATCGCAAGTTCATCCATTGGCGACATCAACAGTTTGACGTCATAGATTGGTTGGTTGGCAAATACTGAAACTTATGCCCCGTAAGGAGGCTATGGTCTCGAAAATCTAACACCATTACTTCCGTCGAAAATAACTTTTATGTGCTGCATTATCTTACCTATAATTTAGACATTTTCAAGGAAAATGTTTTGATTAGTCAATAATTACGATGGTTTTACTAGAAACAAGAATGATAATTTTTTTATTAGGTGCATATATAACATTATCATTGAGGGGTTGTCTGACTTTGGTTGAATGAGGGGTTGTCTGACACATGATATCGTAAGATATCTCTAGGGGGAGGGGGGATTTGCCTTTTGATATCGATATCATTTTTGACCCAATAAAAATTATCTCTTTCTTTGTAACATGGTTTTTTGTTCAAAATAGTACATTACGTTTTTTTCTTATTCTGTTATCTATTTTCGCGAAAATAAAAAGCTATCATTAAAATCCCTAAATTATAATGAAATTATCTAATTCTAAAATATGGTATACCCCAACTTTTGACATTCCTATTCATCTTCATATGTGTATGCATATATGTATAATCATGGATCGAGAAACCTTATGTGAAATTTATTTGAAATACAGCTTGTATTTTCTAACAAATAAAAGAGAAAAAATGTTGTCCACTTGTCCTGTTGATAAGAATTTCTACGTCTCCCCCCGCCCCCTTCGTTCGGAGGGCAAGTTCGAGTAACGAGAGACGCTTCTATTAACAAAAATAGCAGTCTTGCCATATCAGTGTTGGATTCATGGGGTGGCCCGGGGTAAACTCCCAACCCCCTAAACAATGAAATGCATCCCCCCCAGAAAAATAGTTTTTGTGTTTTCACTGGTGAAAAAGTGTCATTCCCCCCGGTATTCTATAATGTCCCCCCCCCCCCACGGAGCCACAGAAGTCACTCTCGAAGAAAAATGTCTGAATTCAACACTGCGCCGTATGGCGAAATAGCGTTATTGTCAGTACGTCGAGTGAGATAGGTTCTAAAATTTTTATTTAAGATTTTTAGAGATTTTGAACTTTACCACATTTTTAAAAATTAGAACAAAAGGATTGTTAATTACTAAATCTATGAGCTCATCAAGATTGTGGTCTGAGGTCGTTAAAATTCCAACAACGTATGCGAAAAAGATTTTTGAATTTTAGTTATTTATGAGATTGGTAGAGGAAAAGGGACCGGTGTTTGTAGTTTTACCGATGGATTATCCGTAAATCTAAGCCAACTGACTGTTTGGTATTTTATTATAATTTTCTAATAAGCATGTATTTTTTTTCTACTTTTATGATAATTTTGTCTAAATTTTGAAAGGGGGTGATTCGCGGGTGGGGGGGGGGTATTTATAGTCTCCAAAATTTCCCCATCTGCGCACACACGATACGTTATACCATTTCGTTTTTTCTTAAGCAGGCAACGTACTAGACGCCAATCTTCAAAATTTGAGCGATGCGACTTTCGATGCATTAGTATTGTAAGGAATGTTAAGAAATTGTCTTGCTGAATACGGAAAAAAGAAATGGTAAAACAGATCATGCTGCCCAGCTTGAAATTTTCGAAAAATAAGAAATACCATATTTCGGTGCTTCTCTTTATTTTGCTTCATGGATTAACTCAACTTTGAACGGAAATTTTTAACATTGTATTATTAGCTTTTTTCAATGAATTTTGAATTTTAAGTAATTTTTAGCTGGCAAATTTCTTATTTGTCATACTTTTAAAGAAATGTTTTTTAGAGTTAAAATAAGTTAATAAGACACAACATTAATAACATTAAAGAAAAACTTTATTAAGAATATGCAAGTTAAAAATGTAATAAAAATACTTGCATACTAATTACATTCACTTAAAAATAATTAAAATGTTACATACTTCTTTGTCTCGCACGTCCGGTAAAAGGATCCAACTGAATGAAACACAAAGAGCATACAAAGATGAATAAATCCTTTTAACGTATGTCACTGGTATACAGGATGTTTCTAAATTCATGGTACAAACTTTAAGGAGTGATAGTACACATCAAGACAAACAATATTAAATAGGAAACTAAGGGTCCCAAACGTCTTCCGAAGGACATAGGCGCCATTAAAGTTCAGGGTCCAAAAATTCAAATGCTTATAAAAAACAGAAAAATTGGTCGATTCGTTTGCCGTTTTCGCTAAAACTATTCTTTTTGTCAATATTTCCTTGAAAATAAATTTTAAAGACTAATTTTAAAAAATACCTTTAGAGGGCGCCTTAAAATTTAGAGTAGCCAACAACTATTTTTAACCGTTATTTTTTATATCTAATTAAATGCTTGCATATGTTTAGATTTAAATTTTGAGCTCAAATTCTAAATCGATGGAAGAGGTTAAGAAGCGCAAACTGAAATGTGTTCAGGAGTTGAAATGTTACCCTTCCCACCCCTCGAACACATTTCAATTTTACGCTACTTAATTACTCACAACGATGTAGATTTTGAGCTCAAAATTTAACTTTGAACATTTACAAGCATTTAATTAGATACAAAAAATAACGGTTAAAAACAGTTGTTGGTTACTCTAAAGTTTAAGGCGCCCTCTAACGGTATTTTTTTAAATTAATCTTTAAAATTTATTTTCAAGGAATTATTGACATAAAGAATAGTTTTAGCGAAAACGGCAAACGAATCGACCTATTTTTCCGTTTTTTATAATTATTTGAAATTTGAACCTCCCCACCCCCATTGAACACAGTTCAGTTTGCGCTTCTTAACCACTCCAAACGATTCAGATTTTAATCTCAAAATTTAAGTTTGTCTAAGCTTCTAAAAAAATTCATGAGATGCAAAAAATAACGGTAAAAAATAGTTGTACGTTACTCCAAAGTCTAAAGCGCCCTCTATCGGCAGTTTTTGTATTTTATCTTTATAATTTATTTTCAAGATAATACTGACATAAAAAATAATTTTAGTGAAAATCGCAAATCAATTAACCAATTTTTCCGTTTTTAATAACAATTTGGAATTTGAACCTTCCCCCACAGTTCAGTTTGCGCTGTTTAACCACTCCCAACGATTTAGATTTTGAGCTCAAAATTTACGTTTATGTATAAACTTCTAAAAAAATTTTATGAAATGCAAAAAATAACGGTAAAAAATAGTTGTTCGTTACTCCAAAGTCTGAAGTGCCTTCTATCGGCATTTTTTGAAATTTATCTTTATAATTTATTTTCAAGGCAATACTGGCATAAAGAATAGTTTTAGTGAAAACCTTAATCGAATCGACCAATTTTTCTGTTTTTTATAATCATTTGAATTTTTGGACCCTAAACTTTAATGGCGCCTATCTTCTTCGGAAGACGTTTGAGACCCTTAGTTTCCCATTTAATATTTTTTGTCTTGATGTATACTATCACCCATTAAAGTTTGTACCATGAATTTAGAACACCCTGTATATTCAATGGTACACAATATTATAATTTTAATTACATGACTTTGAATAACTGATTAATTACGCTAGTTTAAAATCCTAGAGTTTCACGTCTACGAATGCTATAATTTTTCAATAAAAATTAAGGATTGGTTGAACTCATTCATTAGATTGAAATTTCACACTAGAAAAACGACATCTATCCAGGCCGTCGAGAGCCGTGACGTGCCCAGGATCAGTCACACACCCCCTTCCCTCTTATACAGACTCTGAAGATACATAAAAAGCATGTGAATCTTTAATAATACCTCCTCGACTTTGAAGACTACTTTGTTCGCCTCTCATAAAATTAATTATTTATTTTCCTGAATTTAAAGATACTAATTTGATATTAATACTATTTAACAAAAGTAATTATAGACCTTTCCTTTTTTGTTGTTACGTTATGGTATACGTAAAAATTATAATGTACAATGTGTATTGTAATTATTGGGCTCCTTTGATCTTCTTGGTCCTCCAAACAATTTGCCGGATGAACCCGCCCCTCCCCTTCTCTCCTCAGATCTGTACTCATTAAGCAGCAAGAACATCATTTGATAGGTTGCCGTACACCGAGGCGAGAATAACATTTTTTCCCTTACTGAAATATAAGTATTTTACAGTATAAATGGCGTTTTTAATGAAAAAACATTATTTTATGGTACAAATACTGTTTATAATCGAAATAGCATAGATACTGGATTTTTTTTATTCCTAATATACCTTAAAAATACGGTACTCATATCGTAAAGAATGAAAGCAGAAGAAGCACCGTAAAATTTAGGTACACCTAATGAAATGCTACAAAAATGTTTAGAATGTCATTTATCTTACTGAAAAATAATTATTTTACGGTATAAATACCGAGTTTTTACTGAGAAACAATCATTTTACTGTGTAAATACCGTTTTCAATCGAAAGGGAACAAAATCTATTTTTTTACGCTCAATATAACTTAGAAATACGGTATTCATACCGTAAAGAGTGAAAATGGTAGTAGTACCGTGAAATTTACGGTACATCTACTGGAATTTTACAAAAATTTTTTACAGTGTAGATAGATTTCCTGTTATAAAATATTGATCATTAAAATTAATGAAACAGCATGTAATTTTTCATTTTCTCTGCTGAATAGATACCGTAATTGCGTCACAATGACGTAAATTTAAATAGGTTTCAATGCACGAATATCGTGATTTACGGTTACGGTAAAAACAACTGTATTTAATTTGTACCAAAGCAATCTCGCTAAACTGAAATAATTGGATATGTATTCCGATTATAGAATTTTCGTCGTCATAATTTTTAAATTACTCAAACAAAAGATATTTTATGATCTCAGTGTTAGGTTCAAGGGATCAGATGTCATTAACGCGCCACATTGGTGCAATTTTTTCGGACGCCAAATTGGCAAAAAACTCGTTTCCTAATACCAATTACATATATATTTTTAAAGAGGGAATAATAACAATAAATAAAGTGAAGTTTAATTAATAACTATAGAACAAAGCAATTTATATGTATATATATATATATTATAAAGGCCAAACGTATTTGTGCGTAACGCATACGTCATTTTGCAAATGGCAACACGTTGAAATTTGAAATTAAATTTTAGTTTCGATTTTTTTTTGCTACGACAAATTTTTAATTTTTTAACGATAACACATTTTCAATTTTTATACCGTCATATAGAGAAAAAAATGCACTTTTAAATGCACTTTGTTTGAAAACTATATCTTAAATTGTTTTTAAGATATTAATTTTTTTAGTTTTTAATATTATTTTTGTGTTTGTGGCAACGAAAGTTACACTTTCTATTAAAAGTAACGGTAAAAAAGCCGGAGATTACTATACCTTTATGTTGCCATTTTCTCATAAATAGTGAACATTTTTTAAAAATTAAAATACGTGCTCTATTATAAATATAAGAGAGCTAGCTGCATATGTAAATTTTGAAATGATGAAAATAATGTCGGATTTAGATATCATGGGAAAAAAAAAATCTATGATTGTGTCAAAGTGAAATAGATTTTGCTGTTTTTCCTTTTCTAATACCAAGCTTTAATTGATAACTGTATTATAATAACTAACTTTTATTATATTTTTCTGCTTACATATACGGTTAAAGTTTAATTTTGTTAATTTCTACAACTGAGTTTTATAGAAATAATATTTTGTTAATTTTAAATTAAATAGCATTTGTTTAAGAGTAGACTTAACAATGTAGTGTTAAGTCTAAGTATTGTGCCTTTTATATTCTAATAAGTATTGTGCAATTTTTATTGTAACTAATTTCGTTGATTTATCATAAATCAATGAAACAGTTCCTATTTAAACATTTACTTTCGTCGACGGGTTTCACCTTGTAATTTTAAGAAAGAAAATAAAAGTAAATAAGCAATTTATAAATAACTAAACAAAGTCGGGTTACCATATAAAGCAAAATAAAAACATTTTTGTTATACTATTTTTATAACTTTTATACAATTTGTCTATATTTGTACAACTATATTGAGGCCAAAAATAATTTTGTCCTGCTAGGATCGGTAAATTACCTACCATGGGATGCCCATGCTGGCCGCTAGAGGCATTAATGCTATTAGTCAATCAACTTCCAAATTTCCCTCTCTAATATTATGTTTATGGGCGTGTAGTTCATTCGTATATTTAAAAGATTTGATGCGAGATGTAAATCTTAAACATAGTTTGTCAGCTTTTTATACATGAAAGGTTAAATTAAGAATATATTTTATGAACGCTTTAAGAACTAAGAAAAAAATAGAGACATCTTTTAAGAATAACACAATGCTGAAAAAAGTACACAATAATAATTTTCTGAAAAAAATATTTTAAATATGCGAATGTATTCTACGCTCATATACTTAGCATTAGCGAGAGAATTCAATAATTAAATGATTAACAGCTTTAACAAAATACTTTACTTAGCTTTATTTTAATAGCTTTTATTTTTTTTAACATAAGCAAAGAAAATTTGACGGATAATTCTTTTCGATATTTTCATTAAAAGCAGCGTTGAGGGAGAGGCCTAATTTAAAAAAAATATATAAATTAATAGCAACAAATAATGGATTAATTGCTGTGAATTTATCAAAATATCTTTTCCGATACATTTATATGCATCATATGGTTCAACTATTTATCAATATTTATTAATTTACTGCTTATTGCATATTTAAAGCTTACGAGAAGCAATGTTTAAGAAAAAACAGCAGCAAATAAAATGCTCATTTAATTAATCAGGAAAATTATATAGAATTTTTATTTTTGTTGTTCTCTATAACAGTATAAGGACAGTAAGAGACTTTCTTTAGTGCTAAAGTAATTAAATTTTATTAACTTTAAAACGTTCAAAAGAAACCTGTCTCAGTTAGCGTCTGTAATTAATTAAAATCTTAACCTCGCTCAATAAGAATCTGCTGGGATACATACATTCTTAAAGGGAATTTTTACTTTTTTTTGTACTCAAATGATATGTTAAATTTGATTATGTTAGAAGGATTTTATTTGTATAGAAAATGAATCGTTTCTTTTATGTTTAAAATAGAAACAAATTATCTTTCAGAATGATTTCGTTTTCAGTTTTTTAAGTATTCAGTTTTTAGTAACTTAACACTTATGTTATTTTCATGACACGCTGAATTAGATATTATTTTTTTTTATCTTTTGGCATTTTCAAAATGTTCATACATTTATTGTCAACTTTTTACACATGAAATATTTAATCAAGCATAGGTTTTAGAAACTCTTTGAGAGCTAAGTAAAAAGAGCTATCGTTTTAGAAGAATGATAAGCTAAACGGTGTTCAAAATAATAATTTTCTGCAGAAAATATTTTAAATATGTGAATGTATTCTACGCTCATATATTTAACATTAACGAGGGAGTTCAATAATTGAATGACTAACAGTTTTAACGTAAGCAGCGAGAATGTGACGGGTAAATCTTTTCGATGTTTTCGTCAATAGAAGTATTAAGAGAGTAGATTCTTTAATAAAAAAAATTGTAAATTAATTGCGACAAATAATGGATTAATTACTGTCAATTTAACATAATACCTTTTCCAATACTTTTATCCGCATCCATATGGATCTACTATTTGTTAATAGTTAATAATTTACACATTACACACTAATTATTACACATTTAAAGCATCATAAAGTAATTGACTTACTGGAGGCAATATTTAAGATTAAAAAAGCAGCCGATTGTTCATTTACTCAGTTAGGAAAATTATATAGAACTTTTTTTTTAGTTGTTTTCTATTACAGTATATGGGCAGTAATAGACCCTCTTTAGTGCTAAAGTAAATAAATTTTATTATTCTTTAGACGCTCAAAAGAAGTCTCTTTCAGTTAGCGTCTTTAATTAATTGAAATCTTAACCTCGCTCAATAAGTATCTTTTGGGATTTATACATTCTTAAAGGAAATTTCTAATTTTTTTGTACTTTGAGAATATGTATCTCAAATGATATGTTAAATTTGATTATGTTAGAAGTAGTTTATTTATATAGCAAATTGACCGTCGCTTTTGTGTGGAAAATAGAAACAATTTATCTTTCAGAATAATTTCATTTTCAGTTTTTTAAGTATTCATTTTTTAGTAACTTAACATCTATGTTCTTTTCATGAAACGCTGAAGATATATTACTTTCATTTATCTTTTATAATTTTCAAAATGTTCATATTTTTTTATTACCTATTCTCTTGTAGCTGGATATTTTTGAGAATGTAAAGCCTGTACCTAGTTTGTCAGCTTTTTACACATGAAATATTTCATTAAGCATAGATTTTAGAAACCCTTTGAGAACTAACTAAAAAGAGACATCGTTTACGAAGAATACAAAACTAAAAAGAGTTCAAAATAATAATTTTCTGCAAAAATGTTTTAAATATGCGAATTCATTTTATTCTCATATACTTAACATTATCGAGGGAATCCAATAATGGAATAACTAACAGCTCTAATATGAGCTACGAAAAAGCGACGGATACTTCTTTTCGATGTTTTCATTAAAAGGAGCGTTGAAGGAGCAGATTAATAATAAAAAAAAAATATAAATTAATTGCGTAGTTAAAGATTAAATGCAGTCAATTTAACGAAATTCTTTTTCCAATAATTTTATATGCATCCATTTAGTTCGACTATTTATCAATAGTTATTAATTTACTTACTTATTACACATTTAAAGCTTCATAATGTAATTGACTTACGGAGATAATATTTAAGACGTAAAGAGCAGCAGATAAAATGCCCATTAAAATAGTGAGGAAAATTAGATAGAATTTTTATTTTTGTTGTTCTCTATTATACTAAAGGACAGTAATAGACTCTCTTTTGTGCTAAAGTTATTAAATTTTATTATTCCTAAAGCGCTTCAAAGAAATCTCTTTCAGTTAGAGTCTGTAATTAATGGAAATTTTAACCTCGCTCAATAAGTATCTTTTGGGATTTATACATTCTTAATCAGAATTTCTAATGTTTATTTTATTTTTTATTTTTTTAACTTTGAGTTTATGTATCTGAAATGATATGTTACATTTGATTATTTTAGAAGAAGTATATATCTATATATATAGCAATTTATCGTTGCTGGTGCGTGGAAAATAGAAACAAATTATCTTTCAGAATATTTTCGTTTTCAGTTTTTTAAGTGTTCATTTTTTAGCAACTTAACATTTATGTTGTTGTCATGACACGCTGAATGAATATTTTTTCCATTTAACTTTTGACATTTTCAAAATGTTCATAGTTTTAATACTTATTCTATGGGGCTGGAGATTTTATGTGAATGCCAATCCTATACACAGTTTGCCATCCCTTTTACACATGAAATATTTAACTAAGCAAAGATTTTAGAAATGCTTTGAGAACTAAGTAAAAAGAGATATCGTTTAAGAAGAGTACTAAGCTAAAAATTGTTCTAAATAAGAATTTTTTGAAAAAATATTTTAAATATGCGAATGTATTCTACACTTACATATTTAACATTATCGAGGGAATTCAATAATTAAATGACTAATAGCTTTAATAAGCAGCGAAAATGTGTCGGATAAATCTTTTCGATGTTTTCATTAAAAGGAGCATTAAAGGAGCAGATTACTAAAAAAAAAAATGTAAATTAATTGCCACAAATAATAGATTAATTACTGCCAATTCAACAAAATACCTTTTCCAATACTTTTATCTGCATCCATAAGGATCTACTATTTCTCAATAGTTATTAATGTACTGCTTATTACACATTTAAAGCTTCATAATGTAATTGACTTACGGGAGGAAATATTTAAGACGAAAAGAGCATCAGATAAAATGCTCATTTAATTAGTCAGGAAAATTGTATAGAATTTTTGTTTTTGTTGTTTTCTATTACAGTATAGGGACAGACTCTCTTTAATACTAAAGTAATTAAATTTTATTATTCTTAAATTGCTCAAAAGAAATCTCTTTCAGTTAGCGTCTGTAATTAATTGAAAACTTAACCTCGCTCAATAAGTATCTTTTGGGATTTGTACATTCTTAATGGGAATTTCTACTTTTTTTGTACTTTGACGTTATGCATCTCAAATGATATGTTAAACTCGATTATATTAGAAGGAATTTATTTATTTAGCAAATTAATCGTTGCTTTTGTGTGGAAAATATAAAAATATTATCTTTCAGAATAATTTCGTTTTCAGTTTTTTTATTAATTTTTTAGTAACTTAATACTTATATTCTTTTAATGACATATTGAGTAGATTTTATTTTCATTTATCATTTGTTATTTTCAAAATCTCAATAGTTTTATTTTTAATAGTTATTCTCTGGTAGCTGGAGATTTTATGTGAATGTAAATTTTATACATAGTGTGTCATCTTTTTTACACACGAAATATTAAATTAAGCACAGATTTTATAAACACTTTGATAACTAAGAAAAAAAGAGACATTTTAAAGAAATAGACAAAGCGAAAAAGAGTTCAAAATAAAAATTTTCTGCAAAAATGTTTTAAATTTGCGAATTTATTTTATTCTCATATATTTAACATTATCGAGGGGATCCAATAATTGAACAACTAACAGCTTTTATATAAACTACGAAAAAGCGACGGATACTTCTTTTCGATGTTTTCATTAAAAGGAGAGTTGGAGCAGATTATTAAAAAAAAAACATTATAAATTAATTGCGACAATTAAAGATTAAATGCTGTCACTTTAACAATGTACTTTTTCCGATATTTTTTATGCATCTATTTAGTTTGACTATTTATCAATAGTTATTAATATTATTAACTTATTTAATAGTTATTTATCAATAGTTATTAATTGCATGATTAAAGCTTTATAATATAATTGTCTTACGAGAGGCAGCATTTGAGACGAAAAGAGCATCAGATAAAATGCTCATTTAAATACTCAGGAAAATTATATAGAAATTTTATTTTTCTTGTTTTTTATTACAGTATGGGGACAGTAATACACTTTCTTTAGAACTACATTAATTAAATTTTATTATTTTTTAAGCCCTTGAAAGAAATTTCTTTCAGTTAGCGTCTGTAATTAATTGAAAACTTTACATCGATCAATAAGCATCTGATTGGATTTATGCATTAATAATGGGAATTTCATTTTTTTTTTGTACTTTGAGATTATGTATCTCAAATGGTATATGAAATTTGATTATAATAAAATTAATTTATTTATCTTTGAAATTAATCGTTGTATATGTGTGAAAAATAGAAATAAATCAACTTTCAGAATAATTTCGTTTTTAGTATTTTAATCATGCATTTTTTAGTAACTTAACATTTATGTTCTTGTCATGCAACACTGAAGAGATTTTTTTCTTTTATCTAGAGGCATTTTCAAAATGTACATAGCTTTATTTTTAATGCTTGTTCTCTGGTAGTTTGAGATTTTACATGAATGTAAATCTTATACACAATTTTTCAGCTTTTTGCTCATGAAATATTAAATTATGTATAGATTACATAAACGTGTTGAGTAGAAAGAAATAAAAAGAGACATCTTTTAAAAAATATAGAAAGCTGAAAGGAGTTCAAAGTATTATTTTTTTGCAAAAATATTTTATATATGCGAATGTATTCTACGCTCATATACTTAACATTATCTAAAGAATTCAATAATTTATTGACTAACAGTTTTTAATATAAGAAGAGAAAATGTGACGGATAATTTTTTTTCGATGTTTTCATCAAATGGAGCGTTGAGGGAACAGAATATTTAAAAAATATATATATATATAAATTAATCTCGACAAATAATAGATTAATTGCTATCAATTTAACAAAATATTTTTATATGCATCCGTATAGTTCTACTATTTATCAATAGTTATTATTTACTGCTTATTACATAAATAAAGCTTTATACTATAATTGACTTACAAGAGGCAGCATTTAAGACGAAAAGAACATCAGATAAAATGCTCATTTAAACACTCAGAAAAATTGTATAGAATTTTTATTTCTCTTGTTTTCTATTACAGTATAGGGACAGTAATTGACTCTCTTTAGTGCTAAGGTAATTAAATTTTTATTACTTTTTAAATGCTTTAAAGAAATCTATTTCAGTTAGCGTCTATAATAAATTGAAATCTTAACCTCGCTCAATAAGTATTTTTTGGGATTTATACATTCTTAATGAAAATTTCTACTGTTTTATTATTATTATTATTATTTACTTTGAGATTATGTATCTCAAATGATATGTTAAATTTGATTATGCTAGAAGGAGTTTATTTATATAGCAAATTTTTTGCCACTTTTGGGTGGAAAATAGAAACAAATTATCTTTCAAAATAATTTCGTGTTTATTTTTTAGTAACTTATCATTTAGTAACTCATCATTCACGGCTTAGATTTAGAGGGTATTTTTCAAAAAAAAAAAAAAAAAAAAAAAAAAAAAAAACCATAAGGATTTGATACAGCTACTTTCTAAATATGTATACAAGAAAGAATAATTTAGCAGATATGTAGTCACATAATGTAGTGATATCTTTTCTTAACTAATATTTTTGGTACTATTATCCACATACTAGGTGGGTAATAACGCCAAATAGCAACAAAACTATAACATAACATGAATAATGTCATCTGAATAATCCAACTCTAAAGATACAAACTCTTCAGCCTTAAAAATTGACAAATTGCTCTTACTTACTATGAATTTCGATATCAAGATACAACAATGGTCATTTGATATTTATCCTTCTGAAAAAACATATCACCATTTAGGACATACAAATTTCTCTTAATCCTATTTGATTTCCAACAATGACAATAATACTCTGTCATGCATAAAATAAAAAATAATAAAAATACAAAAATACGCTCTCATCGGATGGTGCTTCACCACTAAAAAAATAATTCACCACTAAATGGTATAATAACGAAATTGGATGGCATTACTACTACAGGATATTTATTGCACAGTAAATTTTAAACTACAAGCTACCTCGCGAACACATTCGATATCTTCCTCAACATTTTGAAAGTACATGAAATACGTTACAAAATTTTGTAATACACTATATTGCCATTGATTATGGGACACTTGCGATTTTAGACATTTTACTAAATATCTAAAAAAATACATGAGGAATCATCTCGAAACTCTTAGTGTATAAATATAATAGTATACGTCATACATCTCCGTGAAGAGTTTTTACCGAAACGCCATAGGGGACCGTCAACAAATTAAAAAAGAATGAATATCTTTTGAATAACCCTGTCAAAACTAATGTAGCAAAAGCGCTCAAACTCTAGATTATGATTGAATGCCTTATTGTAATACACTGTGTTCATTTTTATGCAAATAGCATGCATACTCGCAGAGTAATTAAGGTTTTTATAAAAATGGTCCCAAATTTTTCCAAGTTTTTTCCTTATAATTTTCAGAGTTCTTAATATAAAATAATATTTTTTTCAGAAAATATGACAAACAACATTGCACACAGTACCCTGTAATCAGAATTAAAAAATAATGAAAATTGTATACAAAATGAGTTGGTTTACTAAATAATTTTTTACTGCGCATGCGTCAACGATATCAAAATTTCATTTGCATATTATGTTAGCTAAATGTATAGAGCAACTTTTGTGAAAGTCACAAAATCATAACTTGAAAATTCTGAAAATAATCGTCAATTGAATAAGTTGAAAATCCGTTATTCTCAAAATGAAGCAAAAACAAGAGGGGTTGTATCCATATATTCATTGATTAGTGTCAATACAAAATACACAATACGGGATGTTACGACTACTTTTGGATAAAATCCCTCATTTTTTTGCTTCATTTTGGAAACAACGGATTTTGTCCTTTTTCTATAGACGATTACTTTCAGAATTTTCAAGCTATAATTTTGAGACTTTTACAAAAGTTGCTCTATACATTTAGCTAACATATTATGCAAATGAAATCTTGATATCTTTGACGCATGCGCAGTAAAAAATTATTTAGTAATCCTACTCATTTTTCACACAATTTTTATTATTTTTTAATTCTGATTACAGGGTACTGTGTGCAATGTTGTTTGTCATATTTTCTAAAAAAAAATATTATTTTATATTAAGAACTCTGAAAATTATAAGGAAAAAACTTAGAAAAATTTGGGGCCATTTTTATAAAAACCTTAATTACTCTGCGAGTATGCATGCTATTTGCATAAAAATGTACACAGTGTATTACAATAAGGCATTCAATCATAATCTAGAGTTTGAGCGCTTTTGCTACATTAGTTTTGACAGGGTTATTCAAAAGATATTCATTCTTTTTTAATTTGTTGACGGTCCCCTGTGGAGTTTCGGTAAAAAAATCTTCACGTAGATGTATGACGTATACTATTATATTTATACACTAAGAGTTTCGAGATGATTCCTCATGTATTTTTCTAGATATTTAGTAAAATGTCTAAAATCGCAAGTGTCCCATAATCAATGGCAATATAGTGTATACAAATTACTTCCTGATAAATGTATAGTCTTCCCATCATAGACTTTCCCTCGCACATTTTTGATCGGACATTAATTTTTACGTACTTCTTCCAGCGATAATCTCTACAAATGTAGCAAATTAACTTTTGGTGGTTCTTTGTAATTTAGACGACTCACAGTCCTTCTGTGCACAACCCATAGTCCATCTCCCGGATTATAGTCCATATCCAGGATCCTCCATAAGTCCGCTTAAAATTAGCAAAATTTGGCGTTTTACCCCAAAACACCTTCTGTTTAATTGTATATACTAAAAAAAATATAGAAATAATTGCATAATAATAAAATTATTTTAAAACAATACATTTATAATTAGTAAAAAAATATTTAATAACGCTGAATAACGCTATAATAAGTCCTGAGCAAATTGATACACATTGTGCACAACTTATATTTTAATATATACATTTCCTATAACTATATGAATTATTTAATTCTAAAAGTTTCATCACTATACTAGCACTATAGTTTTACGTTTTTATCAATAGTTCATGGTTCATAAATTAATTAATATAAGAGAGAGTCATTATTTAATAAGATAAAGTAGGAGATAAACACCCATTTAATTAATCAGGGAAATTAAGCAAAGCTTTTTTGATTGCTTTATATTACAATACAAAAGAGTATGATTAACACTAAATTAATTAACTTTTATTTAGATTTAAGCATATAAAGGAGTGTCCATCAAATAATTTCAGTAATTAATTGAAAATGGACTCTTATTCGATTAACATTTGATGGAAAATGCGCTGTTGTAATGGAAATTTGGATTTTCATTTTCAATTTGGCATTTAGAATCTCAAATTTTAAGTAAATTTAGTGAAATTTAAGAAAAGTTTTTAATTTAAAAATTAAGCATTGCTTGTCCTGTGGTTAGATAAAAATAAATTAATTTCAAAAAAAAAAAAAAAAAAAAAAAAAAAAAAAATTCGATTACTATAATTTTTTGTACTTTCATCTATTGTAATGAATATAGGAATGTTAGACTCGTCTTAGTAATTTGCAACGAAATTAAGTAAATTTTAATTAAACTCCTAAATACACTACGAAATTGGAAATGTTTATTCCTGCTTTAAGATGCAGATTTCGAATGTATTGTTTTCTTCAAGCTCATCCATCGTAATAGAAATTCTACCGGTGACAGAAACATGCTTAACTATATAATAGAGGAATGACTTTCATGAACCTAAAATGTACTGTGTTACTATAGATATTGGTGTTATTTTCATATTTTGAGTTTTGCCAGTTATGCGTATCCAAATTTAAAATATGCATAGCAATGCAAACGCATTCTTGCTTTAAAAAATACTTAACCACAATTCGAACATACTCTTCCTTTTATCCGAACACAAGAATTAAGTGTAATGTCCAAAGTTTGTAAATATGAAGTTATTTTCGGAAATATTAAAAATCTATATTAATATTATAAAGAGGAAAGATTTGATTGTTTGTTTGTTTGTTTGAATTGAATAGGCTCCGAAACTACTTGCCGGATTTGGAAAATTCTTTCACCGTTGGAAAGCTACACTATATCCGGTGAACATAGGCTAATTTTTAATTGATTTATTCAAATATTTTCCTTAATAATTCAAAATTTCATTATTTTTCATACATAATCAATTAAAATTTTTCCGATAAAAAATAACCATTTTTCTTTCCCGTTGCCAATAAAATCAAAAGCATTAAAAATAATTTCTCCTCGGCAATTAATTTTCAGTTGAACACTATCCACGTGAAAAATCAAAATAAAAAGAATTCAAAGGAAAATCAATATGATGTCATACTTGGGAGGAAAAAGTATTTTATTATATAAGACACACGAATATCACTTACGTTAATAGATGTTCTCTGCGAAAAATGGCGACATAATTAGAAGTAAAGTAAACGAGAAAGAATTCATTTATTAATAAAATATTTGATTTGGAAAAATATGACGTCATACTTTAAATGACATAGGAATTTTTAAGTATTTGTTAAACGGACAAGAGGCATGGATATATGCAACTAATAAAAATCGGTAAATAATGACGTCACATCTATACCAATATTATAAAAGTGCTATTACACGTGTTGTGCTGCAGGCGTCTCCATGTTATCCTATGGGACCAGAAGAGTCTTTTGGTTAGCGCGCGATTCCCTTGTGTCGGAGCTTCTTTGACGCCTGGAACGAAGCGAGTCGCCAATAAGAGCCAATCAAATGCTTGGAAATCCAAATGATGGTAAAGACTCTTCTCTAACAGCCAATGAAATGCTAAGAAAACGAAAAAACGCAGGCGATTTTTGTCACTTGCAATTTTTACGTGTAATAGCACTTTAAAGAGGAAAGATTGAGCGTAAAGGATTGAGAGTAAATCTTGAGCAACAATCGATATGTTTTATTCGCTAAAATGGGCCTCTTGGTAAACTATTACAAGAAGCCTTATTGGTTATGTGGGATGAATGCACCATGAGCCATAGAGCACATATAGAGGCCGTCGACAGAACTTTAAAAGATCTTAAACTCCTCTGCTCTCATGGACGAGATTACTTTTGTATTTGCTGGAGATTTCCGATTGACTCTTACTGTTATTAGCAGAAGTACGGGAGAAGATATCGTCAAAGCATGCTTAAAATTGTCGCCCTTATGAACTTCGATTGAAAATATAAAATAACGGAGAAATATAAGAGCTCATCTTCATGGAATCACATATAGTGATTTTCCACAGCAACTGATTAAACTTGGGGAAGGAATTTTCCCCACTCCAAATTTAAGCAGAAATTGTAACATCCTTCGGGATGAGCCTCTAGGCCAAAAGAGTCCATAGTTTACAATTTTTAGTGGATGCAGTATACCCTGACATCGAAAATTTACACGAAAAAGACTTTAATTGGTTGTGTTCTAGGGCAATAGTGTCACATAGGAATGATAGTGTCAACGATATAAACAATACGATTATTCAAAAAGTTCCCGACCAAGTAAAAAATTGGAAATCAGTCGACACCGTGACTAATATAGAAGACGCAGTCCATTATCCACAGGAATTTAAAATTCACTAAACCCTTCTGGACTGCCACGACATGAATTGACGATAAAAATTGGAATTCCAATCATTCTTTTGAGATATTTAAGCCCTCCGAACATATGCAATGGAACGAAGCTACTTATAAAGGAATTGAAGGACAATTTAATTGTAACAATCATTATCATCGGCCCAGAGCTGGTCAACTAGCTCATATACCGAGGATACCGATGATCCCAACTGATCTACCAATCCCATTTAAACCGCTTCAATTTCCTATAAAAACATCTTTCGCGTTAACTATTAATAAGTCCCAAGATAAGGTCAAACCTTCGAATTAGTAGGGATCGACCTACGGAAAGAATGTTTTACTCATGACCAAATATATGTTGGCCTATCGCGGGTAGGATTTCCTGAAAATCAATTTATTTTGCTGCCACAAAATTAAACAACATCTAATATCGTTTACAGGGAAACTCTGACCGAATAAATTTAATGGCTTTTGTTTTGCAGATGTAACTTTTTACAAACATTATTACAAATAAATAAAAAATAATACTAATATCCAAATTTTCTTTTATTATTTTACACTTTTTTAGTAACCCCACGCACAAAGAAGGGAGTAGGAGTATGTTTGTAAAAATTTTTAATTTGAAATTTTTCTTTAATAACCGTGCGAAGTCGGGGCTGGCTGCTATAATCTATATCCATAAAACAAAGTCGTGTTAGTTACACCCTTTATAATTCAAGAGCGGATAGATCGAGTTTTATGAAATTTTGTATGGAGGTATCTGACACCTTAGATTAACCATTAGGCTACTTTTTACCCGACTACCTAAAAGGAGGGTAATGCTTTTAGTAGTTGAATTCAATGGGATGAAGTGGTAGTAACAATTTGCGGTGTCAGTAGTGACACGGGACTGGGCGACTTGCTCTATCCGAAGCAAAGCGAGGGCGGGCCGCTAGTATTCAATAATTTTATATGTAATGTATTCAAATTTATCCATGCATTTAATTATATTTATATTTTACGAAGTAAAAGAATTAAGGCAATTACGGCTATTTAATGATGAGCTTTTAATGGTGTTCCTAGTATTTTCCAGGTCATTGTCCCTAGTCATTCGCTCATATAAGTATAAATTTGTCCTTTTTTACTTAGTAAGATCGCATCACATACATTATGTATGGTCTAGGGCAATTTGTAAAGGAGTAAAGTGAAGCAATCATCTTGTTTTTCCCACAAAAAACTCCTGAATAGTTAGCACATGGCTTTAAAATACTAGATCAAAATTAGTATTTTTATTACACTTCATCCCCTTATCCTTTATAAATTTAATAAAAACCAAAGAAACGTCTTTGGGCTTTGTTATAATGTTAGAAATGTGTTTCGAAAGATATCCAGTAACTGAAAATATACCTAAGACTAATATTTTTGGAATTACACGGCTTTTAGAAATATTTCTTAATTTCCTCACATTCATTCCCTCATAGTTTTAATATATTGCATAGTCAGGTAATATATAATACATCAGGTACAGTTTGTTTCATATTATTTTTTGAGAAATATAGAAATAAAGTACTTGAATTTAAATTTTGAAATTTTTGATGCAAATTCATTTGGACTCTTTTTTTTTTTTTTTTTTTTTTAAAGCCACTTTTCAGAAAATGACTCGTATATATCATAACAAATAACATTAAACTATTTAAAGAAAAAAGTGGATAAAATTTATTTTTTTAAATCTCGATTTTTGTGAAATTGTCACAACAAAACGGTACTTTAAATGACCATATCAAGTAATTAACCATAAATAACAGTATATATATATAATGTATCATAATAATGTAAAGAATTCATTTTAGAAGCAGTTTTTTAAATTCATAATTTGGAATATAAAGTATTAAGTGAGTCAATATTTAAATAAAAAAAAGAAGCTGATAAAAGGATAATTTAAATACGTGAATATTCATACTTCTACTAAGCGTAACACCAACTTTAGTGAAAAAAGTCTAAGCCGGAGATCAAACCCGGAACCCTTAGAATAGCGCTTTAAGCGCTCAGCTGGACATCGTCCTCGTAGCTTAAATGGTAGAACACATGGAGAGCTATTCTAAGGGTTCCGGGATCGATCCCCGGCTAGAACTTTTTTCACTAAAGTTGGCATTATGCTTAGTAGAAGTATTAATATTCGTGTATCTGGAATTACAGGCGTAATTTCACTACTGAAAATTAATTGAGAAATTGATTAATATCATAAATAAACATAGGTTCATTTAACCCTTAAGCTGTAACCATGGGTCACTAGTGCCTCGGTCAAATTTTCTTTCCTTGCTAGCTTAGAGGAGAGAGTGGGGTGCGGGACTAAACTACCCTGAAAAAAATAGTACACTAGTAGGCTATTAGCTCCCGAAACGCCGATGTTTTACTGCGTTCACAGCCGACGTAAGAACCAGTCAAAATTTCGAAAAGGCACGAGTGACCCAGAGTTACCATTTACGTTGACGAAAAGTGTAAGGTAAGAAAAAATTTGTTTGGTTAGGAATTGATGTTTTTTTCATAAAAATAATAAATCTTAGGTGAAAACGCAGATCAATTTAATTTACAGACCAATACAATGGAAAAAAGAAAGCGATGTGCATTTTGTGACACAAAGAAACCTTTATTTGCTGCAGCAAGTGTCACAGACATGTGTGCGACGAACACAGACACCAAATCTCTTTCGATTGTTTATAAATGATGATATCAGTGTTGCTGTAATTTTTCATTATTATATTTTTTGTTTAATTAAATAAAGTTTGATAATTAACATCATTTTCATAAATAAAATTGATTAAAAACTAATAAAATTTCTATTTAATTGTAAATTGTACCTATTTATACGTTAAAAAAACGTCATTTTTATGCTCAAAACTTAAGCCTTTTTTTAATTTATACCGGCTATCTTAATTTTTTTGTGCAAGTACCATTCTTGATCTTCAATTTCCCGTTTGAAACAGCAAAAAATGTAAATTCTATCCAAAGTTATGATTTTTTAAAGAAAATGTGCATTTTTCACATTTTTATTTGTTTATTTAAACATATTGTTTAAACAAATTAATAAATCAGCAATATTGCGACTGATTCTTATTCAAGGGTAGTTGATGTAATATCATGAATTTTTTTAAAATTTTTAAAGCACTTTAAACCACTTTTTACAGCGCTAAACACGAGTGACCCATGATTACCGTTTAAAGGTGCCGAAAAACACCTTACCGTTTAAGGGTTAAATTTGCTGAAGGATTCTATATAACTTTAATTTAGTTACTTTATATTAACGTTTTACAGAATCTTATTTATAATCAAATAGTAAAATCTTATTGCTCTAAGCGCTGAGAAAAGAAATTGTTTAAATAGCTTCTGTAATTAATTGAAAACTGAATCGTGTTCGGTAAACAGCGGGGGAGAAATCTGACTATATAAAGGAAATTTCGAACTTCATTTAAATGAGTATCTCAATTCCCATATCAAGTTAAATTATATGAATCATAATGTCATTATTGAATATGTTATTATTGCTTTTCTTATAAAAAAAAAAAGAAATGTAGTATCCGTAAGAATATTTTATCTATATTGGATTGGGTTTTTAATGTCCTTTAAGTTGAACAATTTTGAATGGCCTCATTCTTTTAATAGTAAATATTTGTTCACTTATTGTAAATTATCTGTAACTAATTCTCCATAAAATATGTGATTTGAGAAAATCATTTTTTTTTTTTAAGCTGCATATAAATGGCCCTTTTAATTAGTCAGAAAACCTAAAACATTATCCTTCGTTGCTTTATATTACGGTATAATAGTTTCTTTTTTGTACTAAAGTAATTCAATCTCACTACTTGAATGTAACGTCGCTCAATTAACTTCTATCATTAATTGAAAGCTGAGTCTTGTTCGATAAACATTTGCTAGGAGAAAAGGATTCTTAAAAAGATTTTCGCATTTTTTCACTTTGAAATCAGGCATTTTAAGTTATAAATTAAATTATATTAGTCAAGATACGTTTATTTAATAAATTATTCATGGTTTCCTTATGGGTAAAAGAAATAAAATAGCTTTCAGAATAGTTTGATCGGTGTTTATTATTAATCAATGATTTGTAATAGTTTTATTTTATTTAACTTCCTCGCTAGCAGAAACTTATTATTATTTTAATCTACTGAGATAATGATCTCTTAAAATAACTTAAAATGCACATATTACAACAGAAAACTCATTAAAATGTTTTTTATAATAATGCTAGAAAATCTCATACATATTCAAGACATGTATTGGGAGATAAGAACAAATAATAAAGGCTATGGTGAAACTTAAAATTTGAGGCTTCGCTCATTAGAAATAATCTTGTGCAAAAGCGTATAATTATGTATAAAATAATCTCTTAAATTCCATTAAAATTTCTCTGTAGGTGTATATTTATTCTTTTCTTCTAAAACTAATTTTTCTCTTCATTTTTGAAACTTTAATTTTCTCATCTTCATGAAACTGAAAATCTTTCTGTTTTTTTCTTTTTGATCAGAAATAACAAATTTCGTACAGTTAGTGAATTGAATATAAAACTTTTCTTTTAAATGTTAGTACTTTCATGAAATATACATTTTATTGAAGTCTTAAATGAATTCTGCTACAGTAAAACCGCCGTTATCCGAAAAGTATAAGACCAAAGCATTCTCAGGTAATCGGGGTTCCATATAGTAATTTTCGGATAACCGGGGCTCCATAGGAAATTTTGAATAACAGGGAGGCTTATGGCGGAAACTTGTTTGATGAAAATATGAGGTTGTTATTTAATACATCGTTGTAATAAAAATGTGATACCGTATTCAAAATATCCTGAACGACAAGACGCTAAGTGAAGCTACTAAGATCTTAAACGCGGCACTTCGATATACTGAATACAAGAAGCGCCAAATGTGTTGTTATTTAAAAGGTGGCATGATAAAGCAGCATTGAAATGATGCAAAGTTGAAAAACAAAAGAAAATCATAAAACATTTTGTTAAAAAAAAGTGTTATACGTGTTTATTTAATAAAGTGCCCGAAATTACGCAATAGACCAAATAAGCAAGTTTACTCTGTTAATTTCATAAAGAAAATGCTTTTTTAACTTATTATTTCTATCAGCGTCCAATAACATCTTTCAAAATTTCGATTTTTACTCATTTTGCTGTTAATTTTTAAAGCTATAAAGTATTAAAACAATTCTTCAATATAATAAAAACTATTTGGAATTGTTCTGATCTAAAATTTACAAATAAAATAATAGTTACAAATCAAACTATGTTGAAACGTGTCATTTGAAATCGAAAAATAATGTTGGTAATAAAATTTTTCACCCTTAAAAAGGACTTTAAGGAACTTTAAGGTCTTTCGGTTAAGCCGATTTTCGGATGACCGGGATTTGGATAACCGGGGTATTTAGATATTTTAGTGGTAATGATACTTGTGAATTACTTGAAATGATAATAAACAGATATGCATAAAATCTGAGCATAAATTATGCATAAATTTATTTTACATTAAAAATAAAAAATTACGTTACGTATAGTGTTATAAATTTATGAATTGGTAAATGTAGGTGATTTACGAGTTCATTTTATAAAAAATTACATAATAATTAACGTATAAATTTTAAATTTACTAAATTGTGAATATAAGTGTCGGATAATCACAAACACACACAACTCAAACATAATTTTCTTGACACCGAAATTTTATGTGATAAAGCAATCGTTTTGTAAGGATGAGGTGAAACTCTATACACTGTTAAAATTTTGCTCTAGTTTGAACCAAATTTTGGTGCTTAATAGCTGCCACCATAAGAAGGTGAAATCTCAAACCAAAATTTTGAGCTTCCTATTTTAAACTCGTTCCAACTATTGGAACTACGCTTCATTTGAAGCTTACTGGTTCAAGATTTCACAATCTTACAGTGGCAGCTATTAAGCACCAAAATTTGGTTCAAACTAGGACAAGATTTTAAATAAAAGCCCTCCTTATTTTTAGTGTATCAGAAATGTAAAGTGTTATAAAGTTAAAACAATTATACCTCAGGCTCTAATTATTGTAGAATAGTTATATTTTTATTTTATATCGTAGGCATAATTTCTATGAAGTGGAATATGACATTTTTTAAAAACTAAATACCCACTGGTGTTGCTTTGGCAAAACGGTAAAAACAAACACGCATACTTAAATTAACTACTAAGAACCCCTATTTTTAAATTTAAAAAATTGGAATAATTTAATAACAGAAACTTTGAAATTAAATAAAGTCAGGATTATTTTTTTTTCAAAATTTGTAGTGGGTAATGTTTTTCAGCAAAAAGTTAAAATTCATCATTTTATAATTTCTGTTGTTATTGAAACAGAAACTCCTAACATTTAGTATAACTCAAATAAATGTATCCTTTAAATAAAGACACTTATAACTCGGATCCAAATTGTCGCAAAATATACAAATTTCATATGCTAAAAGCAATTATTTTAAAAGAAAGATTGGGGGGTGATTTTTTAAAATTCTGTTTGAAATAAAGAAAATACTTTAATTGATTCGGTATTTATGGTTGAAAAAACCATATTTTAAATCTACATTCATCGACTTTTTTTTTGTTTGTTTGCCTAAAAGAGATAGCTCAGACGATGAAACCAAGTCTGTAGAGCATAATGTCCTTCCCGGTCGCCTTTGATAAGATCTTAAAAACAGAATTTAGCCAAAGCTGAAGCCGCAAGTATCGCGACATTGGACGGTATAAATTTAAAAAACCGTATTAGGGCCGTGCCTGACAGGTGTAAAAGAACCTAACGTAACAGACGGCAGATAAGATAAAATAGGAGCAAACAGGAATCATATAACAAACGAAAATAACAAAATAGGAATCCTTCCGCCGAGGAACAGATCCCCTACGTGACAATGGGCAGATGAATGAGCGACAAAAGTAGAGCTGTGAAGGAGCAGCAGAAACTGTTGCATGCCCAGGTTACGTTGTTAGAATTAAAATTGTAAATAGGTGGTTATGGATGTCTTCTAGTTTGTTTAGTACGAAAGTGCTTGTAACTATATTATGCAGGCAGCTTTTTTGGTGGAATTGCCGGGCGTCTGAAGTGTCAGTGTCGCGTAAGATCGCAATGGAAATAGGCATGGTTTGCCAAGCCCTCCTCATCTACTCCATAGGTTGGAAGAGGCGCACTTAAACTTTTTTACGTAGACCATAAATGGGCCATGGTCTGTCAGAAATTTGACCGTGTACGACGTGTGGTTATAATGTTGTAGGGAATGAGTTCGTATGTGTGCCTGCCGTTTGTTCATATGTCCCACTACTCCTGCTATAGCGGCAAAATCCTGTATCACAGGATCCTCTTCACGTATCATTGGTACAATTCATTCTTGTGATTGAAATCAAGTTGACTGTATCAGATTAGGAATAAAATTTTGACGATATTGGCAGGACTTAAATTTTTAACGCTTTTTTTTATTTTAAATTTTTGCATTTACGAATACATTTCTGAAACTACTTCAGTAATTATAATTGAAAAAAAGCTAATTTTATAGTTAAAATCTACATTCATTGAATATCTATTTGTATTTTTAAGTATTTTTTATGAAAAAAAATTTGCTTATGCTAATTAATATATTTGAATTATAATGAAAAATTATAATTAATGATTATATTTATAATATGATTAATTATGATTATATATAAAAATTATAATTAGTCATTAATAATGAAATTATAATGATAATTAATATATTAATTAATTATCTTTTTGTATAAATCTAAATAGTTCCTAGAAATGTTTCTGTAAAAGAAATTCACGCGGCTTACTTCTACAATAATTGAAATTACAGTTGCTTAAAACCCTCTCACTGACAAGCCCGTCTATAGACGTTCCCTAAGCTCCAGGTTTCACAGCAATGCAAGCAATAATTAAAATGATATAACTCAGTTGATTTAATGGATTTTTACTATATTGTGCAATGATTAACACACTCAAGGATAACATTCATTTTTCGTAAATAAGATTTTTCTATAATTTTGAAAGAATCATATTTTTTTAGCAATAAAACAAAATGCTGGGAAAACAACATTACAATTTTGCCCTTTTGCAAGACTGTCAGAGGATTTAAAGACGCATAGCCAACAGAATGAAAAAGCATCCAAGCCGGGAATCGAACCAAGGTCATCAATATAATACATCGACATTGTACCAACTAAAATACTTGGTTGGTTGGTTGGTTGATTTTTGACGTCCGATTATCTGCGCTAGGGATATAGGACCAAGGGGGGAGTGCCCTTCGTGGGGGTCTTTCTAAGGGAACCTAACCCGTATTTACGCAAGGTTCGAAGAAAACCACGAAAACTCCGAACGGTTAGGCCAACAGCCGCGATTGGGTTCGAACCCAGCACCTGCCGTCTACCAGTTGAGAGGTCCGAACCTCTCGGCCACTGGTGGGGCCCTAAAACACTTGGAACGATCTTTGTTGGCTATGCTCTTTTTAAGCAACTAAAATTTCAAATATTACAGAATGCAAGGCTTGTGAAATTTTCTACAGAAAAATTTCCAAGAATTATATAAATTTATTCAATTTCATCGATGTTGGATTCTATAAGGTTTTATGTTTGCCCTGGAGTTAGTGGCTAAGGGGAAAATATTGCATTTTCTTCTGCGGCGGTAGCCTTGCCAATATACACTATATTGCCATTGATTATGGGACACTTGCGATTTTAGACATTTTACTAAATATCTAGAAAAATACATGAGAAATCATCTCGAAACTCTTAGTGTATAAATATAATAGTATACGTCATACATCTCCGTGAAGATTTTTTTACCGCAACGCCATAGGGGACCGTCAACAAATTAAAAAAGAATGCATATCTTTTGAAGAACCCTGTCAAAACTAATGTAGCAAAAGCACTCAAACTCTAGATTATGATTGAATGCTTTATTGTAATACACTGTGTTCATTTTTATGCAAATAGCATGCACACTCGCAGAGTAATTAAGGTTTTTATAAAAATGGTCCCAAATTTTTCCAAGTTTTTTCATTATAATTTTTAGAATTCTTAATATAAAATAATATTTTTTTCAGAAAATATGACAAACAACATTGCACACAGTACCCTGTAATCAGAATTAAAAAATAATAAAAATTGTATGAAAAATGAGTAGGTTTACTATATAATTTTTTACTGCGCATGCGTCAAAGATATCAAAAATTCATTTGCATATTATGTTAGCTAAATGTATAGAGCAACTTTTTTAAAAGTCTCAAAATCATAGCTTGAAAATTTTGAAAGTAATCCTCTATAGAAAAAGGACAAAATCCGTTGTTTCCAAAATAAAGCAAAAAAATGAGGGATTTTATCCAAATGCAATAGTACATCCCATATTGTGTATTCTATATTGACACTAATCAATGAATATATGGATACAACCCCTCTTGTTTTTGCTTCATTTTGAGAATAACGGATTTTCGACTTATTCAATTGGCGATTATTGTCAGAATTTTCAAGTTATGATTTTGTGACTTTCACAAAAGTTGCTCTATACATTTAGCTAACATAATATGCAAATGAAATTTTGTTATCGTTGACGCATGCGCAGTAAAAAATTATTTAGTAAACCAACTCATTTTTTATACAATTTTCATTATTTTTTAATTCTGATTACAGGGTACTGTGTGCAATGTTGTTTGTCATATTTTCTGAAAAAAATAATATTTTATATTAAGAACTCTGAAAATTATAAGGAAAAAATTTGGAAAAATTTGGGACCATTTTTATAAAAACCTTAATTACTCTGCGAGTATGCATGCTATTTGCATAAAAATGAACAAGGCTTATTACAATAAGGCATTCAATCACAATCTAGAGTTTGAGCGCTTTTGCTACATTAGTTTTGACAGGGTTATTCAAAAGATATTCATTCTTTTTTAATTTGTTGACGGTGCCCTTTGGAGTTTCGGGAAAAAATCTTCACGGAGATGTATGACTTATACTATTATATTTATACACTAAGAGTTTCGAGATGATTCCTCATGTATTTTTCTAGATATTTAGTAAAATGTCTAAAATCGGAAGTGTCCCATAATCAATGGCAATATAGTGTATGATAGCGAGAATTGTCAGGCTTGGTATCGTTTCAAGTGATTCATTTGGTAGAACGTCGCTTCGGTGCACTAGATCGATGATCCGGGTTTATTCCCGGCTTGAATACTTTTTCATTCTGTTGGCTCTGCGCCTTTTAAGGAACTAAAATTTAAAATATTATTATTTTGTAATTAATAAAAAATGCTTTAAAACTAGTACAAAACTACGTTTTGTACTACGACCGGAAACCAGATTTTTACAGCGGAATGAAAATAAGATAGTAGAGCTGCACACATTCTTTGAATTTTATCGGCGATTCTGCAGTTTTACGTTTTTAATTTTTTATTTTTATCATCCTGGTTATATGAAAATAAATGTAATTTATTACTGATCCTATAGCCAAGTGTTACAAAATTTCATAAATCCTAGCAATAGGTTGCTTCTAAACTTATACATTTAATCCTTCTCTGTCCGCTATATGAATGCCAGCATTTTTCTAAAACAAATTTCTTTGTAATCTATAACATAAAAGGAAATAAAAATGCACCATATGTTTCAGATATCTTTATTATTTTTTTCGTTTTTAAAATCGTCTTAAAATCGTCACATTCAACATGTATTTCTGATTTAAATAAATAACTTTCAATATTGTTTCAGTGAAAAAATAAAGTTTTCATTTTGCTAGCATTGGAGTGAAATTTAAGAAATCTGGAAAAAAGCATTTCACTGTGGAGTTTAGGTTTATTAGCCTTCATAAATAAAACATAAACAATATTTTTTTTCAATCATTTATTAAAGAACGAATTTAACGAATTTAGTAAATTCTTTCATTAGTTGCGTTTGATCATACCAATATTTTTAGACGTAAAATAAACATCTCATTAAAATTACTGGGAAAATATATAGAAAGCCTAAAAAAAAGACTTATTCCTTTTCCCCTCTTTAAAACTTCTCTAAAATGATTACATTACTATACGAAATTTGTGTGGACTATGGCAGTTTAGATTCCAGCTATATATATATTTTTTGCTATCGAGCTCTTATTTTCGTGCTATACTGAAATTTAAGGGGGCTTTGGTAAAAAACCTCCAGGAAATTTCCTCATCCTTCTTTATAAAGTTTAGGTTTACATTACATAATGTAAGTATTTTGCTATAATTATAAATCGAATTATAACTGTTTTAAGTTTTGAGCATCTTGTAGTTAAAATATACAAAAATATGCTGAGCTTTTATAAAAGTTAACATGCTATCTACTCTTTAAAACGATTGCATTTATCATATGGATTTCAGGTAGGTTACGACTATTTTTATCTGAACTATAAGAGTTTTCTTCTTTTGTTTTGTTTTGTTATCAGCCCCTATTATTTTCCCTATTTTAAAAGTTATTGGACTTCGGTTTTAACCCCCTCCCCGCCCTTACAAAGATTGCTTTTACCTTACAAAATATGAATGACCTATGATAGTTATGGCTTGAATTATAAATGTTAAGTTATCAGCACCTTAAATTTATGACACATTAAAATATTTGGAGGGAAGGGCTTCAATAAACAATCGATAGGTTAGCCTTATTTAGAAATTCTCCGTTATTAAAATATTAATTGTAATGAATGGCGTCAAATATCATTCTCATCATAATGTCATCAGTGTAACATAAATTTCTTTTTTCATTAAAAGGATAATATCATATGTCAAAACAGATTTAAATACATTTATAATAAAATCTAATTGTAAATTTTACTGTTTCCATTGCACATAATTCTAATTAAACTTTCTTAGTTATTTTTACAATAAAATAAATATAGTCATAATCATCTCAAGTTCATTTGCAATCAAGATCTGTAATCAAAATTTATCATTCACATTACACATGATTGCAAGTAAAAGTTTATTGCTACAGTATTAGATCATCGTAAAAAAATCATAATTATTTGCCTGCAGTTATAATCATGTTTTAAGTAAAAACTTGCTATAGAAATTGTTCGTAATTGTAATAATTATATAGTTATAATCATAGAATTTATATAAACGATTACAGTTCTAGTTAAATTTCAAAATTAGATTACAATTACATGAAACTGTAATTATAAGTTCTCAATTATAAATACAATTATATAATGATAATCATAGCCTTAATAGTTACGATTACATTTCTAATTGAGTTTCAAATATCAGATTATAATTACATGTAATTAACATTAGGTTTTCTTATATGCTTGAAAATTATAATCAGGCTGTGAATTGGTCCAACTTTCTAATTTCCACTAACTATACAAAACAAATGAGGACAACTTGAATGCTCATGACGTAGGCTGCTAATAGAGCACAAATTTGTTATTGTAGAAAACAAAATTCGAGTCTTGATGAAAGCAAATACATTTTAAGACTTGATTTGCAACAAATTCTAGACATTTCTGGGTAGAGCATGATCAGAATGCTACTGTTTAGTTTTTCAGATAGTAAGTAATAATTAATTCTTCATGTAGTAAGTAATAATTACTCCGAAAAGTGATCAAAGCTCTACCATGTCCTATTTATTTCCCCGTTAGAGTTTAAAAAATAGCCATAGGCAAGTTAAAACCTACTTTTTTTCTTTTCTTTTTTTCCTTGAAGGAGTTAATGTAGATTTTGATATCAAATAAACACCTTCTACTATAATCAGTTCTTTTGTCTTATTTAAAAAATTTTTAACAACCTTTGATATGGTAAATTTCAAACTTATTTAGGTTTTATGTTTATTATGACTTGTAAAAGGTAAATTCTAATATATATTTGTAATTTATTGTCAGAATAATTAACTAGGATCATAATTTTCTAGAAACAATTGCTTCAGTGCCTAGTGCTTCCTAAATTTTAATAATTAAATTTAAATAAAACATAAAAATAAATTGCATGCATTTATCTTGCTTTGAAAAAAAAGAGGGGGAGGGTAATAACATTAACATACAGTTAGTAATATTATTATTACTTGCGTTATTGCTATTTATTATTTTATTATTATTATTGTATTATTTATGTTATTATTATTTGTCACCTTATAGGCAAACGGCGAATTTAAAGATCAAATTATTTAGTTTGCTAAGTGGCCTTTGTATGCCATATTTCTATTAAATGGAATTATACTACGACGGGTAATTGAAAAAAAATTAAGGCACATATTGACTAAAGTCAGAGCTTATACTGCATTAAGTAAGCATCAAAGTTAAATTAATTACAATAAATTTAATTAATTCCAAATAAATGGTACTTTTGAATGCATTTTGAAAGATTTCCACTTATTTCATTTTCTGTGTGATGTTTCTATTTTTTTAGATCCCGTTCTTAGCAACAGCGGCTTGTGAAGAGATAACTGCGCCCGCGGCAAAGTTTCAATTTAGAGCCCCCCCCCCCTCCCCACTTCTCTTTGTGACAGGTGTCACAAAATTCAAAAGTGTGGAAACACAAATACATTCTATTGAATACATATTTCGCGTTTACTTTATAACTTTAAAAGTTGTGATCTTAACAATTAAATAATATAAGATTACATTTCACTTATATTTTGTCAAAGGACATCTAAAAAACAGATGTGGAATAAATGCATCTATAATACAGTATATTAGCTGTAACCCCCTTTGGATTCCCAGAAAAAGAAATCATATGCTATTTTGAGACTGTTTGCTTTTGTCAAAAAGAAACTTCCCAATATGTATATATCAATTTCTTTACAAGAAAAGTTAAAACAGATCTGGTTGGTAGTATAAATTTGACGTTCCTAACTTTCCGCGCCCAGAGCGACCGCTCCTTCACCCCTCTCTTCATACGGCCCTGCTTCGAAAACATCCACATGTTAAGAATAACCACCAAGACATAGTCCAAGTTTCTAGTTTTGCAAACATCTGTAACAATTACATTAAGGAAATCGCAGTTTGCGAACGATTTTTGTTTCTACCCACTTTAACCTTTCAAAACTTTTAAAAACTGTTCTTTGGATGTATTTACGTCTCAAAAGTAATACCCAAATCAATGTTTACCTTTCTATGTGCATAACAATTTCACATAAATCATAATTTAGAAATGTTTTAGACATTTTGGGCTCATACTAATCATTAATCTGAATCTAATCTAAAAATACACACTATATATACATTTATTTTAGTATTTCTATCTTTTTTTAATATATTCTTAAATAAATTTAATTATTTAAATATATATATTTTCACCAAAACAATCTAAAAATACATTTGTGATGCTATTAGTATTTTGTGTTTTCATAGCTGAGAGAATATTTCATTTCTGAATTTTTAAAGAAAATCAAGAAAACACTTAATATTATTTTATTTTTATTCAACTTCTCATTGCAAAAATGCTTCATTAACAATCCTCTATTGTTAACATTCTTCGTAAACCACTTATATGTAAATTTATGCTTAGCAAACATTTCTCATAGTTTTAAATAGTACTTGTAGCTTCTCAGACAAAAAACCTTTTGTGAGAAAAAAAATATATATTAATAATTATTTAAACAATCTCAGCATTATTGCATTGATCCTATTTGTTATTTTAATGAGACAAGTTTTTTTATTCTTTTCAAGAGAAACAAAGTAACACTTCTATGAAAGATGCAATTGATTAAGTATTTTTCTCTTCCTTTAAAAATAAAGAGCTATACTTTTGCATTATGTTAGAATTGAATAAATCACATTCAATAAAACACGTACATATATGTCAATACACATAAAATATCGCTTATATAAACTAAATATTAAAAAGCACATAATCTATATAAAATCTATCATTTGTAACTATCTCTCACATTATTACTTTTATTTAACTCTGATCATATGTTTAATGAGGAAAAATATCATAAATAATAGTAAACTTTTTAGGTGTGTTCGTAATTATATAAATACGTAGGACCTATAATCATCGTCTGTTTGTATGTCTCGTTGTTCGTTCTCCGAGATTAATATCTCGGCTAATTACCGACACAGTTTTTCATAAATCATTATCAACAATGTTTCTATATTTCTGCTATGATTTGCATCTCCAACTATCCGCAACATGACCACAACAAGCCCACAATCAATGCCCACAACAAGCCCACAATCAATGCTCACAAATCGAATTTGTGTGTTACCGCGAAATGTGCTTTTCTCAAACAGTATGCTATCTAGAGTAATCGATATAGCCATGTAAGGTTTAAAGCAACATCTATCACCTTTAATTTTTTTTCATAATTTTACTTTTAGCAGATTCGGAATTACTTTGGGGAAACATACCTTTGCACTATATTTTCATCAATATCTCTCAAAATATGTTACCCAAAATTAAAAGAAGTATATTTTTGAGCTCAGTGTAACGAAAGTTCAGTATAAATTTTTACAAAATGCTCCTCACAATATACAAAAAAAAAAAAAAAAAAAAAAAAAAAAAAAAAAAAAAAAAAATTTTTTTTTTTTAAGTAACTTAATTTGTCCCTCTATCTTCATCCTAAATATATTTTTAAATGTATAATAATCTGTCAATATATGGGTCAATAGTCTTTATTACTTCCCCCAATTTGAGTTTTCCGCGTTTCATAGCTTAAGAGTAAAATGGCTGTGGCAGATGGACAGACAGACACGGGAGTGATCTTATAATAGTTCCGTTTCCACTTTATAAGTACGAACCCTAAAAAGAGCATGGAGAACACTGTAATAATCCACATGCTGTGAAATTTGAGATGGCTTTGCTATCTGATAGCTTGCGATGCGTATTATTGTTTGAAGGCTTTGGATCCAGGAAAACATTACTGTAATATTTTTACAAAACATAATTGATAGAAAGACAGAAGAACGACCAAAATTAATTGAGAAACATGTGAGTTAATGTGATCGCATATCGCACACAGAGTCTTGGTTAATATTTCTTTCAAAGTAATTTATCCTTTAATATAATAAATCCAAATTGATAATTTATAATTATTAAATTCTTACATAGATGGTAGCCTCAATAAATTTGGTTTTAAAGTATTGATAAAAGGAAGATAGTTACTTGAATCAAATTAAAAATGTTCAAATCAAATTGTTTAAAAAAAATACAAAATTCTAAATTTCTGCAATATCTGAAATAAAAAAAAAATATCGGAGATATAAATAAAATTATGAATTTCTAAAAGCGAAAAAAATTGTTTAAATTAAATTTAAAATGATGAATTATTAATAAATCGCTAAAATTTTTTAAATATTAAGAAGATTGAACTTCATAAAATATTATGAATGAAAGATAAACGTATCCTAATACAAACCGTTAAACTGGCCAAAAATACCAAATTTGTTCTTATTAAATGCATCTTAATGTGAGAATTTCAAGTTCCAGCATAGGGCTTTAAACTAAGAAATTTCTTAGATTAAATTTTAAACACGATTATTCAATCGGTAAATTTATTATAACAGATGTAATTTTTCCATTTTTGAATTTTGGGTGAAAAAAGTTCGGGCCAGGATTCGAACCAGGGATGTATTGGCTGAAGCCGCCAATGCTGTATCAACTGAGCTATCCCGGGCACGAACACTGGAGAACTATTTCACCCAATTAACCTTAACGAGCACTTCATCTGGTCTGATACTCTGGATCAGCTCCAGAGAATAAATCGAAGGTCAATATATGGAACTGCAGGAAATCGGTGCATACGAAATTACATTAGATTAATTTAATGTTAATAATGTAACCTATTATCTAATGATTTCTGCAGTTCCATATATTGACCTTCGATTTATTCTGTGGAGCTTGATCCAGAGTATCAGACCACATAACGTAATCGTTGAGGTTCATTGGGTGAAATAGTCCTCCAGTGTTCGTATAGCCCAGTTGGTAGAGCATTGGCGGCTTCACTCAATACATCCCTGGTTTGAATCCTGGCCCGGACTTTTTTCACCCCAAATTCAGAAATGGAAAAATTACATCTGTTATAAGAAACTTCTGTTTACTAGCGAGATGCTTCATCTCCAAAACATGATGCCTACGCGAAAAATGTTGAAATTAAGGTTCCCTTTTGAAATTTAAATCGCAAAAATGAACGAGTGACATTGAAAAAAAATTAATAGAAATAATAGATTTTTCAAAATTTTATGATTTGTTGTGTGAAACGAGGTATTCGGTTGTAAGCATACAAAACTTTAAGTCTCGGACGTATGCAGTTTTTGTGTACGAACTCTGTGAAAGACGGACAGAGCGAGAACAGAAACGAATAGGGTGTCGTTAGATGAACGAAACCCTAAAAAGAGCGATGAATAACTGTTACTTACCCATCATACGTAGTATAGGGTAAGTCTTGCAATCGTTTTGAAAATCGGAAAAAAAATTTTGACGGTTAATCACGTTTTAGATAGTGGAGATTCCGAAAAACATATTTTTAGAAATTTTTTTTGCCGTTCGTCTGTCTGTTTGTAAACGCTCTATCTCCCGAAGAAATTGAGATAGAGACTTGAAATTTTATATGTAGTTAGTATGTAAGAATGAGACGAAGCCTATTTAATATCAGCAACCTCGATTATCCGGAACTATTTTTTTCGGACTCTCAAAAAATTCGTTCTGATGAAAGGTATATAAAAATTTTCGAATTTTTTTGTTCTAAGGAATAGACGTAAAAGGCAATAAAACAACACACATTTTGCATATAAAACAAATTCTATCGCATTATTAGTTGCTGAGATATTTGTAATTCTGTTTTCCACATTCTTCGATTTTTCATGACCCTGTATTTCATTCAAATTTCAAATTAGAGGTATATTTTGATTGGAAATGAGACGCTTAATCCGACGCAGTTAATTGTTAGTTAATAGAATTATTATTTTTGGATTTATAAAGATGTTTCTTTTACGCAGTTCAGTACTACTTGAGTAGTTAGGCGTTTTATATAATTTGTCGAAATTAGCACATCAGCAGTTCTTTAATATAGCATTACTATGTATATTAACAATATTTAAATTTTGTTTATGAATTGCGATGCATTGTATAAATAGTTTTCACATGTTTTATTTTTATATACATATCCATGATGGGTAAGTATTACGGTGGCCCCAACGACTAGTTTATCTAAGTATGCGTGATTATTATTATTTACCCTTTTTGAAATTGCATTTTTTTAAATAAAAAATTCATCTTTTCTATATATTTGACATCTAATTTATTAACCCAAACGTTCGCACCAAATTGCTTTGAACGGATACATAAAACTTGTTCTGTATTATTTCAAGCGAAAAATAAAGAAGTGTATTCGAGTGATAACAATATCTGATGATTTTCTATTTTTCAGATCGTAAACCATATAGTGGAGGTAGAATCCTCCTAGAATAAATATTTGGAACATAAAATATCTATCCTTTTTATTTGCTAGATTTATCGATAAGATAGAGTTTACGTTAAACGACTTTTAAAAAATTCGGCTGTGAAATTTTATTGTGATGGAAAGTGAATGAGCTACCAAAACAATAGCCTAGATTTTGTAAGTTTTATACCGCATATAAAAGGGAAATTTCTACAGTCTTCAACAGTAAAGAAATAATTAAATTAAATTAAAGATATTTTTTTTAGCTCTTTAGAATGTGAAAATCTTTTTTTCTCATTATTCATGTATGTAACCTGTTTTTAAAGATGAATTTGATTTTTAGACATTTTTGAACATTTAAATTATTTCCAATTTTTTTACGGCGTTTAAGATAGACTTCAGTACGTCACGTGTATTCTTACTATATGTACATTTATACATTAAATCAATCATATATCTGCAATTGAAACTACATCTATACATTTATCTAATATATTATGCAAATGAAATTTTGATATCGTTGGTGATACCACGTGCTTGAGGATTTTGCTCACAATATCTCAAAAACTTCTGAATAATTTGTAATGAAATTTTGCAAACATATGTTTCATTTAATCTGCAAATTTTCATTTAATCTGAACCTAAAATTTTCTTTATACTGTTCAAAAAATATTTTTTAAGCTAATTATTTTTTTTAAATAAAAAAAAAATTATCAGCTAAATACAGTTTTCTACTAATAGTATATAAATACTTTAAATAAAAATTTAATAAATTTATGGTAACTATTGTAATTTGAAGTATAAGTGGGTAGTGAAAATTCTAAAAGCAAAATTTATTTCGTAGTCCTGTGCTTAACTTGTTAACAAATTTTCTGCTCGTCCAATATTTTAAAGTTTGGAGCTCCCTATAAATGCTCATTCTGCATCTTGCAATTTTTTAAATACATGAAAGAGAGGAACATACATATAACTTTCGTCCCAATAAAAAATTTGTTTTGAAATCTGATACATTTTAAGGTATAAAATATTAAGAATGGCCTTTTTTCTTCTTCTTTTTCTAATTTTATGTGTTTTGAGAGTGATTTGTAATGATAAAATTTACTGTTAAATTTTTTGTGGTACAAAAAAGCAGAAGATGTTGGGATCTATGTAACCGTATTACAAAAAAATTAAATATCGAAAATTTCTAACTGAAATAAACACTTTGAGAGTTAATTCTTATTTTTATATATAACTTATTCTAATATGCATAATAATTTTGGAAACATAAGTTTTTTAAATTACGGTTATTCATTTCTGCTAACTATATGCTTTATGATTCTATATTTTACTGTTCCTAACATCCTAATGCTTCAAGTTAGCATACAACACTATAATATGTTTCTTGAGAATAAAAAACACATTTTTTTACATCAAAACAAAAACAAAAATCGTGTGTAAAGGATAGATTATGAAAAACTTTCCAACACATTCGAAATACTACAACAGCACGTCATACACTGGTAAGGTTGATAATAGCGTCAAAATAAACAATTTGGAAAATACTTAAAGCATTTGAAAACATAATATTTGATATTAATATGAGTAGTCGTTAAAATATTAGATTTTATTTTGCAGTCCTATACATATTATCTACAAATATGTTTGCATACTACATAATTTTCTAAAAGTTTGTTCAGTTATATTCATAGCACAATTGAAAATTTGCACTGGGCAATTTTCTCCAATAAATGAATGTCGTTGAGGACTTTTTTGCGACCCTGTATATGATCTATAAAATTAATAAACATGAGGTAGCATTTAAAAAAAAATAGTTAAAATAAAAAACACATACCATAACTGAAAATGAAAGGAGGAAAAATTATTATTTAAATGTATTATTATAAATCCAGAAATTATTGTTCGTAGGTATCAAGAGATCAAATATAGCCCATTTTCTTCTATAGCCAATTTTTTTGTGTGTTCCTATAAATAAACGATTAGGTTGGTGAAAAACAAAAATCTTCTAGTAAACTTCAGTGATGTATACAAATTTCAATATTTTTAAAATATTTTAATATCAGTTAGATACATGACAAAAGATTTTTTCTGTAGTCCTTAATCTAACGAAACTCTTTTAAATAGCTCTGTAAATCAAATGAAAATTATCCTCACTAAATTTTTTAAAATGAAAATGCCATAGCAAATCCCGATAAATCTATCCATTTTTATTGAAACTAGTCGTTGGAGGCCACTGTAATACTTACCCATCATGGATATGTATGTGAAAAATATTTATACAATGCATTGCAATTCATAAACAAAATTTAAATATTGTTAAAATACATAGTAAAGCTCTGTTAAAGAACTGCTGATTACCAATTTCGACAAATTATATAAAACGCCAAACTATTCAAGTAGTACCGAACTGCATAAAAGAAACATCCTTATAACTCCAAAAATAATTATTCTATTAAATAACAATTAACTGCATCGAATTAAGTGTCTCATTTCCAATTAAAATATATCTCTGAATTGAAATTGGAATGAAATGCAGGGTCATGAAAAATCGAAGAATGTAGAAAACAAGATTACAAATATCTCGGCAACTAATAATCCGATTGACTTCGTTCTATATGCAAAATGTGTGTTATTTTATTGCCTTTTACGTCCATTCCTTAGAACAACAACAAAAAAAAAACGAAAAATTTTATGTACTTTTCATCAGAACGATTTTTCCGAGAGTCTGAAAAAAATAGTTCCGGATAATCGAGGTTACTGATATTAAATAGGCTTCGTTCCATTCTTACATACTAACTACATACAAAGTTTCAAGTCTCTATCTCAATTTGTTTGGGAGATAGAGCGTTTACAGACGGACAGACTGACAGACAGACAGACAGACAGACCGACGGACGGCAATTTTTTTTTCTAAAAATATGTTTTTCGGAATCGCCACTATCTAAAACGTGTAAAACCGTCAAAATTTTTTTTTCGATTTTCAAAACGATTGCAAGACTTACCCTATACTACGTATGATGGGTAAGTAATAACACAATATGTATACGCGAGGTAGAGTACGGACAAATGGATAGACAGACAGGCGGAAAGACAGGTAGACAAAAAGACACACAAACAGTATTCGTAGTTTTTTTTTTTTTTTCGATTAAGTTGGAAAATATTAAAAAGACTATATTGTAAGTATTTTGTACTTCTTATTGTAATATATTAAAATCTTTTAAAGGATCATGAATATTTTTAAAATGGTCTCAGTCTCTCCGAAAGTTTTCTAGGCTTTGTAAATGATGAATTAATTTAATCAAAAACGAATGAAATACAGTGTGATTCAAAAGTAATGGAAAACAAACGGAAGTAGAGCTTACAAACATCTTTTTTAGGTGCGTTCGTAATTATGTAAATACGTAGCACCTATTGTTGTCGCTCAGTCCGTCCGTCTGTCTGTCTGTCCGTCTGTCTGTCTGTCCGTCTGTCTGTCCGTCTGTCTGTCTGTCTGTCCGTCCGCATATAACAACGCAAAAACTATCCAACCGAATCGTTTGAAATTTAAAATACATAATTATTACATAATTTTGTCGAGTCATTTCAAATTTTATGAAAATCGGATGGATAGATCAATTACAGGGACAATCAAAAGGATTCCGTTACATTACGGTCAATGGGGAAAAAAGTTTCAAATGCATTTTAATCGTTTGAAATTTAAAACGTATATTTATTGCATAATTTTGTCGAGTCATTTCAAATTTTATGAAAATCATATGGATAGATCAATTACAGGGACAATCAAAAGGATTCCGTTACATTACGGTCAATGGGGGAAAAAGTTTCAAATGCATTTTAATCGTTTGAAATTTAAAACGTATATTTATTACATAATTTTGTCGAGTCATTTCAAATGTTATGAAAATCGGATGCATTGATCAATTACAGGGACAATCAAAAGTATTCCGTTACATTACGGTCAATGGGGAAAAAAGTTTCAAATGCATTTTAATGGTGTTATACTCATTTGAATATAATAGAATCAACATGAATCTATGAAATATGTACTAAAAATACATTTTGTATAATCTGTGATGCAAAGAATATTTATTATTAAATTACAGGGCCACACAAATGTATTCCACTAAATAATGTTATACGGGGAAACATTGTTTGGGGGGTGTTTTAATTATATTAAACTACTTCACATTTTATGAATAAGATATACCTTAATGAAGTATAATAAGAATTTCTCCCTGCATATTTACAGGAACACAAAGATTTCGACCTCTATACTGTATCCAAAGTACGCTCTACTATATCAGCAAGATCTGAATATTTTAAAACTTCGTTATTAACGAACGCACCTCATTTGCTACGCTTTACGTGCAATTTCCAACTTGTTTTTAAATAAAACTAGGAATTCAGTTTAGAAATTTAATTAAAAATAGTGAGTTGTGTCACGACAAGTAGAATCCAAATGATCGTTCACAACTCTAACCATAATAAAGTAATAATAACCATAATATTTTATGGAATTAATGTTCCATAGTAATTTTAAGTTTTTCATTGTTTTTAAATCAATCAATCAAATTATCCCTTCTGAAAAATGTTAAGATATTTGAACTTAGAAGTATGTAGAAAGTTCAGAATATTTTCCGGTTAATCATCAATAGCAAAATTAAAACTCCAGTAAGAATTAAGTTAAATAATTAATAAAAATGCTCGCTGATAAGTATCAAAATGTGTACTCAAACGCTGAAATAATAAGACTAGAAAAATGCAAAAAATAATGAAAAATTGATGATAATTAAATGATGACAATTTGATTGTTTATTATGGTCTTGTATACGAATAATAAGAAAGGCTTATATAAGAATAATAGTAAAGTATTGCCGTGTTTAGTAAATTTAAACATTTCATTATTTGAAGGCATGATTGATAATTTTCATATAAAGTTAATTTTTGGTCTCATTCCTGGATAATCTAAAATAAATATAATATATGGTACAGATATATTAAAGATGTCAAAAAAAAAAATTCTCCCATACTCCTGTCTTCTTTACAGCAAATAATTTTCTCGGAAAGCATAAGCTTGGTCCCATGTATTTTGCGTTTGTTTGATTGTTTTGTTCTTTACTTCGCGAGTTAATTATTATCCTCTCCTTAATTGCCTGAACTTCTGACTGAATCTTTCATACTTAAAATCACATCTTTCATCAACGACTAGATAGAGTGAATCACATAGTGATTTTAACTAAGTTTGTTTCAGAAATTGGAGCGATAAATAATTAATATGTCATATATTTTGGCATTCTTGGATGGATATACCTTTGTTAGACATTTCATTTTAACTAATTTATTGCATTCAATGCATTAATGTTACATATATTTTGTGCATATGATATTTGGGTAATTTCATTATACATGTGAATGTAGTTCATTTCATTTGCTTTAAAATTTTCCACATATTTCGTACTAATTATCTTTTTATTTTAATTAATTTTTACTTTCTTAGATTTTAAATGGAAAAAAATGTTTTAATCGAATTTTTGTTACTTCCGGTTTCGATGGATTAACACGTTTTAAGGGTCACAGATTTCTGAAACATGTTTATACAAAATGTCTGTCTGTCTATGTGTTCAACTTGTACCATCGAAAAGTGTATGAAGTTACGCATAGAATTGAACTAACTTCTTTGAGTGAGTTTTTGGCTCTAACAAACAGATCCTCTTTTAATTTAGAAATATTCTGCTGGAATGGGGGCGTTTTAATGGCGATGGTTGTGCCGTTTTCATTAATTTACCATCTAAAAGTGTAGGAAATTATGCATGGAATTAAACCCAATTTTTTGTGTATCTTTTTGGCTATGGCAAGCGGTTTCTCCCGAATTAAAAAAAAAATCTGCCAGAAGGAAACGTTGTAATAGCGATTTTTGTGCTGTTTTTATTAATTTAGCATCGATAAGTGCATGGATTTATGCATAGAATTTTTTGTGTATGTTTTGGGTTATAGCCAAAAGGTCTTCCTTCAATTTGGAAAGATTCCGCCGTAAGGGGACGCATTGTGATGTCAATGCCGTTTTCTTTTATGTACCGTCGAAAAGTGTAAACTATTATGCATAGAGCTGAATAATATAATTTGTGCATGTTTTTTGGTGTATGGCCGGCAAGTCTTCTTTGAATTTCGAAATATTCTGTGGGAAAAGGGCGTAATAACTTTTGAAATCACGGAGCTATGTTTGAAACTATATTTCAGGTGCGTTTAATGAAAAATTCCCTACTATTTATTCCGCGTAATGCAGATACAGTTTTTCATAAAATCTGGCACCTTATTTTCGATTATTACTAGATGTCCTACTTTTGCTCTCAGGCGAAAACTTATTATAGTCTAAGATCCGGTATAAGAAATATATTCTCATTTGTTGTATTGTTGTATTGCTTCTTCGAGTGCATTTTCTGAACAGCATAACTTTCGCAAATCTTCTATGATTTTTTTCACTGAAAACCAGTAGTATTGTCGCCTTCAGCAGAATTCCAATTGCTTTTCATGCCGGTAAAAATGCCATCAATTATTTCTTAATCACGAGTTCTATTATGAATTTTCATGCAGGCAGCATCAGGATAAATTGCTTGCAAAATTGTGATTTTTGCCATTCCGATTAACCCCAACCCATGTTGAGAGTTAATCGGGACCCAATCCCTTTAAATTTCTTGTTCTTTAAACCCTCTAAGCGGTTTGCCCGCATTTTTCCCGTTTCCTAAAAACAAAACTAATCCGTTGTAGACAAAAATATGTTAAACAGAATTGTATTTTACAATTTACATCAGATATTATGGGCATAAAGTGCATTTTCAAAACAAAAGGGAAATAAAATTTTTAATGCTACCTTTATAAAAAATTTTATGAAAAGGCAGGAAAGTGTTCAAGACGCTTGAAGGGTTAAAGTATTTTGTTCGGAATGTGCATTAAAGATTGTAAAGATTACCAGTAAGCACTTATCAATAACAATTATCCTTTTTTAAATATTTGATTTCAGTTTTCTTTGACCTTGAAAAATAAATAAAGCACTCCTACTTGTTGGGATGGTGCATAAAAAATCAGTAATGTCAATGATAAAAGTTTTGAAAAATTATTTGTACCAAAGCTTTTCAAATATTATTTTTATCACAAGCTTTGTAATAATAAAATAAATAATATATGGAAATTTTTTTTGAGTTTAGTTAAAAATTTAAACTTTCAATGTTTTATTTGAAACAGTGGCATCTATTGGGACAACGGCAAATATTGGGATAATTGACTTTAATCCGTCTACATCGGGGAATATTGCGGGGATGCTGTTTTAATCCCTAAATTATGTAAAATTGCAAGTAGTTCTTTTTTATTTCATAAGAAAAGAAAATTTTTATAATGCAATGTTACTAATATATACTTTGTTTATTTGTTTGTCTCGTGTGAAAAGCTTTTAAAAATACAAAACCATTCTTTTTAAAATTTCTTTAAATCCGATTTCTATTTATCATTTCGTTAAAATAGCAAGTTTCGTTTCTAATTTGTGTACTCAAAGCTTTAATTTGTGCATAAAGATTAAAAAAAATAAGAATAAAATATCTACCACAGCATTTTTTTTGCAATTTTGATACTTCAAAGAAAGACAGAAAAAAGACGTTGAAACTAATATCTGCATAAAATTTAATCATTTATACTTAACTAACTGCGTAATTTCTCTTTTTTTCTTGTTTTTTATTTATAGCTATAAATGATAAATGTATTTTCTTTTGAATTTCTTTGAAATGTATTAATACAAATAATATTTTAAAGAAATAAAAATAGAAATATTTAGCCTGAAAAAATCAAAGGAGGCGTAACAAAACAAACTACGCGTAAAGTGAATCCAATAAATATTTTTCATTGCATTCAATTTTTAAATTTACATTTAAAAATACTTTATTATAAAGAACTAAAATATTTACAAAATAGAGATATAGGATGAAAAATAGATTCTGGTGAATTAAAAAAATAACAAAATAAAATAAAATAAATTTATAAAAATCGCTGTTTTAGTCTTTAACAGTAGCATTTTTTTTTAGTTTCATTTAATTAGCTATGTATGTAATGTATTTACTACATTTCACATGTTTATATTTCAGAGATTATGTTAGTTTTTAGAAGACATATAATCCACCATTTTTTTTCTTTAAAGTGCATAAGACATTAATTGTTTTAAAATTAATAAGTATGCTTTTACATTTGAATTTAAATTTTATGAGGACGTAAAGTATTTTTACTTTTATTGTGTTTTAATACAAGGTTTTCAATGATTTACTAAAATTTCTTTTGTATTTAAAACAATGGGTAATATTTATTATAATGCGGGTCTTACCTACAGATATATGACATATTTTGCGCGTAAAATGCTAACAGATAATAAATAAAACATCTCTACTTTCTTAACCCCTTGAGGATAGCGACTGGTATACGTGCTGTACCAATAAATATTTATTGTAAATTTTGCCTTATTTAATCCAAGCATTTTTCATTTTTAATTAGACCAAAATTTTTGTTATGAGAAAACGGTGATATAGAATAGATGTGCCAGTAATGGACCCCCTTAAGGAATTTTTTTAAAAATAATATTTTATTAATAGTTATAATTATTAAATTCCAATTTTTTTATATTGTATTAATCTTTAAACAATATTTAACTAATGCCATAGTTACATTTCCAAATAGAAATAAAAATTTAATTTTAAATAATAGAAATACGTCTAAACACCCAAAAGCCGAGTAATGGACCGCCTATGTTCCAGTAATGGGCCACCCTGCAAAAAATCACAGATAATTGTTTATTCAATTGTATTTTGCTTCAGAACTTAATGAAGGCATACTAATAAAACAAAATATTATAACTTAAGTTAGAAATTCATTGCATTAAAGGATTTATAGTGAAAAAACATAAAACAAAATATTTTAATTTAAGTTATGAATTTATTATAATCAAGTATTTATAATGTGGATATAAAACAAAATTTTAATGATATTATTAAAAGTGTATCACATTAAAGTATTTATATCATAAATATTTAAAACAAAATATTTAAATTTAAAAGATCTATAAGATAAAGACAATGTTTTACTGAAATCAAAATTAGATAAAATAAGGTAATTAAAAAAGTCTCCAATCTTCATTCATATCATTATCTAAATGATGTGCTGTGCAAATATGAAATATAAAAACAAATCTTCAATTTTTCCACCACTTTCCAATAGTCCAAAATATTCAATATAGAATTTTAGAATGCATTTAAAATGATAAATGTTCTTGCACTATCCAACCATTTTCAGATAATCATATAGCCCATCAATTTGACACAGATTGATTCCACAATTTCCCTTGAGAGATGCTTATATAGATATATTAACATCAATGGAACAATCTCACTATTTGCTGAAAAACACCCCATAACAGTGATTTGTTCTTTTTTGTTATTCAGTACTATACAGTACACATCTTTACCCGGTTTTGGTCCCAAAATTTCCCATGTTTTTAGAGCACAAAAGAAAACCAATTTTAACTGCATTGAAAATTCTCTCTGTATGTAGAATTTGGAAGACGATATCAGCAATATCTTCTTTCAAATATGATTCTACATTTCTGAACCAAGTTACAAGAACTTCTTTTGTAACGGCACATCTAGATTTTGTCAAATGTTCTGCTTGTTTTTTGTACCAATTTTGGATGCCTTCTTGAAAACAACTATTTTTAAAGAAATTGCCTTTATTAAATTCTAGTAGATAAAATTTAAGTATTAAATTTGATTATTTAGCTTTTCAGTTAAATCAAAATATTTTATCTCTACTGAAATTACACTTTTAGTATTGGTCACTTGGGTGGTCCATTACTGGAAAATCACAAATAAAGCTTTCCAGTAATGGACCACCCCTCCTAAATTCTTATAAATAAATAAAATTTTGTAAATGGCCATTGGTATATTAAAATCAATGTTTTATATTGCTAACCAAACAAAAACATTCAATTTTTACGAAAAAATAAAAAAGATATAAAACTAAGTAAGTAAAGTCAGCTCTTAGCATGTTCATTAAGATTTTCAATGAAAAAAAGCTAAACTGTAAAACTTTATTTTCTACTTTCTAATTGTTTTCATCAAAAGTGTAAAAAATCAAACCAGTTTATGCAAGGAGGAGTTCAGAAAAAAAAATAAAAGCTTAACTATTATTTATTATTTTTTTATAAATTAAAAACTGCGAGGTGGCCCATTACTGGAAGGTGGTCCATTACTGGCACAACTACCCTATATATATATAAAGATACTTGACCCGAGGGGGTTAACTAGTATTTAAGATATCATCTTGACTTAAAAACTGCAACCGACTGCATTTCAGGCATTTAAAAATGCATAAATAATGTAATATAAATAATGTAAACTGTCTAATTTATGTTTTTAGCATTTTGCAACATAGTTGAAAAGTGCTTATGCATTTGGTTTGTCTTTCCGCCTGTATACGCTCTAACTCCCGTAAATATACTCAGATATTCAAGCAATTGATAAGGCTTATTTAGGGTCACCATAGGAGATTTGGTATTTAATATGAAGTATTTACGATTAATTGTTCATTTACAGGGACACTCAAAAGAACTCTATTACAATATGATATATGGATAAAAATTCTTTGGTGAGAGTTTTAACGACATTATGCTATTTCAAAAGCTGATGTAAATCAAAACTGATATAAGTAACTGAATTTAACTAAGACCACTTTAAAACAGAGATTTCATAGTATTTTTATTAATTTACAGGGACATGGAGAAGAAATCGATTGCAGTACTGTCTTTGCGTAATAACTACTGGAAAGTACGTTTTAAAATTTGGTATGCGCTTTTAAATTTAAATATTTTTTTTGCATATTACTTTTAAAATATAAATTCAATATTTAATATACAAGGCTGCACAAAAGTATTCGCATACAATTCTCCTTATTAGAGGAAATTGCTGAAGGAGAATTTTTAACTAAATATATGTATCATTTAAAAGAACTAAATTTTGGAATGCATTTTGTTAATAGAAATAAATCTTTACACAGAGCTGCTAAAAATTTCGAATAATTTTCCGATTGTAGATGGGAACAGCTGAAATTCGATTTTGAAATGCCTTATGGATTTGCGTATGGTGAAATGAGACGCAATATTTTAATTTTTTAAGTGATGCAGTTTTGTTACATTATTCTGAATGTATTTAAAATTATTTTATAATCAATGCTTGATGCATGATTTTTTTCCCTTGTTTCTGCTGAAATCTGACAAATAAATATAAAACACCCTTTGCCCCTTAGGTTTTGTTTTAATAAATAAATATTCTGATTTTTAATAGTAGCATCTTTTTATGTTTTAGTTAGTTACGTACACAGTTATGAAAGTTATGCCTATTAAAAGTGAGTTTATTATGTTTCACGTGTGTAAATTTCAGATTTTAAATAGTAGTGTTTTAAATGTTAGTTTTTAAATGATATATAATTAGACTTTTTTCTTTAGAGTGCACAAGATTTTAATTGTTCTAAAATTAGTACATATGATTTAACATTTAAATTTAATTCTTACACTGTAAAAAATCTGCGTAATGTTCTTGATATTTACTGTGTAACATTCCTGGGTTTTCTCGGATTATTTCTACTCATACAAGAATACCGAGAAATCTTGTGTAATATCTTCCACAATCTCGTGTAACTTTTCGGAATAGTTGAGAAAGTGGAAATTACTGATAAACTGTGAAACGTTCCGAATATTTTCTGTGTAACATTCCTTAGTTTTAGTAGGCATACTTTTTGAGCTTTTGTGTAACTTTTCAGATTTATTCTAAAATAGAAATTATTGGTAATCTGCGCAAAGTTATATATGTTTTGTGCGTAATATTCCTTATTTTGTGGTTAATATATTAATTACAAAAAAATCGTTATTTTGCGTGTCTGTCATTTTATTATCCTAGTTGTGAAAACACTACGGGATCTTGCGCTATAAAAAAATAACACGAAGGTGCGAATACCCTTCTAATTGTGCATCTCAAAGCTCTTGTTCAAATCTCTGCCCTGTACAGCTCCAGAGCTATATTTTACAGGTAAAAACTAATTTTTTGTGTGTTTATCATTTTGCTCGCTTAGTTATGAATCGAATATGGAAACTAGAGTCACTAACTTTTACCGAAGCTTTAACAACGCATTTAATTGTGATTCTCGAATATTTTTTTTCCCCAGTTTAGACTCTGAAAACTCTTCTTGGTTATTTCCATATGAACTGCTTTTTTGTGTGTGGGTCCATTTTGTTGTCTCAGTTGAAGAAAAAGACAATGGCATCTAGAGCAACTAACTTTGGAATGAAAGTGCGTATACCCATCTTATTGTGCATTTTGAAACCTATTTTTCCAAATTCTACCAATGATCGTTTTTCGAAATTATTTTATCAGTGATTATTCGACGAAATTCTCGATCTTAGTACCGCAACTTTTTCTCCAAATACCTATTATTTACGATTAGTAATATTCGTTTTATTTAATCAGCAATCCAGTTTAGAGGATTTTTTTACAATGTCTATCACTATTCCCGAATAGTAATCTTTTTGCCATTAAATAAAGCGATTATTACTATTCGGAAATAGTTTGATGCTCATATCAAAAACTTAATATCTAGGTATATGCATTCGCGTCATAAGCGAGATCTTTTGTCCAAAGAATGAAAACTTTATCTTATATTAAATGGAAATTTTTTACATTTGTTGTAAGAGCGATGTTCTGGAGATGTTGGAACTGGAGTAAATTCAGGTATTAATCGGTATCACGTCTTAAACGAGTTCGACTGTTCCCCAAAATAATAAATCTAGCATAAAAATTACTGTAAACAAAATCAACGCTTGAAGTGGAAATGGGAGAAGCTCTGGCCAACTATTTTATTTTTCAAAATATTGAATCTATAACATGAAATTAAAGCCATATCAGTAGAGAAATGTTTAAATTTTGTCCCCCTCCCCCCTCCCTTCTTTAGTATCTGCAAGCTACATATGTCTATAGAGATTAAAAGGTACAATTTTAAGTTACTTACTAGAAAATATTACTAATTTTGTGGCAAGGTTATTGTGCCTAAATGTGATTCATAAGTATGGTAATTTTTTTTTTACTTTAAATCTTAATACAGGAATCCCAAATGCTATATAATAAGGCATTCGATTTTTAACGAAACTGTAAGCATTTTTCTTCTTTGATAACATTTTCTTAGAGATTTTCGTTCAAATAGACATCGCTGATTTTATAGCGCCCCCATGTTTCTTAAATTTAGCGTATTTCCCAAAGTTGCCTCTCAAATTTTTAACTTTGAAGATCAAATATTCTCACTAACGTAAAGAAACTAGGTCTGTTTCATTTAACTGACCAATAATCTGTTAAAAAAGGTGCCCAGTTTGTGGATTAGAATGTAAACAACTACCGGGTAAGTTTGTATGGTATTCTTTATACAGTGTATAAAAATAATTAACCCGGGAGAACGCGCACTAACCCAGGATACGAATGATTTAACTTCGTCACCAATAAAATCAAATTATAACAGTCACTTTATTTAGACGGAGATAATTCTTACAAATTTTGCGATAAAATAGGTTGAAGAATACTTAAAAAAAATTAGTGATTGCAATTGTAAAAACCATACGCACTCCGGTCTTTTAGGCCCTGCGCGCGTCCTCCCGGGTTAAAACATATTTCATGTTTAATTAAGTTGTCGTAAGTCGCATAATCCCCCATTTAAAAATGTTCTTTAACTTAGCACTTAAGTATGTATTTAAGTCAATTTATATGCATAATCAGACTTATATAAAATAAAAATTCTATGCATATTATCATAAGCTAAAAACTTTCTGTAAATTAAATGAAGGTTTAAGTGAAAACTAAACAAAATTTTATAATATCAATTTAAAATATTAATTTAAGAAAAAATTTTTTTTACATAAATTGAGAATTGTTGGATTTTTATCAGGTTTTTAAGGAAGTCAATATTTCAATTATTATGCTGAATTTTTTAACATTTGACAGGCATTTTTTAATGTTATTTTCTTTTTAAAAATTCTGAATAATTGAAATACTTTATGTGTATATGTCTTTATATACAGATATGTGCATAATTACTTACAGCAATCTTCTATTTGTATGTTGGTGCAAAATATTGATAAAAATTAACATTGGCCACTGCCAGTTACTCAGATTTTTAATTAATGACCATTAACAAAGTTATAAACACTTCACACAAAATCCTATGAAGTGTTCGTACAATTCTAACTATCAACATTGTAGCTTATTAATATTTTTTAATTTTCATTCGGTAGGATTACACTCAACTGAAAACTGAAATTGTATCAAACAGAAAAATATGTAAGTAAGAAGTTACCGTAGTCAAATTAACAATATTTAAAATGAGCTCGGAAATCCTCATTAACGTGGGTGTACATTGTGGGAGAGAGGGGGAATTGACAAATCCCAAATTATATTCTAACTACGTAAACAGGCATCCAAAAGTCTTAGAAAATAATATTAAAATTAAAATTTATTAAATAAAAGCTACATTAGAAAAACTGCTCTGAATCCGCGTTAAAAAGGCGGCGTAACATCGAAAATTTCTCAAACTTAATTTCTAAATTTGAATATATTATGTACTCAAACTTAAAATACGCATTATGACCATATTGAAAAACAAGAGCTCGGAAATCCGCGTTAGCAAGCCTTACAAAGCCCAACTAAAATCCATGCAAACGGAGCTTCTAAATCTGGCTTAAAAAATAATTTTCAAAATTAAAATTTACCAAATTAACATAAAGCTGCATAAAGAATAGGAAAAGTACTCGAAACCACATTAACAGGGGATGGCGTAACACCGAGGATTTCTGTGATTTGATTTAAAATGACAGAAGTTTAATGTTATATAATTCAACAAACTTAAATACACATTAACTAGTATATAAGAAACAGGAATTCTGGAAATTTGGCTTCCAAAAATAATTTTAAAAAAGCATACCGAATTATTTATTACCAAAAGAATTGAGAAAAAACCTGAAAAATAAACTCGTACTTAACATGCATAAGCTTACTTCCCTATTTAAAGCGCAAAATATCACTTTGAATTTAAATCTTATTACATCTATTGTTATGATTTGCTCAACATTTTCAGTGTCACTCAGTATATCTTGAATCTGACATTTTTTTTAACATCTTTATTTTGACAGGGTTAGCGAATGCATTTTGAAAATTTCACAACACTACTTTTATAAAACATAGGGACAAATTTTATGAGTGTTTCAAGTGAAGGGGGAGTAAGGGGGAAGTTTAAATTTTGCTGCAATTATTATGATAGTTAAAAAATATAATTAAATATCCGTGAGATTAATCCGTCTTTCTGTTAAATATGTATCCGAAATTTGAAATTATTCGAATAATTTTATGGAAGGAAAATGCAATAAAAAATGAAAGTAGAGGATTCTACCCCTCCCACCCCCCAAATATTTGATCTATAAACCCCTGCATTAACACGTTAAGTGCCATGTCATTTACCGGTGACTGACATTGAAATTTCCGTCGTTTCATCTGCGTCAGTTGCCTTTGAAGGTACCTGCGACAGCGTAAAATTATAATATAAAACTAAATATTATAATGTTTTAAGGAATTTCTGAAAATGTATTTAAAATTTTCTTTTTTTTATTAAAGGATATAATTAAGTAAGCGGAAAGTTCAGTGTCAGTCATCCGTGACTGACATGGAAATGAACGTGTTAAAGGTGTAATTTATCTTTCTAATAAAAGGAGACCAAATTTTAAACTAATTGGTTCTCGACAAGGAAATCTAGATAAAGCTGAATTAATTGGAGAGGAAGGGTTTCTTTTACACATGACCTATACTTGACCTAACATTGTTGATTTGATTAATCTCGCCTAATTTTGTAATAAATTGATACCCAAATTTCAAGGAAAATGGATAATTTAAAACAAAAGTTTTTGTTTAAGCCTATTTAAGAAGGGGAGGGGTGCTTACCAGTCACTTTATATTTGATCTAGAACCCACCAAAACCCGAATAATCAGCTTCACCAAATAAGTGGAATTTATTTAGTAAACCTAAGCGAGTTTGCGCAGGAACATTATCTTATATAATTCAGATTAATCCAAATTTCGGGTTTAGCAGTTTTTTAGCAGATTTTCGTAATCAGTGAGATTCCTGAATTAAGTATATTAAAAGTAACATTGACTTGGAATTACGTTCCAAAATAAATTTTGTCATAAATGAAATTAATTATATTGTATAATAAGCCGGAGAAATACATTTAAAAAAATTGCAGGATTAGGCATTAAAGTTACACATTTCTGGATTTTTTTTTATTTCAAGATAAACTACGACCCCTGTTTTAAATATTTCTCACTGTATAATAGCATGCGTAATTAGCTAGGATAAAAAAAGATCTCTTGGCAATTAACTATCCCCTCCCACCAGCGTGAAACAACCTTTGAACCAAAAAGAGTTATCTACTTTCTTTCCTAGTGTTTGTGATAATCGCTAATTTTGACTCCGAAAATTATAAACGAATTTTTCTCCTTTCATCCCTGGTATCGATATATCTTACAACCATCATGTTTTGCGAGTAGTACCCATCAAGTTTGCAGACTCAGGACGGTAAAGTTAATCTCCACGTTTTTTAGTGTTACTCGGCGGTGGAAACTGCTAATTTTATGCTATAGTGCACGGAGCTAACCAAAACATATATGTAAATGAAGAATCGTAAATGAACTTATATTGTATATATCGAGGACAGTGGCAAAACTGAGTTACGCAAAACCCTGCGACGTAGAGGGGGGGGAGAGAGTTTGCAAGTAATTGTGAAAAAAAACATCTTAAACGATCATAAACGGTTGATCATTTTAGGATTTTAAGAACGAGTCATTTGTATTGAATAACGAATGTATATTTTGCGTACTCCAAACCTGATCTGCGCGTAAAAAAATCATACCCACAAGATGGGTCACGAAACGGGGACCCCGTTTTGTTATGAGAAATATATATAGATTCTAGGGGGCCTTGTGGAAAATTTTGCAGAAGACACAAAACTATAGTTACACTACTGATTGGAGATTTCACAAAATCAATATATAATTGAGAATAAAATGTTTCAACGATGTATAAACCCATTTTTATCTAATAAATTCAAATTTTTCACTTAAAATCCAAAATATTTCAATACATTTTTCAAAATGGAACAAAACTCTGTATATTTCATGGACATTCATTTTTGACCATGCGCAACATGACAACAGTGCACTTGCAAAAACCCCTTGTTTAAAAGATATTTATTGAATATTTTGAAACTTTTTTTATTTTTTGGAAAACATATTGGGAATATGCAAAAGTAGTTGTAGAATTTTTTGTATTGTTATTAAAGCCTTTTGTAGGACACATATTCAAATATTCTATATTATCAAGCTAATGCATAATACAAAGTATTTTTATAAATAACTTCTCCAAGAAACATGTTGATTTTTCCAGTAACTGAATAAACAATATTGTATTCAATAATTTATGCATAAAAAATAAAAAATAAAATATGCTTTTTGTTTCTTTGGAGCCACCTTGGATAATAATCAAATCTGAATGTAATGATAGTTCATTAACGGAAACAAATGGAGACTTTGGAACAGCAGAATTAAATTCAAGTATTGAAAGCAGCGCTTTGAATATTAGCAGTCCACTTGTATATTAAAGCACCCATGGCGCGAGGATTTTCAGATTCCTTCACATCATTTTTCTTCTACTCTAATTAAAGCTTTAAATGAAGATTGCTTGCAGTGGAGAGAAAAAATTGAGTTACTGAACCATTTAGCTTTAAGAATTTGCAAATACACAGACAATCCCTCTACAGCTGAACGAAAGCAAGTAGAAGATAAAATTTTAATTGAAGGTGTGGAATTTGTACAGAGTGTAGTTTCGACAATCTCTTTATATTATTGTTATAACGTAAAACATTCTCTCAAAGGCACTGGGACTTACACTTTCATTGAACTAAAATTGTTGAAGTTGAAACATGGTAATGTAGTTCCCCGAAAAGTAGTTACTTTATTTGAAAAATTAAGTAAACTGTTATAAAATTCTAGATTGTAATTTTAAACCATGAAATCAATAAAAGTTTGTGCATATTATGAAAGTTCTATGTATTTTTAGTTTTGATTATGTTATTTTTTAATTGCATAACATTCTCGATATCTTAAGTCGAAGGGATTCTAAAAAAGCATTATGTGATAGCTATTTGTTCAGATAAGTCATTTACAGGAATTTGTAATATCAAAGAGTGAAATATATTTTATTTAAAGTATCAAGAATACACTGTATTAAGATTTTCAATTTTTTTAAAAGGTTATCTTCTTTCGGCAGCTAAATATTCTTTTTTTCCCTTGACATCTGAAATTGAATTTTTTGCTTTAACCAAATGAATGAATCTCTTTAAATACGCTAATGCTTAAATTACAATTAAAAAGTTATTTTTGACTATAACTTTAAAATCTCTTTCAAAAATTTGGCCATATTTTAACTTGCCTTGAAAATTTGTGTAATTAAACCTTGATGGTTTAGATAATCTTTTAAAAGAATTTTGTACTGTATAGCACATGCATAAAAAAACCTTTTTTCATTGATTACTGTGATATTATGTTGATTATTTAAGGAATAGAATTATCAAAGGTAATTGATCCAGTTTAAGTGAAGATAGTGCGGGAAGGGGGGGGGGAAGCTTCAAATAACCACATACTTCCCCAAAAAGAGCAGGTATTCAGATACTGTAAAACATTTTAAGAATGCTTTGATAGATTAAATATACCATTTTATGCCAAATGACTAATCTGTTGTATTAGCCAAATGACAATTTGATAATCTGTTCAAATTATTAAATAATATGGCAAAATTATCCTAAGGTTATTTTAAAAATACACAATTGCTTTGTACGAGATTTTGACAAAAATGTATACTTTGTGTTACATTATCTCTTAATTTACACCTTCAAATTGATATATTGAGCTTGATATAAAAGCGGAAAAATTTAAGCATGTCTTTTAGTAGATCACAGCACAATATCACTCATTTAGATATTTCTTTTGTTTCTGAAGTGTATATTTATCATAATTTATCCTTGCATCAACATTCTAATCAATTTATTTTTGTAAAAGTAATCTTTTAATATCCATGATTTAAAAATAGATTTTACTCATATATATCCTGTATTTTTTTAGATTTGTGTTGTCAACTGAAAAATGAAAACAACTAATTAGAAATATTTTCAATACAATGTTTAACTTTCAGCTGTGCGATCATCGTTTATATTCTCAATAAAGATTACTAACTCATTAATCTGTATCATGTTCAAGAACCAAACTTAACTGTAACTCTAAGGCATCTTAAAACTCTTTGAATAGCATGCTGAAAATTAGAATTAAGTTATTGAAAAAGGGCCTTCACATACTAGATTATAGATTTCTGAACTTTTCAGATTGGCATAATATTCCAGACAAATTTTTGGTAAAGTTTCTGTGAAAATCTATGGCAGAATTGCTGCCACTGGATATCCCAGGAACATTTACCGTATTCCGTGAAATGTTTCAGATCTTTTCACTATGAAGAAACTTAACTGAGATTTTATGCGTAAAGTTCCAGGCTATAGGTTTCAGAGTTTTTCAAAATGAAGGAACATAGATGAATTTTCATGAGTAATGTTCCAAGTGATAGGTTTCGGAATAGCAGAACCTAACTGAGATCTTATGAGTAACATGCCATTTTAAAGATTTCGGAACTTTTCAGAAAGGTGGAACCTAACTGAGATTTTATGAGTGGTATTCCAGATTATATGTTTGAGAGCTTTTCAGAATGGAGGAATTTAACTGAGATTTCACGAGTAATGTTTCAGATTGTAGGTTTTAGAATGGTGGAACCTAACAGAAAATTATTATTAACGTTAAACATAAAAGGTTTCTAGATTTTTCAGAATGGTGAAACCTAACTGATATTTCATGAGTAACATCCCAGATTATAGATTTCTGGACTTTCCTGTCATATGTAAGTTTCCTGGCATTTTTTGGATTAAATTCCTGGGAAAACCTGTGGCAGAATAGCTGCCGCAGTTTTTCTTAGGAAATTGTGTTTTTAACAAATCGTTAATTCCCAAGATGGATTAGCCGAGATCAGCGGCTAAAAGGGGAGGAAGAGATGTAGATTTGAAGAGGTGCGTGCTAAAAAAATTAAGAAGAACCGGATCCGATGCAAAAATCTGTTCAATGCGATTTATGCGGTTCAGAGGTTTTACTATATTTGAATACTAAAGAAAAAAGATTTGTTAATTTTTCTATATAATACATAAAAGTTTGGACTGAGCCAATTTGTTAATTAACGGCTCGTGTATCTTTACATTAACATCATTTTGAATTAAATGTATATTATCAATTAAAAAATGAATGTGAAAATGTATTTATTATTTCAAACATAATGTTATTTTATTTCTGTGAAGTATTGTTAAAGGTGTCCAATTTTATGACTAAAATTCAGATGAATAAATTTCAAGAAAACTCATTTCAGCTTTATAAAATTAAGATCACTTATCTTTATTTGGATAAATGTTAAATTAAATTAGCGATTCTATAAAAAAATGCATAATAGTTGTAAACGAAAAAATTTGTATAAAGATAATCCGTCATAGGTGAGGAAAAATAAGTCGTAATTTATTTTGCAGCAAAAATTAATGTAGAACAAAATTTTAACTCGAGAGGAACATTGTAACAGAAAAGTAAAAAGTTTAATTTAATCTTACTATTTTACTAACTTAATAAGTTTAAAACATTGTTTCGAAGAGAAGTGAGTCAATTTTGAGAAAAATAAAATTTGCTTTACAGTTACAGAATAAGATTATTAAAATTTTATATTTAATTAAGGATTTACATTAAATATGTAATAGTTTTTTATTACTGCGTTGTGAAAAAATGCAAAATACCTTGGCTGAAAAAAATATATATGTATATGTAATAATTAAATTTTTAATATGTAGATGTTTTTAAAACTACTCCTAAATATCATCGAGTAAATCAGTTAGACGATTTTTTCTTGGGTGAAGTAATTTAAATAATATGTAGAATAAAAGCAGAGCTCTTTTTTTTATAAACACTCAATCCGCAATTTCCAAATCTTGCATATTTTTTTCCTGATTTCTAAATTATCACCAGGAAGCTTAAGCAGTATTCTAAATATTTATTAAAATACTATTTAAAAATTTCTAGTATGAAATGGAAATTTTTGAATATGAATGATTAAATTTGGGCATCAAACATAAAGCACTGCATACCATTATTTCAAAACTTTGTATTTAAGATAGTTTGAAAGTGCTTGCAAAAGTTTTCATTAAATTACTTATAATTCCTAAGATAGGGCCTGTGCTCCAATATCGTATAATTCAAAATTATTTTTTAAATGCGAAAATATCTTTTTATTATCATATTACACAAATGTTTAAATTAAAATATGTATTTATGTATATGCTTGTGAGAAAGTGAAGCGTGATATAAATTGAATATTATTCTATGAAACAAACTAAAGTATTGTTAAATAAAAGTAGATTTTCTCTGTATTGTTCTTGTATTTTATAATTTCTCGTTGTAATGATCAAAAAAGGAAAAAAAAAAAGTAGCGTAAAGCTTAACTGAATATACTTTCTACATTTACATGGGGCAGTTTTCAAATAGCGAACTGATTTTTGGACAAACAGGGACTTTCATTATTGGTCCTTTTTGCGCATATTCTAAATATTTCTAAAACAAATATCAATATTATATACGTGTTTACTTTACATTAGCAAAATTTTGAAATATTGACTTTACGTCAGTCATAGTGGCAACCTTATTGCAAAATAGTTCTTGCGGTTATTGATGCATTATTTGAAACAGTCCTCATCCTATTCCTCAGGCAAGATTTCATACCATAGCTAAAAAGCAAATATGCAAAAAGAACGATGAAAAAAAAGAACGATGGCGTCTGTTGTATGCATCAACAAAATATTTTATTTCATCATCTGTTTTTTTAAGTGACGTTGTGTAGTGTGCTTGTCCATAGGACTGATTGTCTTCCTATTTAAATAGGTACTATTTATATTAAGAGGTAGCAACTAATAATGCATAACTACACCTTCAAACTATTAATTTTATATCTCCTTCGTATGTTAGATCAGGGGTACCTTAACTATGGACCCCGAACCACTTAGTGGGTCGCGCTACAATTTAGATTTGGGAAAAAATATACTTTATATTTCATTTGTTTAAAAATATAACGGATTAAAAAGCAAATAATAATTCAAGGGAAATCCTTAATTTCCTTTTGGATAAATATACTATCACAGTATCGAGAAATATCTAAATCAGCTTTGAATTCCTTTATGGAGTTAAATACGACACATTTGTGATGTGAACATGACTTTTTTACTTTGCTGTTTTTGAAAAACAAGTACAGGGAACTTGGTCACATTGATACATTTTTTTTTTTTTTTTTAAGGAATTTTTTTGGTGTCCAGACAGTATACATTTCAAGTTATTTTTCCATGTGGTATCAGTTAAATTTGTGTAGCGTGTTACAAAAATGCACAATCTTATTTTATGTAGTATTTTTGCATGCAATTAAAAAATAAAAAAATAATTTGTATCAATGTGCCCCATCTCCGGATCAGATTAATACACCTCATGAGGCACTTTGTTACATTTGGGAAAAAAGGAGACAAAATATCACAAATGCATATTTTTCGTAGGAAATTAGTTAGCAAACCATTTTATATTTATTTGTAAAAATTCAAGTCACCCACAATTTATTTGTAAATAATATTTAATCAATCAAAATTAAATGACAACAGTATAAGGATAACTAGTTAGGTATATTCACCGGATTACGTCTCTACACTTTTTTCTGCAAAGTGCATATGTGCAAAGTGCTTCGTGATATGTATATATATTATGCAATGTCAATCAACAGCATACATGTATAATAACCGATGCAAAATAAAATAATCAAATGCAAATTTAGAACATTTTCTACTCCCAAGAGATGAGCGTGAGTAGTCACAAATCAATTAAAGTTTTAAAATTTATTAATTTTCTTGTTCCAAAAATGTGCGTTATACGTCGAAAATATTATAATAAATAACCCAATTAAAATAAATAGCAAATTTCATGGAAAAAGTATTTGAAGTTTTACATTTACACCACTACTACATACTCAGTCCTTACTATACTATTTTAATTGTTTTTAACCATAATTGTATTGAGACGTTGTTCTGTGCAATGAATTAAATATTTTAAATGTTTGAAAAATAGACCGAAATATGTTAATTTTTGTGCAAAATGCTCCGATTTTTTATTAAATAAAATATTGTTTTCGAATACAAGTGTCCGTTAAATAAATAAGATTGATCACAGTGCTGAATTTCCATGACACTGATAACTACTCCATAAATGTAGATTCGAACATTAAAAAAAATATCTGCAAAGCACTTTAAGTTTCCGCAAACAAAATTTATTAGACAGCAAATTTTCTTAAATTTGTGTTTGAAGTTTTTTTGTTTTGGAAATGAAATTGTTAATTTTTCTTATCTGGATTAAAACTCTTAAGAATTAAACTTTATTAAATAATATTTTCCCTATTATTTAGACATGTAAATAGTGCAAAGCACGAAAATGCTTTCCTGTCATTTTAACTGTAATATTTAGACTGAATTTCTAATTTATTAAATTATGTCTGATTTTTCAACTATGCATAAAACAAAAATAATAGTTTTTTTAGTCACATATATCAGCTGAAAAAAAAATAATAAAAGAAAAAATATATACATACAAAATAATGTTCATTTAAATGCATGTTTCACTTAGGACAATTTTCCTTCAACTTTTTTTTTTTTTTTCTTTTTTTTTTACTTATTCGAAAATGATCTGTGAACTGTTATTCACTACAGCTTTTTAAACACAATCTTCATTTTTCCATGCCTGCACACTCTTTTTAAAGGCCGTTAAATTCAGTTGTATTTATTATCTGTGAACACATAAAAATTGCTTTGGTATTTTTTCACAGATAAAAAATAATCAACTATATTCGAATAGAAAAAAAAATGAAAATTGCACGTAAAGCGTAGCAAATGAGGTATCGTGCGTTCGTACGATAACGAAGTTTTAAAAATATTCAGATCTTGCTTGTTATAATAGACAGTACTTTGGATACAGAGTAGTGGTCGAAATCTTTTTTTGTATTCCTGTAAATATACAGGAATAATAACTCTTATTATACCTCAGCAACGTATATCATATTCATAAAATGTGAAATAGTTTAATATAATTAAAACGCGCACCAAACAATGTTCTCCCTGTACCATTATGTAATGGAATACTTTTGTGTGGCCTTGTGAATCAATAATACATGTTCTTTGCACCACAGTTTGTGCAAACTGTATATTACAATATGTACTTCATAGATTCATATCAGTTTTACTATGTTCGAATGAGTGTAACACCATTAAATTGCATTTGAAACTTTTTTCCCTCATTGACCGCAATGTAACGGAATACTTTTGATTGTCCCTGTGATTGATCTATGCATCCTATTTTTATAAGATTTGAAATGACTCGACAAAATTATGCAATAATTATATATTTTCGGTTGGGTAGTATTTGCGTTGTTATATACAGACGGACTGAACGACAACTATAGGTGCTACGTATATACATAATTACGAACGCACCTAAAAATAGAAGTCAAATCATAGTAAAATAAATTTTGCGAACATAAAATGCATATGTCAATCTTATTTTGTAGTTTTGTAGATAACATGCATTTCACAAGATATATTTTATGAAAGTATTAGAATAAATTGTTTTCTTATTTTTCCTAAAAGAAATCTTCAACTTAAAGCAAAAGTCGCCTTATAATACTGGGTGATTGATTACACTCGCCAAGTCTTGTTAAGACTCCAAAAATACCCACTATCAATTAATTTGATTGGTTTTAAAAAAGGTTACAGAAGGTATAATTATGATTTAAAAGTCAGTGACGCTTTCAAGTAAGTGGGTGTCCATTCATTCCTCTTTTACTGATGGATTTTCAGACCAAATCAGCTGTTGTTAATTGCTGCTTTTGTGTCTGAGTAAATAAGATTAGTTAAATATCTCAAATAAAAAATAAAATATAAAATGAACTAAGTCAACAAAGACTTTGTTTCCCAGTATTTTTTATTAATGCTATAAGAAAATGATTTTAGACATAAGGTTTTAAATATCACACAATTTCCATCAAACTTTTTTTTCTCTTTGTAACATTTACCTGAAAACATTTTTATCATTAGAAAGTAAATATTATTATTTGTGCTATGTAACAATTAACAACAATAGTTAAAAGGATCATCTCGAAATATGCAATAAATCTTTGGTTCATGTGTAAATATATATTTTAATTTGGAAATACTTGATTATCCCGTCGCTCAAAAAAACTATCGCCAAACTGTAAGATTAATTGCCAATAATGGCTGATCATAAATGTCACATTTACTTGATATTATACACTTTACACGTGTATATTACCTCATCAATTGATTTTTAATTCGGAGTTTTATTTAAGGTATAAAATATGTTAATTTGTATGATTTGGTGAGTAGTTTGATGATTTGTATACTTTGGTGAAACTAGTCGACGAGATAATCAAGTAGTACTTTTGATTTAAATTGTTCGGCAAGATTATTTGACCATTTGAAATAGGACACCTGAAGGATGTGAAAAACTCGCATTTACTGCTTATAATACACATTAAAAAATTCATTATTTTTCAGTTTTTCTTACTTTTTAAATATTCACGTGTAAAAACAGTACATACCACATAATTTTCAATACTTATCTATTTTTAACATGTAATGATTTATTTCTAATTTTGTAGGGTTTTTTCTTTTTCTAGTAGTCACGAGTAAACAATTGTTTAATTTAAATGCGATATTATTCTTGCCAAGTTTTTGCTAGTGGCAATAATTTAAAATAACCTTTTATGAAAAATGTAAAAAATATTTCTGAAAAATCTGAAAATTTGAATTTAAAATAACCCCTCAAAAAGGGAGTCAAATTAAAGAAATAAACTGAGTCTTTACACAGGAAGCTTCCAATGTATATTTTTAGAAAAAAAAAATTAAATCCCTACGTATAGTTTTTGATCCTATTATTCTTTTAATGTAACTATTTTGACCAATATTAGCAATAAATATCTCTTAAAATGATTCTTTGATTTAAAAACTTTCTACTTCAGCATGTTTAACTATTTCTGTATTATACCACCAATTTGCATATTTTTTTATGTAATAGTTTTCTTAATATTAACGAAGAAAAGCCACAGTTCAGAAAATATTCAATGTCAGCGTTGGTTATTATCTTTAAAATAGAGAGATACATTCTTTTATTTCGTTCATTACGCATCTGTTTTGACATTGAAATAAAATGAACTGTTCAATTCATTAAATTATAAGCCAGTTAAATGTTTCTATTCAGTAAAGAATAGATAAAAAATTGTTTCAGTATATATACATATATATGTTTATATACATTTTAATATTCAAGCGATAAAGTTGTATAATGATTTTTTTCTATTTATTGGTTCGTTAAAAAATAACAGAAACAACTAACTGTAAATGTTTACAAGTCCTTTGATAAATACATTCGATTACGTTTCTCGGCCATCATTTTAGGGATATTTCCCTTTTCATATATCAAATTCCTTGTAGTGATTTCCATGTCTTTATGTAAAAATATTTTTGTTTGTTATAATCTGTAGTTCAAAGTATAGACATTTTCAAAATTCTGTTAAATTTTGCTAAAAATATTAATGAAGAAAATTTGATTTAAAAAATTAGAATATTTGAAGAAGGGGTCATTTTTATCTGTTTATTTAGCGGGGATTTTTATCGACGGTCCCTTTGCAGTTGTTTTATACAACATATGCACGAAGTATAACATATGGAAATTTTCCAAATGGGTGAAAAAAGTCCGGGCCAAGATTTGAACCAGGGATGTATTGGCTGAAGCCGCCAATGCAGAGCCATCCTGAGCATGAACACTGGAGGTCTATTTCACCCAAATAACCTAATGATAATATAATATGGTCTGATAGTATGGATGAGCTCAACAGGTCAATACATGGAAACTGTAGAAAACGCTGCATTGAGAATTGAGGAATCGTGTTTCTGATTGGGGAGTTATATTGGATTGTGGATTTTGTTTTACCGATTGAGGAATCGTGTTATAAATTTATCTAATACATGTCATAAAGCTTATATTAGATATTCGATGATAATATTAATGATTGAGTATAAAAAGTTCGAATATCTGAATTTTCAATTATCTTAAAAAAATAGAAAAAAAATAGAGAGAAAAGATTTTGGTGCTAAATGATTACAGTCCTAAAAGATTATGGTGTTAGAAGTTCTGAAATAATACATTTAAATCTCTATCACTGTGTATATATATATTTTTGTTTTTCTTTCGAAATGAGTTCTTTTATGGTTTGGTACACGTTCCTAAAATTCTGTTTTAGGCAAACAGTTGAAACTTTACAAAACGTGTAACTAAATCTCTTCTGTTTTTAGAAACATCCGTCATCATTATTTCACTGTACACAAGTTTCGATTTGCAGGCATTCGCTAAAGGCGTTGAGGAACAGTGGAAGTACGCATTATATCAAATATATAAAAGAACTGTTGACAATGATTTTCGAAAAAAAAAAATCATGTTATTAGTCGAGATGTCAACTACTAAAAACACGGAAACTGCGGATTTACATAACAATAGAGGCGACGTATTCTACGTACAATCTGTTTTTAAAACCTAGACAACAATTTTTAAGGATATTTTTGTGCAATACTATGCTCAATAGTAGTATAAAAGCAATAAATGCCATATTGTTAAAAACAGACTAATTTAACTAGAGTTAATCACATAAATACCATGGGACTTGCAACTACTTTGCAGTGAGTGACCTTCTCAATACGCTTCCCGTGACTTTAAAAGTTAATTAAAAACCTATACGGACGGCACAGATTAAGCAGGAGTTTGCAAAACTACGACCTTTTCGAAGCGTGCTTAGCTCAAAACCAAGTTTAAAATTTGAACAATGATTTTGTTTTAGCTACACTGTAAAAACAAAAGATTTTTATTAATCAAAATGAAGTTTTATGAAATGCCAAATGAAATTTAAATATGCTTTACTTTTAATGTCAGTAGTGAATTAAGCTCATCATAAATAGATTCGGATAAAATAAAAAAAATACATTCAGAAAAGTAAAATTCGATATTATTTAAGCTTCATATTTCTCTGAAATTTCATAATATACATTTCTAGTATATACACCTGTACCCAACCCAACGTTGTATAGCATCTTACAAAGTCATATTATTTTTCAATAACAATATTTTTAGCAATAAAGTGTAGTTAATTATTCATATATTTATTGTACGGAGCCCTCTGGGCATAAGTAATACTCGCACTTGACTGTTTATGTATAATTAGTCACCATTACCAAAGCAGAAAATGTTACAAAAAATTTCGAATATTACTCTTTACATTATATATCACTTATATTGTTAATAACATTTGTGCGAAATCATTTTATTTATTTTCAACATGTAATCCTAATTACATCCATCATATAAATGCTTTATGTCTTCTCTACAATGATACATTTGAAGCTTCGAAGAACGTCACCTACACTCTGCTTTGAAAATGTAGTATGTTGAGTTATTAGCAATAAATTATACGAGACATTCAATAACTGGAAATTGGGATGAATATTTTGTTTCGTGAATAATCCAGTGAGTAAACGTTTGTATGACTTTAAAATTTTTAGGGTTACGTCATATTGCAAAGAAAAAAAAATCACACACATGTGGTTTGCGAAACAAAATACACTGGTTTCGAAAAGTTAAGGAACAGTGGCCGAATGTTTTCGACTATACACGGTTTATCCAACATCTACCAATCGTCTTGTTGAACTGTGAGGATGAAAGAAAATGTTTGATTTCATATTTTTAGTGAAAATTTAGTCATTTATCCCACAACTTTCATAAAGGAACATTAAAAATGAAAGTCATTTACAATAAATGACAGTCTATGACAAATTAGCTCGCCTGTAAAAAATTTTTCTTCGAATTTTTGACTCGTAAGAAATAGTTCGCATTTAATTGTAAATGAAGTTATTTTCCAAAAAATAGCTAGAGATAAACGGATAAATGAAGTAAGTCTACATTTATGTTTCATTTGAAGATGAGAGAGTTCTGTTCATTTAATGAAAGTAATGGTAAATTAGACTCCAGTACAATTTACTGTTTTTTAACAGAAAGATTCCCGTTAATTCCAGAAAACTCTCCGCTTTTTTCCAAAAATTTTCAGGCATTTACGGAAATTTGTCCGTTAAAAACAGCGAATTATACTGGCCTCCAGATGACCAGTAATAGTTCCATAAAATCATCCGGGTTTTTTCTTTACAGCGTTTGAAAGTGTTAATTAAATAGAATCACATCTAAAACTAAATAACGTTCATAATTTTTAACTCTTAATCAAAGTTCAACTAAAATTATCCCAAATTTAATTTTAAAAAGTATAGTTGTAGCAGATAAAATATATAAGTAAATCATTTATATGGCAATTTAAATATCAGATTAAAAGAAATACGGATCATAAAAATTAACGGGTATCATATGTGTTATTTATATTTCATACTTACGGTCGTAATTAAAAGAAAGGGCTCTAAACAAAAGTCAGAAAAAAGAAGCAATTATTTACTTAATTACTTGTTATTTCTGTCATTTGTTGTAAAAAAAAAAAAAAAAAAAAAAAAAAAAAAAAAAAAAAAAAAAAAACATAAAAAGAAGTTACGAAAGAATTTTTTATCTATGCTGTAATTAAAGTTTTGAAATACGGTTCGCATTTTTCTTCTGTTTAATTGACTAGAAAGAAAGGTATAAATATCAATTATTCCACAACTTTTACAATGGAACATAAAAATGAATGTCATTTACAATAAAAGACAGCATATGACAAATTAGTTCATCTGTGAAATTTTTTCTTCAAATTTCTGCCTCGTAAGATATATCTGGCATTTCATTGTAAATGAAGTTGTTTTTCAGAAAAATAGTTTGGAATAATCGGATAAATAAAGGAATTCTACATTTTTACTTCATTCAAAGATGAGAATTTTGTTTAGTTAATGAAAGTAATGGTAAATTAGACTCCTGTGCAATTTACTGTTTTTTTAACAGAAACATTCCCGTTTATCCCAGAAAACTCTCCGTTTTTTCTGAAAATTTTCAGGAATTTATGGAAATTTCTCTGTTAAAACACAGCGGATTGCACTGGCATCCTGATTACCAGTACAATTTCCATAAAATTGTTCGTTTTTTTCTTTTACAGAGTTTGAAAGTGTTAATTAAATAGAATCACATCTAAAACTAAATAACGTTTACAATTTTGGTTCTTAATCAAAGTTCAACTAAAATTATTCCAAATTTAATTTAAAAAATAAATATTTGTAGCAGATAAAAAAAAAAAATAAGTAAATCATTTTTATGGCAATTTAAATACCAGCTTAAAAGTAATACGGATCATTAAAACATAACGGGTCTCTTATGCGTTATTTATATTTCATACTTACGGCCATAAGTAAAAGAAAGGGCTCCTAAACAAACGACAGAAGAATGAAATAATTAAATAAAGAAATAAAGAATACTGCCCAGTTAAACTGATGGCATTGAGCTCACAGGCTACAAATACTAATTGTACATTAAAGCCTTATATTTTCAAGGGTTAATTCCGTTCGAAAAAAAAATTAAGAAGGGGAAACAGCTCTCCCCTTTCCTCTTTTTTTTTATACTTAATCATTGAATCTCCTATACTATCAAAGACATGCTTTATCATATAAAAAATCTATATCCAAAATTCAGAGCAAATTAGATAATTCTTAATAAAAACCCATTTAGCATTTATATAATTTAAAAGGAGTTATCCCCTTCTTTTATACTTAACCATTAAACTTCCAAAACTATTCAGAGATTTGAACGAAATCTGAAAATTCTGCTTGAAAAACCTATTTATATAAATTAAGAGGGCATTAAGAGGGGGGGGGGCATTAGAACCCCTGTTGCCCCTATTTATACTTATTCAATGAACACTTAATAACAGTCACGGAATCGCCTCATCAGAATGATCCTAATCTAAATTTTGAACGAAAACTTAATTCTGCATGAAAATCCCATTTATGTCAACTAACGGGGGGGGGGGCATTAGAACCCCTGTTCCCCCTATTTATAGTTATTCAATGAACACCTAATAACAGTCACGGAATCGCCTCATCAGAATGATCCTAATCTAAATTTTGAACCAAAACTTAATTCTGCATAAAAATCCCATTTATATCAACTAACGGGGGGGGGATTAGAACCCCTGTTCCCCCTATTTATACTTATTCAATGAACACCTAATAACAGTCACGGAATCGCCTCATCAGAATGATCCTAATCTAAATTTTGAACCAAAACTTAATTCTGCATAAAAATCCCATTTATATCAACTAACGGGGGGGGGGGATTAGAACCCCTGTTCCCCCTATTTATACTTATTCAATGAACACCTAATAACAGTCACGGAATCGCCTCATCAGAATGATCCTAATCTAAATTTTGAACGAAAACTTAATTCTGCATGAAAATCCCATTTATATCAACTAACGGGGGGGGGATTAGAACCCCTGTTCCCCCTATTTATACTTATTCAATGAACACCTAATAACAGTCACGGAATCGCCTCATCAGAATGATCCTAATCTAAATTTTGAAAACTTAATTCTGCATGAAAATCCCATTTATATCAACTAACGGGGGGCATGAGCCCCCCGTTCCCCCTCTTATACATATCGAATGAACTCCAAAAACTAATCAGGGAAGCGCCTTGTCAGGATATACCTATATACAAAATTTCAAGTGGATCCGATATTTTTATCATGAGTTATCGCGTTACGCACATACGCACATACATACAGAACGGGCGGGCACATAAGCTCTCAGGCTATGATAGCCTGTGAGCTAAAAAGCGTTGTAAAAAAGAAAATACAAAAAGGGAAATTAATAAAGCATTTTTTATCTATATTGTAATTAATTTCTTGAAATACAGTTTGCATTTTTCTTCTGTTTAATTGAGTAGAAAGAAAGATATAAATATCAATTATCCCACAACTTTTATAATGGAACATTAAAATGAAACTCATTTATAATAAGTGACAGCATATGACAAATTAGCTCACCTGTGAAATATTTTCTTTGAATTTCTGACTCGTAAGATATATCTTGCATTTCATTGTAAATAAAGTTATTTTTCAGAAAACTAGCCAGGGTTAAATGGAAAATAAAGGAATTCGACATTTTTACTGCATTTGAAGGTGAGAATTCCGTTTATTTAATGAAAGTAATAGTAATTTGGACGCCACAATTTCTAGTTTCTAACAAAAAAATTCACGTTACTTCCTAAAAACTCTCCATGTTTTACCCGAAAATTTTCAGAAATTTACGGAAATTTCTCTGTTAAAAAAAAGAAATTATATTGGTGTCCAAATTAACAGTACAACGTCAATAAAATCGTTCGTTTTTTTCTTTTTTTTTCTTTTTACAGCATTTGAAAGCGTTAATTAAATAGGATCACATCTAAAATTAAATAACGTTCATAATTGTGAACTCTTAAACAAAGTTCAACTAAACTTATCCCCATTTTAATTAAAAAAATATTTGTAGCAGATAAAAAAAAAGAATAACTAAATCATTTTTATGGCAATTGAAATACCAGCTTAAAAGAAATACGGATCATAAAAATATAACGGGTTTCTTATGTGTTATTTATACTTCTTATTTAAAGCAACCGTAATTGAAAGAAAGGGCGGAAAGCTAACGACAGAAGAGACAAGTAATCCAATAAAGAAAAAAAAGTTGTAAAAAAAAAAAAAAAAAAAAAAAAAAAAAAAAAAAAAAATACATAAAGGGAAATTACGAAAGTCTTTTTTTTTTTTTTTTTTTTTTTTTTTTATGCTGTAATGGTTTTGAAATACAGTTCGCATTCTCGTTCCGTTTGATTGACTAGAACGAAACGTATAAATATCACTTATCCTACAGCTTTCATAATGGAACAATAAAATAAAAATCATTTACAGTAAATTACAGCCCGTGTCATATTAACTCACCTGTAAAATTTTTTCCTTCGAATTTCTGATTCGTAAGAAATATTTTGCATTTCATTGTAAATGAAAATTTTTTAAAGAGAAATTACCAGTGATAAAGGGATAAATAAAGGAAGCATACATTTTTACTTCATTTCAAGGTGACAATACTGTTTATATAAAGAAATTAATGATAATCGGGACGCCAGTACAATTTACTGTTTTTTAACAGAAAAATTCCCGATAATTCCAGAAAACTCTCAGGAATTTTTAGGAGTTTACGGAAATTTTTCCGTTTGAAAATAGCAAATTCTAGTGGCGTCCAAATTGCCACATCAATTTCCATAAAATCCCCATTTTTCTTTTTTTTTTTTCCTTTACAGCGTTTGAAAGTGTTAATTAAACAGAATCACATCTAAAACTAAATAACGTTCATAATTTTGAATTCTTAACCAAAGTTCAACCAAAATTATCCCAAATTTAATTTTAAAAAGTATATTTGTAGCATATAAAAAATAAGTAAATCATTTTTATAGCATTTTAAACACCAGCCTTATAAGAAATACGGATCATAAAAATATAACGGTTCTCTTAACTGTTATAATATTTCATACTTACAGCCGTAATTAAAAGAAAGGTCTCTAAACAAATGACAGAAGAGACAAGTAATTAAATAAAGAAAAAATAGTTGTAAAAAAAGAAATACTTATAGGGAAATTACGAAAGAATTTTTTTTATCTCTGCTGTAGTTAAAGTGTTGAAATACAGTTCGCATTTTTCTTTTGTTTAATTGACTAAAAAGAAATGTATAAATATATCACTTTTCCTACAACTTTCATAATGGAACATAAAAATGAAAGTCATTCACAATAAATGACAGCCTATGACAAATTAGCTCACCTGTGAAATTTTTTTCTGCGAATTTCTGACTAGTAAGAAATATCATGCATTTCATTGTAAATGAAGTTTTTTTTTCAGGAAAATAGCTAGGAATAAACGGATAAATAAAGGGGTTCTACATTTTTTACTTCATTTGAAAGTGACACTTCTGTTTATTTAATGTTATTTATTTATAATGAAGTATTATTAATTTCTTGTTTAGTTATATGTAGTACGGTGTAGATTAAAAGATTTTTTATTCACCGATTATTTACATAGACTTTTGTAACTGAGATAAAATAATGAATCCAAATTTCAATTTCTTTATTTCGGGATTCCATTCTCCTCTCAAAAATTTACAAATATGAATTTGCATTCGCCTAATATTTTTTTCCCTATTATTTAAATGAAAAAATTCTTGTAGAATAAAAATTTATAGAGAAATATGAAAAGTTCTTAGATTTAAAATGTTGTCAAAGTAGCAAAAGAAGTCAATCAGATCTTTTAATCAGAAAAATTTTACAGCAAATACAAATAAGAAAACAATGACAAATAGAGAGCTGATGTTTTGTAACAAATATAAAAGTAACAAATAGATTACTCAATTTTAGGGAGATTTAATGAAAAATACGACCTATTACATTATTCCTTATTTTTTAATTTCTGAAAAAGATTTATACATCTACGCCGATCATGATCACTAGAACTTAGAATCATTTCCAGTTGAAAACTTTATCTATCAATATATATACATATGTATGTTTAATTCTTTAATGATAGTATAACAACCATAAATCTGTTCAGGTATGCATTAATCAGAATCAATCTATTATTAGAATTATATCATTAAAGACGGTAGTATTCCTGTGACGCAGCCTTAAGCCTAAAATCGTATCGTAGAATAGTCGAAGGGCAGAACTCATACATACAGCTAATTCGAGATCAAATAAAATGCGAAAAGCCGCCTTATAATAACTCAGAGAATATAACTCGTATTGTTCTGATTTTTTAAAAAGAGTCTTATATGTGCAGTCTAATCCTATTTTGAATTTTTTACATTTCTTTTTTTACGTGCCTTATATTTTAAGATATCCATACCCAATTTTAAAACAAAAACGATGGTGCCCATTCCTGAGATTTTTTTTCTCAGAATCGGCCAGGGAGATCTTTTAAAAATTAATATATATGAATTTATTTCAAATGAGTGGAATAAGACTGGAGCTGTTCCTAGGAAAACTCTTGTTTATTATATAATCCTCATGAAAAATCAAACTATATTTTTCGCATTTTTATGGGGATCTCAATGCATACTTTCCTTAATGCATTAAAAAATAGTTGCAAGACCGCGGCAGATCGTGGTCAATTTTTTCTGACTGCTGGAGCACATAAGGGATTTGAAAATAGATAGAAATCGTTTAAGACGGATTGGCAGACGGTCAAGGACCCCCTTTTAAGGTATCAACTTAATCGTATGAATCATCAAATTAGTGCTGCAATCAAAGAGTTCAGTATATCAAGGTGGAACATTTATGTTGAGTCTTTATCGACTTCTGACAACACAATTTGGTCGTCTACGGACCGCATCCGTAGGACGCGAACACACATTCCACACCTTAATGGATCCAATGGTATGGCCTATTCTAACTCTGACAAGGCTGAGCTCATTGCTGACAGTCTTAGAAGCCAGTTGACACTTAATCACTATGTTGTAAATCCTAGGATTACCGACATTGTCGATTCGAAAGTTGAAGAGTTTCTAAACACTGAACATAATAGTACTCTCAACCCTAAAACCCCTTCGGAGGCTGTGACTTACATTGGGAATCTTAAAAAGAATAAAGCTCCCGGCATCGATTGTAACTCTACTAGCATGTTAATGCATCTACCTTTAAATTTCATATTTTTCATAACTCTTCTTATCAATATTATGCTTAACTTCCGTATGCTTCCTAATTGTTGGAAGAAGGCGTTAATTGTTCCTGTCCCAAAACAGGACAGGATATTCATGCCCCTTCCAGCTTCAGGCCTATTTCTCTTCTCTCATGTCTGTCGAAACTCTATGAATACATTCTCACTAGTCGTCTGAAAAAGTTTGTAACTGTCAATTCGATTATTATTCCCGAACAGTTTTGATTCAGACCCAAACTCTCTACTCAACACCAGCTTTGGCGTATTACTGAACTTATTCATGACGACTTCTTCACAAAAAAAAACTGGAGTTGTATTCATAGACATTGCCAAAGCTTTTGACAGAAACTAGCATAAAGCTCTCATCTGTAAACTGATCTTCTTAAATGCTCCACCTCGACTAATTCTCATTATTTGGGACTACCTAAATAATAGATCATTTTCTGTTAAAGTCAACAGTTCTATTTCTTCCTCTCGCAATATCGAGGCGAGCGTACCTCAAGGCAGCCTAATCTAAACCTGGCTCTTCAACCTATATATAAATGATATTCCTAGGATTCTTCACATCCTCTTAGCATTATATGCGGATGGCACGGCCATAATTTACAGTCACAAACATCCACACATAGCGATAGAACAACTCCAGTCCTACCTTCAGGTTCTTTACATTTGGCTCAGAAAATGGCGCATCAAGGTTAATGCAGCAAAAAGGGCTACTATGAGGTTTTCCAGAAACTCTATTTTCCCTGACAATTATCTTTCTTTTAATGGTGATGATATCCCCTGGATTTCTGAATATAAATACCTAGAAATTTACCTAGACTCAAAATTAATGGGCTCGACAGATCACTGACGTACTCGCCAAGACTGCTGCGGCTCTAGCTTCCCTTAAATCTCTCTTATCTAAACATAGCTGTCTGTCTATTCCTAACCAGTTACTGCTCGATAAATCCTTTATCAGATCCACTATGACCTACGGGTCTGTTGTTTGGGGATCTGTCTGTGAAACTCGGATGCAGAAACTTCAAACTGCCCCAAATAAAATTTCACAACAGGTTGTAAATGCAACCACATTTGTCCGGAATGACATCATTCACTTCGATCTCAAGATTCAGCCTGTCTCGCAAGTTATCAAAAAACTTCCACAAAATTTCCACAGAGATCGTGTTTTAATACCCAACGAAGCGTTGCGGTCAATTAGACTGTCCAATATAAACAGCCTTAGCTGTCGTAAAAGACCGCTTGTCATCCTAAGTCGAGATGACGGCTTCGCACCCCCTTCCAAAAGAAGGAGGCATGAACCACCTTAGTGCGCATCGTTGCGGGATTTCTAAATTCAAAATTGCCCTTTTTTTTTCTTGGCAATTTTATTATATATGGCTTTTTCTGATAATTGTCATCCAGCCCTTGCATTTGGCACAGGTACTAAATCACCTTCTTTTTATTTATCATAATGTATAAGCTTATTTTAAACTTTGTTTTATATTTTGTTTTTATTTTATACTTTTCTAATTGTATTAATCGTATTACCATGTCGGCCTTTCCCCTTTCCCCGAATGTTTGCTTGATATGTAAACCATTGCCTTTGCAAGAACTTTGTTAAGCAAAGTTCACTCTTGCTAATCCATCTATGCATTCCTGAATCAACTCATCGAAGCCGAAAAGAAATAAAAGCAAGCATCGCGACTTGCGCAGGAATTTAAGAACTCTGCATTGGTCAAATGCTCGATGAACCATTTACTGTATTCATAAGAGTGCTTGCTTTTTCTTCATCTTCCTTTTTCTCCACAGTAAACCATACATGTCTTGCTCAATCGGTAAGTCATTGGGCTAGAGATCTAAAGAACTCGAGTTCTATCCCCTTCGCGGCATTAATGTTTTATTTTTGTTTTGACCTTTTTTTTTAAGTCAGTTAATAAAGTAAAGTTGACCTTTATTATCGTTCCTTTGTATTCTTTTATTGTCAATTAGACCATTAAATGAAATTTTAATTAAAAAATATAATAAGTTAAACAAAATTACATTACAATTACAATTACAACTAATTTAAATGAAATAAAACATCACTTTAAATAAATTTCAATAATTAAATTTTAAAATTAAATTTAAGTAAGTTATTTTTTATTATTAAAATGGACATTTATTATAAATTAGAAAATGAAATAAATACTTTTACAAAATTAACTATTTTATTATGAATGCCTCTAACGAAGCATTTGTCGGCACTTCTGTTGAACTCCTGAACTTCTAAACAAACGACAGAAGCGACAAGTAAGGTACCCGGGGTAATAACGCCACGTTAAGGTTCTACCAATTTTCACGGCTCAGTTTTAGTTTGTATTTTTCAAACAAATATATGATTTGATACAGCAACTCATTGACTATCTATGTAAAAAAAAATAATTTAACAGATATGAATACATAAAATGTAATGGCGTGATTTCTTGACCAATGCTATTTGGCGTTATGACCCACCTATATGGGTAATAACGCCATGCAAACAGAACTATGAAATAAGTTGGAATAATTGCATGTAGATTGCCCAATTTTAAAAATAAAAACTCTACAAACTTAGAAATTGACAAATTGCATTCTAAGCTATTGAAAATGTTCATTTTTTTGTGAAAGTGTAAGAAAAATAAAGGTGTTGTGTGTGTGTGGGGGGGGGAGGATGAGGCAAAAGAATATCAAACCGTGAGCTTCTTTTTGCTTAAAAAGGACCGCTTAAATAGAATTATTAGAAATATTGCACAGTTTCAACTGTTTTTACTTGAATCAGTGTTTAGGATGTAGCTCGGCCCCTCTAGGGAATCAACCGGGGTAAAAATTGCAAGGATTGGCGTTATTACCCCGTTATAGTTATTGCGCTGTACATTTTAAATTACAAATTATCTCGAGAAGATATCCAAAATCTTCAACAACATTTTGAAAGTCCATAAAATGTACTACAAATTTATGTAATTAACGAAGTATTTCCGGATAAAAAAAATAGTCTTCACATCACAAAACGTATCTCGCAAATTTTAGATCAAGCGTTATTTTTAGTTGCTTGTAAAAACAATAACACCTAAAAATAAAACAAATTAACTTGAAGCTGTTTTTTGCGATTTATATGACTCAAAACCCTTCTGCGCAGAGCACATGGGTGTCATTTACCAGATTATTTCATAATTATGCAAAATATTAGCACTTGGCGTTATTACCCCGTCTGGCGTTATTACCCCAGGGTACCTTAATTAAATAATAAAAAAAAAAAACGTTGTAACAAAAAAAGCAAAAAACGAAATTACGAAAGAATTTTTTTCTATGGTTCTATGAAATTCTATGGTTTTGAAATACAGTTCGCATTTTTCTTCTGTTTAATTGACAAGATAGAATTTTTTTAAGTTTCACTTACACTACAATTTTTATAATGGAACATAAAAATGAAAGTCATTTACAATAAATAATAGCCTATGAAAATTAGCTCACCAGTAAAATTTTTTTCTTAGAATTTCTGACTCCTAAGAAATATCTTGCATTTCATTGTAAATGAAATTATTTTCAGAAAAATAGCGAAGAATAAGCGGATAAATAAAGGAATTCTAAATTTTTACTTCATTTGAAGATGAGAGTTCTGTTTCTTTAATGAAAGTAGTGGTAATTTGGGCGCAGCACAAGTTACTGTTTTTAACAGAAAAATTCTCGTTAATTCCAGAAAACTCTCAATTTTTTTCCCGGAAATTTTAAGGAATTCACGGGAAAATTTCTGTTAAAAAACAGCAAACTGTACTGGCGTCTCGATTACTAATAAATACAATTTCGATAAAATCGTCCGTTTTTTCTTCTTTTTTTTTACAGCGTTTGGAAGTGTTAACTAAACAGAATCACATCAAAAACTAAATAATGTTATAGTTTTGAACTCTTAAACAAAGTCCACTAATGCGGATTCGTGTTTGCTTAAGCTGGTGGCCAGCTGTTATTGTTTTAGCGCGAAACGTGTCCTGCTTTGTTTTTTCATTTTATAGTGATTTTTACACAGTGTGCAATTTTAATTAAACTGAAAGTAATCCTAAATATTAAAAAATAAAAAATCCGAATTTCCGAGTTTCGGAGACTTCCGAATTTCGGACATTGGACTGTATTATTAAAGTTATAGAGTTTATACGAAAAGGAATAAGGTATTTTGTCAATTTTTCTTACTTTGAAACAAGTTTATTTTCTCTGCCGAAAACGAACGTGCTATTTATGCACATTTTCTAGAAAACAATAAATAAATAAATATCTTTTTTTCTTAAATTGATTTCTCAATGCAAAAAAAATGAGTCACTAATAATTTCTGTTGCTACCCTTCTTCCAAAATCACTCGTAATGCAATTTACGCTTAGCAGACAGTTCTCAAAGTTCTGAATGGCACTTGTAGCTTCATAGAAGAAAAGTCTTTTGCGAGAAATATTCTAGATAATAAACTATTCAAACAAATGGAAGAATATTGTGTTCGTTCTATTTGTTATTTAACGAAACTATTACTTTGTCACTTTTAAGAGCTCCAAAGAAAAACTCATTTAAAGAGTTTTTTCGGATTTAAGAATATAAATGTGAATTTATGCTAGAGTTGAATGAATCTTATTTTATTAAAATTTATGTAAATACCACGCTTACTTATATGGTGTAAAATTATAGAAAGCCTGTGGTTTTAAGAACACAATTGTTGAAAATATTTTTATGTACTTAACCCTTTCGTGGTTATAAGCGCGTATACGCGCCCAGAATACCACTTAATTTGAATTGCAAAATGCCATACTGACACCGGAATTTTTAAATGAAAATTTTAATTTTACAAAGAACGTAAAAAATTTTTTTATATATTATGAAATAAATTTGTTTTTAAATTCCGGTGTCATTCAATCATTTTAGTATTTTATGAATAGAAGTGCTTTAACCGTCAAAGGGTTAATGTAGCTTACTTTTGCAGCTTCACTTCACTGTAAATTAAAAATCTTTAATTCTAAAGATTTAAATTACAGGAACCTGTATGTTATCTAAAATTTTATCTATATGCTGCACACAAAAATGCAGGTCTACAAAACTACTTTTTTCTAAAGCTATACAAATCTGTAGCTTTACAAAAGATTCTAATAAAATTAGCACTTTTGCTAAATTTTATTTGCAACCCGGGTTTCAGTTACATGAAAAGTTCTAGGCATCTCAGTTTCAAAAAAAAAAAAAAATCTTAGTAACCTTACATAGTTTTTGATTTACAGTGCAAAATTATAACTGTTAAATGAGTTTTTGTTGTTGACATTACATAAAATATTCTAGAAATCGCAGTTTGCTAGAAAAAAAATAGCAATTGTTCAGATTTTTTTCTTTTAGTGTTGAGAATTCCGGATATCAACTCTCCATCTTAGCCAGTATTAATTTCATAAAAGTGGCCACCATTTCACTTAGTGGGCATTGGGAAGTCCTACATACCATGCCTATACATACCATGACTTTTATTAAACACACTGTAAAAAATTTGACCCTTTTGCTGCATCGTCACTCCACCATTTTTGTAGAAAACGATTACTTCACTGTACTATGGAGCATTCTCATGGGTCAAAAGAGAGATATTCTGTAAAATCAGGGGAGTGATGATGCAGCAAAAGAGCCAAAAGTTTTAAAGTGCATTCCTTTTATTAGAAATTACCAAATCTATCTACTTGATTTTTTTGTATACATAAAATGCGCTGTAAAAAAAAATCTATAGCCTTACTAAATATTTTTCTGGGAAACTGAGGTTCTCAGAACTGTTTTTGTAACTGCAAAAACAAAAATTCATGTAACAGATGTATGTTTGCACCTTACATCAAAAAATCTGTAAAGTTATTAAGAATTTTCTTAGGAAATTGGGATGCCTAATACTTTTTATGTAACTGCAACACGCGATACAAATAAAATTTTAGCAAAAGTTCTGCAATTTTAGTAGATTTATTTAGTAAAGCTACAGATTTTTTTAGCTTTACAAAAACCAGTTTTGTTGTTTCACATCTTTTTTCGTGCAGTATAAAAATAAAATAGAGATTTCTGTAGATAGAATAGAGATTTCTGTAACTTAACATCCGTAAAATTTCTGATATATTTTTTAAAGTATGAATAATTTCTAAAAAAGAGAAGTGAACTTTATAAAAGTATATTGGATAAAACCTAAGTTCAAAAAAAAGTTCGCTTCAGATTAACCGGGGATATGTGTGAAATATTCTGTCAAGATAATGTCAAGTTCTGGAATAAATACGTTTCCTCCCTCCTGTACCTGTGAGCATTAGAAAATATGCATAGATTTAAAGTTAAAAAAAAAAATACTTTTTTAAAATACCATAACACTATATCAAAATCGCTAACTTTATCAAAAATAATTTCACTGCAAATGTAGTTATTAAAATTGTGATTAAAATGAGTACCCACACTTAATTCCTTTGTTGAATATTTAAGGTCACAATTCTACTTCAAAGTTTTAGCCCAGAGGATGGTCAGAGTGGTCAGTTCAGTGTTCAGAGTGTTGAACTCAGAATTAAATAGAGAAAAACTGGAAATTACTTTAATCCCTTCAGTTTAAATCTAAAATGAATATGCCATGTTTTCTCTTTTACAGAAATACAGAAATCACCCACTCGTGGACAGCCAATCGCGAAGTATAGGAACAGTAAGTCCACGAGAGGAAAAATGGATTGTCTAGCACCGCAGGCTGGGTGGCTATATATGTTTTGACATAAAAGAATACAATAGCTTACATATACTACTTTATTATTTGAAGCAGTAGGGATACATATACATTAATGCAAAATGGATAAAAATAGAAAGATGTAAAAATGTATACAAGTTAAATACAATGTAATATATGCAAAGGTTAATTAAAAAAAAAAGAGAGAGAGAGAGAGTGGGTTATTTATTTTTACATTATTTTAACATAATTTTTAAATAGTTTAATTGACACCAATATATAGATATTTGATTATTTTTATCTATAGTTAAATAGTTATATTTTAATTATCAAATTAATTTTAATGTTATTGATATAATTTTTGGTATTATTATTATTAATATTATTAATATTATTTTTATTTATTTATTTATTTATTTATTTATATTTTTTTTAATAATTATTTATTTTTTATATTTTATTTTTTTATATATTTTTTTAATTTTTATTAATTTATTAATTAATTAATTTATTTTTTTATTTTTATTTTATTTTATTATTTTTTTAATTTTTATTATCCTATATTAAGATAATGAGTTTATACTATGTAAAGTCACAATAAATGTTACTGATTAAAGTAACAAAATGGTATTTTAAGTTAATATGAATGTTATAACCTAATTCTAATTTTAATTTTTTTATTAATTTAATTTTATGTATATATCGATCATTAAATATTTTCTCCGGTTCAATTATATTTCCATTCAGCTTTATCTTTTTTGTTCGTTATGGATAAATCATAGCAAGTTTTTTTTTGTTTCTTCTTTTTCAAATCATTTTTTTCGCCATTTGGCGCGCATGACATTCTAATTTAAAAAAAGAGCAACCCTGCTCTTCCTGCTAAGATCCGTTGCTTGAATTACTAACAAACTGGTTTTTCTACGTGATACTGTTTTAGCTCGTATAGTAAACTATTGCATCCTGCTTTTATAATTTATTAACAATTTTATAGCACTGTCCTCTACATTAATGGGGATAACCAGATAAGTTTCTTCTTTTTATCTCAATATCTTGTTTTCATACTTTTTATCGAAATTGCATATGAATGTCATGTTTATCATTTCCACGTGCATAAATAGGGGTAATTTGTACTCTTGTTACTGACACTATTTGCTGCACGCTATTGTTTTAATATATGTATATTTTCATTTTTCAACTATTTATTTCTATGTTCCTTGTTTAATAATATAGTTTTTGTGTGCTGGTAGCCCCAATTACGTATTATTTTGCAATTTCATGGCTAATACGTGGATGAAACCGCACACTTCATTTGTAGTTCCAAAGCAATTGGGGTCTGACGATTCTGCTCTGTGGACTACAAATTTCCTTTGCATTAATTTTATTTTATTTATTTATTTATTTATTCAGATATACTCGTTTCACTATTTTTTTTTTTATATAATTCAATTCTATTCAAATTCTTCCTTTTGGTTTATTGTTTTATTCATAAAATTTATTGGTGAATTTTGTCTACTTTTAATGGTATTATATATATATATATATATATATATATATATATATATATATATATATATATATATATATATATATAATCTAATATATATATATATAATCTAACATTGCATGAAAGTATTTCTTGAGCAACAGGTGCATAATGTATAAAAATTAAAAAAATCAATGAGCATTAAAATATTAAAATGAAACAACATGAAAGTCACCAGTAAAATATAAGCCATTACTCATCAGCAGGCAAAATGGCTCTATACATTCTCCCCACCATTAAAACACAAAGCATCATCAGCAAGTTTCGTATGATGATAACAAAACTTTGTCTTAAATGTAAAGCAATACATTTAAAAGTTTTTTTTAAATAGTCTTTTTTTTTATAAAAATGTGTAACATAATCAAAATATCAAACACCATTATAAATAAAATCATAATTAACCTTATAATCAAGAAAATAATTTATATTTATGAAATCCAAAATAATTACAATATTAAAATGCAAGCAATTGTCCCACCCCCGCCTGAACCAACTAACTAGCATAAAAAATAAACTTACTACATAACTATGGCGTTATATTTCCAAACGGTGACGAGAAGTTTTAAACTTGAACAAAATCCAGTTCGATTTTCCAGAATCAAATACATTTCGTTCCACTCGTGTCTTATTTCTGTGTGTAATAAGTTAAGTATATTAACTTTTCCGTTGTAAAAATTCTTTTTTAATGAATGCTAATGTTATTAAAAACAAAAAATTAAATTGTACTGTTTGTAATTTTATAAATTGCATTTAAAAACCGTTCTAAACATTTGGTATGAAATCATTAAATTCTACAAATCAGGATTCTAACATACACTGAAAACTTAAATGTACTTCTGGACCTACAGGTAGTCTTTAAAATTCGAATTTCAAAAGCGTCGACTATTTATAGTACTTGTTTTAGAATAATGTGATTTTAGTATTTTATAAACTATGTATATAAAGTTAATATTTACAAGAAGTAAGTATATATTAGGGATTAACTGTAAATCCAAGGACGTTTATGAGAAATATTCAGCCGATAATTGTTAGAAAATATAAAAGAAAGTATTTTTTTATATTTTAGTTTTCAAGGTCCTTTAACAAATTGTTGTTAATTTTAATCAGGAATATTCAAAATATACAAATTTAATTTTGTTTCGTAGAGCCAAGACATTACACTTCAAATAACTAGCTGTTTATAATTTCACTGATTGATTGTTGTATAAAGTATATATATATATATATATATATATATATATATATATATATATATATATATATATATATATATATAATATTGTTTCATTATCATGATTGTCAAAAATAAGAACTTTTCTTCAAATTATGTTAAGTACATCTCTCTTTTAGAAAATAATACACGGATTTAATGATTTTTTCTGCGCGTCGGTTAAAGTAGATATCATTATTCAGCAGGTTCAAATTTACATATTTAAAAGAAATATAGCTTCCAACACTGACGAATTTAAAAATAATTAAAACAATAAATGAATATAAAAGAACCGCTTTACTAACGGGTAATGAAAAATTTATCGAAATATATATATTTTGCTCTTTATAAAATGAATAATGAAAGACAATTATCTCTAATTTCCAGAAGGGATAATCATCTTTTTACGTGGTGTTTAGTAAATAGAAGAAACTAGTTTACTCGACAAGAATAAAGTACTCTAATTCCAGAGACATTTTCTTCATCTCTTTGCTTGATAAACTACAATCGAGTAATGCTCGCTAGCTAAAAGAATCAGATAAATAAATACTCTCGAAATTGCTGTATTGCTCTATTCATTTCAAATACACACACACACAAATAAAAGATAAATAAATAAATAAATAAAGATAACATAAAATGAATAGAAAATATTTTGAAAAGTTGAAAAAATAACCAAGTGGGGATTACAACGCCCCTCTATACAGCTAATAAATTTCAAATGTGTTTTCTAAAAATATATTTAAGACGGATTCGAATGTTATAACGTTACTGATGACATCCTGTTTTGTAAATCATAAAGTTTCTCGTTATCGAACAGATTTCATCAAGAAAAATGTTTTATACATTTTTCTTCATTCAGATAAACTTAAGCAACTTTTTATGTTATTGACCCTGCACTTATCGAGAACGCTAGAAAATCTAGCTTATATGAGAAAGTTGGAGTTATTTACCGGAAAGAAAAATGGGTGACATGAAAGACGTCATATTAATAAAGTAAGTTACTTTGAAGTGATATGAATTCATTCACCCATGATAAGTTTTAAGACATCTTCCGGATGAAATACTTAAACTTGATGAAATTAGTCAATTGATGGATGTTTCTAGTACATGACTTTTTTTTCGTTGTTGTTTGTTTGTTTTATTTGTATAGCAGACTGATAGGTCCCCACTATTTTTTTAATCTCATTTTAATTTATACACACATCTAAGAATTTGTTATTTAGAGAAGATAATTACTAATTAAAGGATCAGGTCTTGTATTTAACATTCGCGAATTTCTTAAAGGCGAATAAATATATCTGTATAAATAAATAAATAAAAAAAAAAAAAAAAAAAAAAAAAAGTAAATCGAAATTTTATTTCGAAATGTTTCCCTGTGTAAATATTTATACATGTAAATATTTTTATATTCGAGAATAAAATTGGCAACATTTTGGACTAAACTTTAATGTTTATTCTTCGCATTCACAAATTTTGGTCTTTTCTAAAGTATTACCTTATTAGATAACATCTCCCATAACCATTACAACAAATGCGCTCTAAGGTGTTCCACAGGTGTTCCATAGTTAAATTAAAAAAAGAAACCCTCTAATTTTACTTTATCGAAGCAGATTCCAACATTTTTTTTCGCATGTATACAACTATTATATTTTAAACACATTAAACACCATATTCTTGAAAAGTTAAGAAAACAGAATTATGTATTCCCACAGCATTAATGATTTTGTGTTTAGTAACTTGTATAACTTTGACATTTGGAAAATTTTTATGCAAGATGAATATTAAAAGTTTCTAAATATTTATGCTCCCTATAAAAAAAGAATCTAAATTTATATTGGACACCCTCGGAACCAGAAGACAAATTTTTTAACATCCTGGGGACGAGCAAACGGTATGCGTGCTGCTTAAGGCGTTCAAAATCTGTGGTTATTCTTATTAGTATATTTTTGTTGTAAATTTCGCTTATTTAAACCAAGGATTTCACCTGCTTTAAAAAATCGGTGATAAAAGATTAAAAATTCTGTAAAAGATACTCGTCCTGCAATTATAAATTACTCATCTATACATGCCTGTATTTTAATTCGTCAGTGCATTAAAATTCTTCTGTAATAAATTATTGCTTATCCAGAAACTGTTTTCAATTTCTCCTCGAAAAGCATTGAGTGTCTTAACAAAAAAAATTATCCTTAGCAATGCTCGAAAATGTATGTTCTCTGTTCAAATCTCTTCCTTCCCTTTTCATCTTTAAAGACCTGACAGATTCTGATAAATGATTTATCTTGAAAGACATGAATTGAAGTAATTTTTATATAAAAAGTTTCAAAATATCATATTTCTTCGACTAAATAAATACCGTTTCTATCTCAATAAAACTGTTTAACTATGGTTTTATTTCTGGGAAATTAACAATCTCAATTATTGGAATTCGAATAATTGGAGTTTATTATATTTGCTTTATCTATTGTGTAAAAGTTTAACCTGTTTATTAATACTTATCAAGAAATGTATGTTCATTACTGTTCTCTTGGATTTCCTAGAGTAAATACGGCTTAAGTTCCCTTAGAAAGACCCACACGGAGAGCACAATCCCACGGAGGGTCTGTATCCCTTGTGTAGATAATCGGCAATCATAAATAACAAACATGACACTGTTGCTTTCATAGCACAATTTTTCTTTAAGCGATAACAAATTTTCAACATATGTATTTTTAACAGAATTCGAAATTCAATTATAACAAGTAGGATATACTCTATTCTCTAAATAATCAATCTGTATACTCTCTTTTCTGGCATTATTATAAGAACGACACTTTTGTGTTTTTATTGTTTTTATCTCTAATGTATTTTCATTCATTTTTTAATGCTTCAATTTAAACTACATTTGTTGTCAATATCCATTCCCGAAGAGAATTTCTTTTGAGATTCCTTTTTCTGCATTGTTACTTGCTCGAAAAGAGTTATTTTTTGTATATTTATGAATTTATATGCTATTTATGATTATATAGTTATATATTATGACTATTATGCAGCTTTTTAAATACACGTAAATCTTTGTTTTTCATTAAAGTTTGAAAAATTAACATTATGAAGCAAAATTTATTATTTTTTTTTTTCAAAAAATGTTGAAAAGTAGTAAAAATTAATACAATCAAAACAATATTTTAGATTTTAAAACAGAAACATTTAATAAATACTGCAACTAAAGGACAATTTATAGCTCCGATAACTACCATTTTTACACTTTCAAGCTCATTATTTGCAGTATCCAAACTGTTAATATAATAATGCCCAAACTGCCAAATTGTAGCAATACTTTTTTTAGAACAATTTCAATCACAGAATATATGTGAAGAAAAGCTTTTGACTATTTTCGAATAACTGCTTTTGTAAATGATGGCGTAAATTAATTACTTCAATATTTTTGGAAAAAAAATTGCTTTGCTATTAAAAATATTAGGGAATCTTTCTTGTTTAAATGAATTTTAAAGAACTTTAAATTTTTAAAATTAATATTAATTAAAAGAATTTTCTAATTACTTTGGTTTTCGAAATGAAAGCAGAAACAATTTAAAAGAAGAATGTTGACAAATTTTTGAAAAATTGTGCATCTTATTGTTAAAAAATATTGTATTTAACAAATATGGTCGTAAACTCTAGTAACTGTTAAAAACAGTATTTTGAAGAACAAATATTTGACAGAAAGTAAATTACAGTAGTGGCCTAAATTGTGGAAACCTAACCTATTTTTGATGTTCGAGGATTTATAACACTAAGTGTTTATAAAGTAATTAATACAATCATATATCATTGGAAAGATGGTTTAATCAATATATTAATGGAATAACTTTTATGGAGAAAATTTTGTAACAGTATCAGTTACAAGAAAGAAAATTTAAATATACAGAAAAAATGAGGTATACAAGCAATCTGCCAGAGGACTTAAGTTCAAAATATTGACTTTTTTAGTTTCAAGTTATATGTTTCACAACGTTTGTTTGGAAATAATAAAAACTAAAGTTATTTTTTAATTTTTTGCTTCAAAGTGTAATATTTGTTTTTTCTTGGACTTTGATTTAAATGTTTAATTTCTGAAACATATCAAGTAAAGTCAAGCTAAGAATATCAGAGTTTCTTTGGATTTGTCTTTCTAAAAATAAACTTCATTTGTTTTTAAATCATTCAAACATAGTATTTTATATTTTGGATTAATTACAGTGTTACATGTTATTCATTCCGCTGAAATATCTTTCCTCCTTTTTTCTAGAACCCATATATAAGTCCGTCTCTTCAAAACGTTTATCCGCTACTGATAAAATATTATTTAATGTTACTATTTACATCTCAAAGGAAGACACGGGAGAGTATTCAAATATATTAAACATTGAAACAGAATACATACACATACATATATTCATAATTTTTAACGATGATTTCTTTTAATATTTAAATTTCGTTTTATTATCTTCTTAACCCGCCAGCATACACGCGTGGTTAAAATCTACACCAATGACATTTTTTCTTTGAAAAAACGCACTTTTTTAAAAATTTTTTAAAATTTTGTTTAAAAAGTTTCTGATCAGCATTAGACTTTTCAAAATCAAACTCGGAAAGGGCTGGGGGAAGAAATGTCTTTTCTTTGTTTACTAGGAGATGAGATATATGATTCTTAATATATAATAATCCCACGCGTGAAGAAACGTTTCATTTCGACAGGTTCATTTTTTATGGGATAACAATAACTAAAATTGTTTTAATGAAAGAGTAAGATAAAAGCTACTTCTATATATTTGTTAAAGCTTGTTAAGTATAAATAATGCACATTTTGTGAAATAATTCATATTTTAAGGGATAAAACAAATCGTTTTCACATTTTCTAAAAATAAACTACAAAATTTAAAAATAAATCAATAACATGACTTTTTTCCTAAAAAAAATAGTTCTGATGAATTTTACAATACAGAACAGTAGATTGCTTTTTAAAAGATGTTTAGCAAAAAATATAATGGGAGACAAAATAGATGAAATCTATTCCTCACGTGTGCTAACATTGCGAAAGCAGGCTCGTGTGCTGACTAGTTAAAAAGTGGCCAGTTTTTAGGTGCATTTTTGTGAATTCTTTTTGAATCATGTAAATGAGTTGGATGGTCAAAATCCATTTCTCTACGCAAATACAGAAAGCATATCAGAGAACGTATTATCATTCTAAAGGTTTGTGAGAAACTTTCTGACAAAATACATTTATTTCCCTTAAACACGGAATTGGATTAAAAATATCAGCTAATAAAAATAATCTTATGTATCACATTGCTTGTTAAAATCTTAGAACCTCCAGGAGCAGCCAAAATCATAGATTTTCTCAAATTTCGTCAGAATTTTTTATAAACAGAAGTCATCAAAATAGCTAAATTTACTGCTGTGAAACATTCTGTACTGTAAATAGTCTATAGCCAAAAAATCGGCAGACTCTTTATATATTTTTTAACATGTACATTTCGTTTTAATTCAAATTTCATTATTTAAATCCAGAATAACTCATATATTTATTGTAAAAAGTTTTCATTAATATGTTTTTTCACGCATTTAGAAAAAAAATGAGCAAACACGTATCAAATAATTTCAAAGATTGCACTACAAAACCCGTGAACATATATAACATTATAAATGTAGGCGTGTTTTCATGCAACGTCGAGTTCCGTTTATTATTATTATTATTATTATTATTATTATTATTATTATTATTATTATTATTATTATTTAAAGTTTTTTTAAATGAAATTTACAATATTTTATATGCATTTTCATACCAGGATTTGTAAATTACAATAAAATTTCACTAAAAAAAAAAAAAAAAAAAAAAAAAACTCGTCATGTTTTAACAAAATAGGGAAAACCTGCTCTGAAAAACCATTGTTTCTGTAAACGATAATCAAACCGCAAAAAATTCAATGTGTGATGCAAATATTTGTTTTAATCACAATTATAAAAATTTAAACCTTTTACTAATATCCAATTTGTAAGTGTTACAATTGCATTTTAAATAAGTGTGATAAAACAACATATTGCATTTTGCAAACATCGTTTGCATCGCATTACTTCAAAATTTGCATGCATCATTGCGGCGAAAGACATAAAACGAAATCATGAAATTATGATTGTACATTCAGATAAATAAGATATTGCCATTAAAGATAATAGGCGGAGCACTTTCAGAGTGCTGAAAGAAAAGAATTAGAGTAATAATAAATTATAAAATTCGTGCTATTTCTATTATTTTATTATATCCTTCTAGACATGAAAAAAATATTTCCCTATCACTTCCGAAATGTGATTTTAATTTTACTTATAAATAAAAAAAAGGTACAAATTTAATATAAAAAATAGATTTTTACGAAACTTTTGAAAAAAAAAACTATTTAAGACTTTTATTTAACCTATTTCTGTACGACAATTTAATTTGTATTTTGAAAAGTCGAATAGAAATATTTTTACTTCATACCGGCCAAAAGACCGAGTGCTCGATTTTAGTGTTAATGGCAACATATCATACAGAGTCTTAAACGAACCATTTGATTAAAGAAATGCAGTTCACAAAGTTTCATCTGTGAACTGATTAAGTCGTGCATCTTCGAAACAAAAGTATAAATAGAAAGACAATTATTGAAATACGGGAAAATAACGAAAACATTAATTATATCATTTAAGATAAAAATAAAAGAAATACATCAATTTAGGGGTTACATTTTCTGCAGCATCTATCTTACTAGAAAAAAATCTCAGCTTTTTTTTATACTTTAAGATACTTTATTTATACTTTAAGATATCCTTTTGATGCATTTGTATTTGCGAATTGCTTGAATATTTTGTCTTAAGAGTCTATTTCATAAAGAGAAAAGACCTATTCCCTAATGTTACTGCTATGGAAGAAATGTATAAAGATATATCGTTTGTATTTTTTTCCAGTAGATAACTGAGCTCAATATGTACAAATGCCGTTTTTTACTTTTTTAATTTTGTTTACATGTAATTTTGATGAGTATTTTTTGATTTTTGGATTTGGTATCAGGAATGAAAGCATCCGCATAAAAAGTAATAAATAAATAGATAAATAAAAGCGAAGACTTTTCGAAACATCAAAAAACGACTTTAGTACATATCAATCTATGTTTTCCAATGCAAAATAAATAAATAAATAAATAAATAAAATAATAATAAAGTAATTAATTAATTAATTAATTGAATAAAACTATTGAAATGCAACCTATACATCTTTATAAATTTCTACCATAGGATTATCGCAGCTAATGAGTCTTTTCGTGTAAAAAAAGTAGCCCCTTAATGGCAACATATCATGACACAAGTAAAATTACATAGTTTATTTAAAGAAAAATAGTTGGAAATAGTTTCAGCTGGGAAATGATTGCGATGGAAAACACTAAAAACACACAATAAATAGTAAAATATTTATGGTATTATAAATAAATAAAAAATGATATCATTATAGATGAATAGCGAAAAAATACGTCAATTTAAGACTTAAAATTTCCACTGCTTCTACCTAACTACATTTATATTTTAAGACCTTCCTTCAATGAATTTGTATGAATAAATATCTTGTATATTTATTTTATACCTTTTTTGAGTTTTTGAATAGAAACAAATTGTTTAAGAATTTTACGAATAGTCTATCTAAGAAACATATCGACAGATAATAATTTTAATTTTTTAAAAATGTACTTTGTTAGAATATAACAGTTCTGTTACATATTATAAAAGCTATGTGCTGCATTTCACTTGAGTGGCATACAGAAGTAATTAGAGGCAATTAATGTCGAAAAACAACATATCCAAAGCAAATTAAAATTTTTGCAGTCTCGATTAAATCTCAAAGGAAATTTAAAGAAAGAAAGTTTGACAACATAATTAGAAACTTATTTGATATGATTTTCTCAACAATAAAAGTACGTATTGAAATTTAAGAAAAAAACATGAAATATTAAACTATATTAAATAATAAAAATAATTAAATATACAAAACAACACAAATAAAATAAAATTTAAAAAGTGATATCTGAACTCAAATTAAGTATAAAAATGGATAATTTTAATTCAAATATATGTCTAGCTAACCAATTGCTACCTTAATGTTAAACAAAAATATTAATGCGGGTACTCATTTTATTCAGATTCTTAAGCTCTACGACATTTGTACTGACAATGTTTTTGTTAGAGTTAGCTGTTTTGAGATGTTCTTAAGGTAACTCGACCCTCCCTGGCTTCAGGTTCTAGATTAGTAATTAGATAAAATTTTAAAATAGGAGTGCAACCTTAGTGTTCAATAACAATACTAATGTGGGTACTGATTTTATTCAGAATTTTAAGCTCTACAACATTTGTACCGAACATGTTTTTGACAACGATAGCGTTAACTGTAATGATATTTTATTAAGGTAAAAAAAGATGTGTTTTTACTAAAAATTTGTACATATATCCTGATGCTCATATATGTTCGGAAACTGCTCATGATGAAATATCATTTTCGTTTTAATAAGAACAAAACATCTGAATAAAACTCTTTTTAACCCAGACAATTTTCAAAAACTTCTAGAAAACTATGATATTCTAAACAAAAATATTTTGTTTATTTATAAGACTTTGGCTAAATCTTATATATATATATAACAATCTAAATTGCATGAAAATATTTCTTGAGCAACAGGTGCATAATGTATAAGAATTTAAAAAATCAATAAACATTAAAATACTAAAATGAAACAACATGAAAGTCACCCAAGGTTCGTACGGGTCCTGGAATTTCATGACCAGGAAATTCAATAGCCCCAGTATTTTCTTATAGAAAATCTATGATTATTGGGTACCCGTACGAACCATGTCACCCGTAAAATATAAGCCATTACTCATCAGCAGGCGGAAAGGCGCTATACATTACCCCTCACCATTAAAACACAAAGAATCATCAGCAGGTTTTGTATGATGAGACAAAATCAACCTTGCATTAAATGTAAAGCAATACTTTTAAAAGTTTTTTTTTTTTTTTTTTTTTTTTTTTTTTTTTTTTATAAAAATATGTAGCATAATCAAAATATCAAATACTATTATAAATAAAATCATAATTAACCTTGTAAGAAAAAATAATTTATATTTATGAAATCCAAAATAATTACGATATTAAAATGCAAGCAATTGTCCCACCCTCGCCTGAACCTACTAAGTAGCATAAATAATAAACTTCATAAGTACGGCGTTATATTTCCAACCGCTAACGGGGAGCTTTAAACTTAAACAAAAAAAAAAAAACAGTGTTAAAATATTTAACTTATTAGAAATATTGAGAACAATTTTCCATATTATTAATGCATTTATTTATTATTACATAATTTCTGGTTAAATCGTTCATAATAAAAATGGTTCTCTTTCCGGCGATGCAAGTTGAAAGAAAACTAATTATCGAAAGTGTAAGAATTTTTAAAACAAATTCTATTGAATTAAATTTCAGCTTTTATAACTTTTTGCTTTTCAAAAAAAAAAAAAAAGTATTTCTAATTACCATTGTATTTATTTTGTAAATACATATATGTATATTCTTTATCGATTTATGTTTTTAAAATGCACATATATGTTACGGTCAATCTGATTAATCGGTTATTATTAATAGTAACCGGTTACAATTAATAATAACCAAATGATATCCGAATAAGCCAGCTAATATGATATATTTATGTGAATTTATCAAATTAACTGGTTATTATTAAAAAAAGCAAGGTTGGTAAATATTATAAATTTCTTGAGATTTTTATTTTATATTCGTTTTTCCTAAATATTCATTAATAAAATATGTATTTCAAAGCTGTATTATTTATTGTTTGAATATTTCAGTGTTTCAAATTTTTATCTAATTCGTTCAATAAGTATAAAAATAATTATTTTAAACTGTTTAGTATTTTGCGCTTTATTAAAATAACACTTCTTTTGATTGAGTGTTATTGCCTCTTAACAATTATTTTTGTTTTTAAATCTAAATTGTAATGAAAGTACATATTTTTGTAAAGTATATATTCATTACTAAGCTTAATTAATCACTTTGATCGAGTTTCATCAGTTATTATTAATAATTACCGAAATTATCAAAATGAACCGTAACATATATACTTTAAATAATAGACATATATTTCTAAGAAATATTGCACCTATACACAGAAAAAAATCAAATTAAAAAAAGTTCTTTCAAAGCATATTTGATAAATACATCGTAAACTGCCTTTCCATGATTCTTACAACATTTTATAAAGAAAAACTTAATTATAAATATGTTTGCAATTCTTTTAAATGATAAACACTGTTCAATGTATTATAAGTGAATTAAATCAACATATTATATTACTTTAAATATTGCTTAAACTGCAGTGAAACCTGGAGCTTTGAGCTGAGTCAGACCTTAATACGGGCTTGTCAGTGAGAGGATAAGGATGTTTCAGTTTTTTACATTCCATTTTTATTTATTTATTTATTATATTTTTAATGTTATCTTTCATTATTTTTACACATTTTTACTATGTTAGATATCTTTATTATTGTTTTGTTTTTATATGATACTTACATTTTACATGTTATATATCTTTAATAAGTCGCTATGTAACTTTCTAAATCAAATTCATACTTTTTCAAAAATTGTTTAGAATGAAAGGAAGTTGCTAGAATCATATTTTTAATTTATGGCTTAAATATGACAGAAATGAAATTTTTATTTTAATATTTGAATAAATTTCAAGCAATAATAAATGTTTATTAATATTAGTAGTTAACCTCCACAATAATAATTATGCGGAGGTTAACTACTTCGGGAAGAGCGTCTTTTAAATAATTTTTAGTCTTCTATAACCGGTCTTCTAAAGCAGAAATTTTGCACAGTTGAATTTCAAAAATCCTTGGATTAAATAGGGCAAAATTTGCTATAAAAAATATTAGTTGGAATAATGAAGGATTCTTAATGTCTTATGCGGTGCATATACAGGTCGCTCGTCTCCAAGTAGTTAAAGAAAAGTAGTAGGATATATCGTGAATGAATTAAAGGAGTTATATTTAGCTTTATGAAAAGCTCAAACTGACGCATTAATGCTACAAATAATTAAAATATCAAGCAAAATACACTTTAATTTAATCTTGTGATTTTACAAATGTTCAAATTTGGAATATAATAAATTAATTTTACATTTCTTCTATAACGTACCAATTTATTCAATCTCGTTTAATTTATTAATACATGTTCTGTTAACACATCAGCGTCTTTACTTAATATTTTCTTCCTTTTTTTCTGTTTTATTAATAACAACATATTAACGATAGAACCTTGTTTTTATTCTAAAAAAATGTATATTGTATATTTATTAAGCAAACATGAAAAATATTAAACTTTAAAAAACCTTGCCTGTTTTAAAAGATTACCTTTTTTAATAATATGCCAGCAAAAACTAATTTGCATAAATTTGCAAAAATATTTAGAAAATAAAAATACTTATACATGACAATAGGTAAGATAATTATCGTATGTATAAGTTTGTTGAGGCAAATTTTTAATAGGATTAATTTTTCAATTTTCTGTAAACGTCATCATAAAAAATGTTACTACCCTTATATTTTATTTACTTCATTAAAATTATTATTTAAGTAAATTTAATCTTTTATTACATTAAAATGCATTTTTAAAATAAGATTAGCCTATATATTAGGCAATTGCACACGAAAATATCATTTAAGGGGGAGAGGGGGAATAAAACTAATGATATATTTAATTTGAGGGTATGATTCGAAAGCTTGAAACTTATATTTTTATGTTCTATAAAAATTTCCTAATATCAAAAGTGCCTTCCTCTTTACATCATGTAGATTACATCAAGTTTTCTGACAAAACAAATTCAATAAAAATCAAAAGAATATTGCCCAGTTAAACTGATGGCATTGAGCTCACAGGCTACGCATACTAATTGTACATTACAGCCTTGTATTTTCGTTAATTCCGTTCGAAAAAAAAATTAAGAAGGGGAAACAGTTCTCCCCTTTCTCCTTTTTTATACTTAATCATTGAACTTCCTAAACTATCAAGTACATGCTTTATCATATTAAAAAATCTATATTCAAAATTCAGAGCAAATCGGATAATTCTTAATAAAAACCCACTTAGCATTTATATAATTTAAGAGGAGTTATTCCCCTCTTTTATACTTAACCATTAAACTTCCAAAACTATTCAGAGATTTGAAAGAAATCTGACAATTCTGATTGAAAAATTCATTTATGCAAGTTAAGGAGTGGGGCATTAGAACCCCCGTTCCCCCTGTTTATGCTTATTCAATGAACACCTAATAACAGCTACGGACTCGCCTCATCAGAATGATCCTATATCTAAATTTTGAACGAAAACTGTTAATTCTGCATGAAAATCCCGTTTATATCAATTAAGGGGGGGGGCATGAGCCCCCCGTTCCCCCTATTTATACTTATTCAAAGAACACATAATAACAGTCACGGAATCGCCTCATCAGAATGATCCTATATCTAAATTTTGGACAAAAACTGTTAATTCTGCATGAAAAACCCATTTTTTCTTTCTTTCTAACCGATGGCCAGGCCCCTACCTGCCGAGTTATCTCAGCTTAACGGGTTAGATACCTGGTATCGGGGCGGTCGACCGCCTAATTGCCGCGTAGCGGCAATAAACCTGATCTCTTTGCTACGCATGCCATCATTTCTGCAGTACTTGCTTGTCGTTGAGCATACTTTGTTTCGCCTGTTAATTAATGGTACATCCTGTTGTTTGAACTGTAAATGGCTTCGCAAGATGGTCTCGTAATTTAGAGCCTTGATCTGATGACGAGACCTTCACCTGGCAAGGCACCTCCAGAGGTATAATTCACAGATAACTTGGAGGACTTTGCACCCACGACGGATTTTCCATGCACCAGGCGCCATTAGCGTACATGATGTAATTTTTGCCGGCAAAGTGGCGAACCACTAAGACAAGTACCCGGGTCGGCTGTTTAGGTTAAGTGCTTTGTTGGTAATCTTTGTGGTTTTTTGCACATTGGGTTAACTCTGTGATTTATTGCCGCACACCTTGTACTCATCTTACCAGACGAAATGGGACTGGATGTTTTTGAGCCTAAACAATGGTACTGAACTTAGCTGAATGTTGGGAAAATTTTGAGAGAATAAAAAAAAAAAAAAAAAAAAAACAGAAAATGGCCGAAAAGCTAAGTCGTACCGCTGATGGAGGGAAATTTTTGCGCCAAATAGCAAGGCAAACGAGAGCGTTGCAGAGAGAGAGACAAGAACCCACCTTTCTACCGTACCCCACCGAGAAAAACTGGCTCCCTGGATTGCCCCATTAGAGCGAGTCCGGTATTTTGTGCGGACAGAGTCCTACTGCACCAAATAAAGAGGCGAGCTGTCAAAAAAAAAATAATAATAATAATTAAATAAATAAAAATTAGTAATAATAAAATAATAAAAAAATAGTTAAATGAAGAATTAAAAAAAATAAATAAAATAATAAATGAAAAAACTTAAAATAAAAGCAGTTTTTTTTTTGGCATTAGGGGATTCCTAGACTTTTTATATATATATTTTTTTTTTATAACACAACACAGTGGACGGACAAGCAGTGTCGGGGGCGTTTGAAGCTTCTTACTATGTCATATTGCACAACTTGCTGAACCGTTGGTAATATTCGTTGTGCATGCAATTCATGTGTTGCGGGGCTCCTATTGCGGCCATGGTTACAGCTGATGTTGTGCGACTACCGCACACTGCTGAAGAACATAAAACATATACAAACATTTTTTTTTTTTTTTTTTTTTTTTTTTTTTGGCGAAAGAAAAAAAAATCCTAGGCTTTTTTTTTTTTTTTTTTTTTTTTTTTTTTTTTTTTTTAACATAGAACATATAACACATAACATACATTATTATGTTTCTGCTGGGTTATCAAAATGAGAGGGCTTTCTGTTTTATATGTTTGTTTTCTTTAATGTTGTGATACTGTTGCATTTTTTTTGGAGCCACCTGATTACTGTTTTTGCTTTATTTTGTACGTGTTTGTTTTTACCTAATTGTTCGTGCCATAGTTTATCATTATTTGCTGTTATGTTTACCAGGTGGTACTGTTGGGTGAGTGGGCAGTGGAGGAGATAATGTTTAGGCGTACCCTCCGTGCCGCATGCACAGTCCGGAGTGTCCGCTTTATTAAATCTCTGGAGATACGCTGGAAATGCTCCATGTGCTGTGTAGAGTTGTGAGAGTAAAAAGTCACTTATGAGCCTGCTTTCACCTACTGTTGGAAAATACTGATGTGTTTCCCTGCCTGTATCCCCGTAATCCCACTCGAACTGCCATTGTTTCATTGTTAGCTCTTTGAGTGTCCGTTTCAGTTTTGAGATTGGCTTTTTCATATAGTATTTGTTTTTTTTTATTTATGTTTTCCGCTGCGGTTTTGGCTAACTCGTCTACATCCTCGTTTCCTTGGATGCCCACGTGCGCCTTGACCCACCTGATTTTAAACTTATTGTTGGATTCTCTAATTAAGTTTTGTATTTTATCTACTGTTTCATTGACATTAAATGGCTTTTTTAGTGATTCTATGGCTGATCTGCAATGCGAGCGTATGCTGTATGGCTCACCTATTGTGTTGCCCCATTCCGCTGCTTTTTGTATTGCCAGTAGTTCGGCCTGGAAAACGCTGTTGCATTCTCTTAGGGCCACTGACCATGTCATTATTTTTTGGTTATTTTTGTATGCTACAAAGGCCGAACCTGTAGCGCCTGATTCCAATTTGGATCCGTCCGTGTAGGTAACTACTTCGTGCATGTTATATCCAATCCTTGGTTCAATTATTTCGGCTGGGTGATTTGCCCATATATTGATTTTCTTTTCATGTTCAAGTTGGTGCAGGACCTTGTTGTGTATTTTTGTGTTTTTTCTAAGTCTTGCGATTGTTCCATAGGCTGCCTCGTAATTGACTTTGAGGTGGATTGGAATCAGGCCCGAGAGTACCAGAAGTGCCGAGGTGGGGGCCGTTCTATAAGCCCTGACTATGGCCAGTGCAAAATGCCTTTGACAACTAGAGAGTATCTCTTTGCTCCTTCTATTGAGCTCGTGCCCCCATATTGGGGCCGCATAAGTTAGCGTTTTTTCCACTACTGTTGTGTACCATATCTTGATAATGTTAGGTTTTAATCCCCAGCCCTTTGCCGCCATATAGTCCAGGTTTTTGAAGTTTGATCTAACTTTGCCTGTTTGTGTTGCGCAGTGAGGTACCCAGTTTAGATTTTTATGCAATATCACTCCCAGATATTTGATATGTTCTTTCACATTTAGAGATTGACCGTTTAACTCTATGCCCTCTATTACATTGGTGTTTTCTGTAGGTAGGTTCCTCATATGTCCCCTGTTAAGATATAGTAGTTCTGTTTTTTCTTTATTCAGCGTTAGGCCATTAGCCTCTATCCATTCGTTAAAAGCTTTGAGTATTCTATTTGCGAGTCTTCTAAGTTTATCTTTTGTTCTTCCCTTGAGTATCAGAATAAAGTCATCCGCGAATGCCTGTATCCTGACATGTTTTCCCCAGTGTTTTTTTAATGCTGTCTCTGCGATTAATAGCCATAGAAGCGGGCCCAGGCAACTTCCCTGGGGGCAGCCGCCGAATGTCTGTTTTGCGATTTTGATCCCATTTTCCTCTAGTGAAACGTATCTTTGTTGTAAGAAACTCACTACCCAGTTTATTAAATAACCCAGGCAGGGAGATTGTTTTATATTATCTATTAGTATTGGCCAGCGTATGTTGTCGAAAGCCCCTTTGATGTCCATGGCTATTAAGAGTGTTTGGTAGTTGTTAGCTTTGTCTTCTTTTATTGTTTTAATTAGATTGTCCAGTGCGTGTTCCGTGGAGAATCCCTGCTTGAAGCCATATTGTTTATCGCTCCAGTATTTATTTTTATTAAGATGGTAGTTTATTCTACCATGTATTATGCGTTCTAAAATCTTACTTATTGCCGGTAGTAAGCACATCGATCTGTAGTTTTTAGGGTTTGCAGGGTCTTTACCCGGCTTGTGAAAGAGGACCACTATTCCGATTTTAAATGACTTGGGGAAGTATTCAAATTTTAAGCATGTATTGAGAAGTGTGAGCAGTAGTTGCGGGGCGGCATTGTTTATGCTTTTCATTAAGTTATAGTCAATGAAGTCATAACCTGGTGCTTTGTTTTGTTTGATGTTTCTGATTATTCTATTTAATTCCGCCTTCGTAACTACTGGTGGTTTTGCATCATCTTTTTTTTTTATTTACTGTTGTTATGTTGTGGGGGGGGGGTGTTCTGGTCTGTTATGTATAGATTGTCTAAAAAGTGTGTCAGTGAAAAACCCATATCCATTAAGGGGAGGGGCATGAGGCCCCTTTCCCCCTCTTATTCATATCGAATGAACTCCAAAAACTAATCAGGGAAGCGCCTTATCAGGATATACCTATATACAAAATTTCAAGTGGATCCGATATTTTTATCATGAGTTATCGCACGAACGCACATACATACAGAATGGACGGGCACATAAGCTCTCAGGCTATGATAGCCTGTGAGCTAAAAACTGTACATGTTTATGAGTACAAACAGCGACTCAAAAGAAAAAAAAAGTATGTAAATAGATTAATTCAAATAAATTTTTTAAACTTTTTTCTTGAAATAAAATTTATTTTAAAAGTGAATTTAATTTTTAATCCATAAACATTTTGAAGCACTAAAAATCTTAATGTAATGATGTGATAATTCTGAATTTCAATTAGAAAAAGACTCCCTGAAATGCGTAAATGACGTTTACGCATGAAAATGAATGAAACTAACACAATAAAGCATTGTTTACATCAGATACACACTTTCTGTTTTGCTTATAAAAATGAAAATTTAATTGGCCTGCCATATGACACAAATCCGTTAGTTGCTAAATCTGTGTGTAAATCGGAAGAAATGCTTATTTGGGATATGTGAAGATTACAGCGATATCAGTAGTTTTCTTTATAATCTAATTCTATCACAACATGCAAAAAGTTCAGCAATCTTTTTCCAATGGAATACTGGTAATGAAAATGCTTTAATTGAAACCACACTTTATAATGGAAAGCAAGAAGTTTTAAATTAGTTGCCAATGTTACAGGGACACTACTTTGTTTCAAAAATTCAACTTCAGAAAATAAATTTTAAGCTAGTTGGATGTGCCAATCCTCAAGCTTTCTTCTATCTCATAGTTATATTTTAATATTTAAGAAAATAGTTACACATGTTAATGCTTTAATAATTTTAATTTAATACTATACCAAATTTAATTTTCATTTTAAATTTCTGCTTCAGTCAGTTAAACGGAGTTGCAGTATAGTTGCCAGAATATTTTGTGTATCCCTGTAAATACTAGCTGCTTTCTATTATTCAGAAAGTAAACCTTAGCAACGTATATCAATTTCATAAAATATGAAAGTGTTTAATATAATTCCAACAAATATTTCCTTTTATACCATTATGTAATGTAATATTTTTGCGAGTTCCTGTAAAATAATAAAAAAAATTTCTTGCACCATAGAGAGTACAGAATGTATATTTTAATATAAACTTTATGTATGCATGTCAATTTTATAATGTTCAAAAGATTTTAACATTATTAAAATACACTTACACCATTGGGCGTAATGTAACTGAATATTTCCTTTAATTAATTAAGAGAGAAACATGATTTAAACTACTTCATGTTTGTTACGTTAATCTGAATGTGTTGAAAAATAATTTACGCTTGAAAATTTGGAAAGTAATCTATGCTTGACGCATGATGTTTTCGTCCCTTTTTTGACAGTTTTTTTTTCCATTAGATTACCAAATATACTTCATATGCTCAGCATTTATTTAATTTTAGAGAATTGCACATTTAAAAAAATGGTAATTCATTTTAATCTAATAATTAGGTTGGTGATTTTTTTTCAAAGTGATCTTGAGAACTTTTTATTTAAACATTCGGAAGTTTTATGAATTGGTATTAAAGTTTCATTAATATTTAAAGTTTTTTAATGCAATTGAAATTATTCTAAACATTGTCCTTCACCTACACGGTAAAACGCGACAAAAATATTCTAAATACCAATTTGAAAACTTGCTTGTTCAAATGTAAAATTTATTTTTCTTAATTACGTTGACGGTAATAATTTTCTGTACACCATTTTTTTTTTTTTTTAGAATTCATTTTGCTTTTCATATTCAAATTAAATTATCTCCAGCTGCTTAATAATTTGCTTTATAAAAATTTAATGCCAAACGTAAAAATACGTTATGAATTTTGAAATGCACACTTGATAATATAAATCAATATAAATAAAACATCAAACTGGACAATATAAATAAAACATCACCAAAACTGTAATCGAAACTGAAACTATTGTCATCGAGCACAAGAAAAAATCCTTTATTTTATAGAAGAGCAGCAGTAGAGGAATCTAATGATTCATGTCTGCCGGAAACCAAGGGTAAAGGGTAAGCCAAGGGTAAGTCAAAAATTGATACCACAAATGACTGACTTGTAGGTTTAGCATTGTGTTTTCCTGCACCCAGTATTATGTGTATTCCTACTTTTGATTGTACGGCAAACACAATGCTAAACATAAGAGTGAACCACTTGGGGTATTAATATTTGGCTTATGCACGACTTCGCTTCCGGCAGACATGGATCATTAGATTCCCCCTATTACTACTCTTTCATAAAATAAAGGAATTTTTCTTGTGCTCGATGACTTAGGGTTTTTTGCAGTCGGAAAGTTTTATCGTCAGTGTTTTTAAGGGTGATTATTTTCTTAAAGCATGTTTTCCTTATTTAATTGCAAGTACCTGCGATAGCATACTATGAAATTTTCTTAAATAAAAATAGAGATACTAAAACCCAAATATCTGTAATAACTAAGGCGTCTCATCTTTAAAGTGTAATGCCATTTGTGAGTCTTGATATATTATATCCCAGTATAATAATCCCAAATATAATAATCCCAATATAATAATCCCAATATAATTAATCCCAATTATATTCGATTCAATAATTAAATAATATAATAGGAAACTCATGTATCTTTTTAACTAAGTTCATGTGAAATACAACTTTATTCATAACACTTCTGAATCTAACAATAACACATTCCTGCCAACTGCCTTTAATAATTGTTTGCTGGAATCGGAACATTTAAGAACTAGTTAAAGAAACTTGCACAGTTACAGGTACTCTACAATGTGTAATTAAAAAGTTATGTTTAAGCATTATATTTTATTTAACTAGTTTTGTTGAAGAAAGATATATTTAACTTTCCAAAGCACCTATTCCTTTTTCAGCCATTTTTAGAATGGATATTATGACTAATTTGCTTTAACTCATGTAGGATAAAATCATTGAAATTAGAATTGCCAAAACTAGATTCTTAATGTCTTTAACAAAGAATTCCAGTTATAGCACTGAGCAGAAGTAATGTGCAATTTAGAAAATTGCATGTTTTAAATATTTTGAATGAAATTTCGGAAGTAATTTCTATGAGAAAACTTTTATTGCATATTTCAGAAAACAATTAGAGATGTAAGAAAATGGGTAATTTAAAAGAATCACTTTATGTTATAACTGCTTGAACTTGCTAGATATCAACAATGTATTAATGCAAATGTTATACATTCAGAATTTAGATGCAACAGTGTTTAAGAAAATTATATTTTTTATCAGCTACAAGAAGAGGGATTTTAAAGAATCACCGAAACACCATTAGAAATATCGAAATATCTTCCTTAATTTGTTTTATTAATTCAGTAATTTCTTTTTTAAGCATTTTCCTTTTTTAAATATTTTCCTTTTTTTCTAACTTTTCCATCTTTTTTTCATGTCAGAAATTTTAAACTGCTATTTATGATGATAGAAGAGCATCTTTAAATATACAATTACCTGCATAGACTACAAAACACAAGCTATCTTTGCCTTAATATTATTATGTTATGGTATTTATTTATTACACTTTTTTTTGATAAAAATATATTTAAAGAAATATTAATTAGTTTTTCTTTGCTTTTAAATATCCCGCCATGGATACAATTTCAAGATTTAATTACAAGATATAAGTTTATTAAGTACAATTAAGTAGAATTAAGTATTAGTTAAGTGTATATTTTAATAAGAAAAAACTGTTTTGGTACTATCACACCACAGAACCTCTTTTGCAACGATTTTGCTCAAATAAAAGTCTACTGTTCCCTTAATGTGTAACGATAAGAATAATACATGCTCTCGTTCAATTGTTCTTGCCGATCTCGTATTGTAATTATTCTTTAAAAAGTTGTTATTGAAGATACTTTTTATAACTTTTTGAAAATAACAATTTCATTAGAATACAAAAGCACATATTTTTGAGTAATAACAGAAAACGTGAAAGAAACTGGACTAATCGGTTTCTTAAGATTTAAGCTTGGTAATTTCTTTTAAAATGATTAAAATAACGGGAGAACCCGACAAACTCCCCGGTGGATGCTGAAAAGACTATTTGCTTTTTCGTCACTTAAAATTATATAAATGTCTGAAGTATCTTTGAAAAAACGAAATAGCAATCGTAACTCCAAAATATCTTTTTATTCAAATTTATGTACATTGTTATATATATAGAAATATATTTATGTATTATTTTTAATTATTTTTATTAATTACATTATTAAAATAAAAATATAGATTTATTTACATTTATTACATATATATAAATATTTATAAATGAAAACAAGTGGTACAGTGTCATAAAAAAACATTATACGCATTACTACACAATTAGATTTTTCATTTTATGACTATTTTTTCTATAATCTTCAATCAAGTAAAATATATGCGTATTTTTAATGACTGTTAAAATACATTTTTAAATTTCTCATAAATAACCATTTTAAAGTAAAATACTTTTTTAAACGATAAAAATGCATGCCTACCATATATTTCAAAAAAAAAAAAAAAATCTTTACACTGCATTTTAATCTTTTTTATTTACATTTTACTGGAAAGATTTGTCAGTAAAAAGAAAGACTAAAATATTTACAAAGTACAAATAACAAATATTCTGCAGGCATTTATTTTCATGCATAAAAAAATGCAATAAACATTATAATCTTTATTAGTAAAAGATTCAGCTTTTTTTTTTTTATTTATGTGCTTGAAATTCGCCCATTGGTTAAAAGATAAAACATTATTTAAATCAATAATTTAAAATACGAAAGATAAAGATAAAGCACTGCAGTAAAAATAATAAGTATTTCTTTCTTTCTGTCTGTTAGTTGTGTGGTTTAATTTTTTCTAACAAACTGTATATTTTAATTCTTAGATGTGCAGTTTAATTCTTAAATTTGATAAAACATTAATATTCTTAATGTTAGCGCATTGTTAACACAACTCTAAAATTAATGTTTATAACTTTGGAAACTTTGGGTTATAACCAAAATCATATTAAGTTGAAAGAAAATAAATTTACAGTAGTACGAACAAAAAAGTATCGCGAATTCTTTTGAACTAGCTTTCGAATAAATCATCACCATCAACAGTGCCTCAAATCACTGGTTTACAGCGTTAGCTTCAGCCATCAGCATAGTAAGATATAAAAAATATTGTTAAAAATACCATAAGAAAATAAAGAAATGTTCAAGAAATTTTGAAGGCATTTTCTTTATGATGCGCAATGAACACATCTTATCACTTTAAAAGCAGACGCAAGACGAAAAGAAATGGGATGGGAATCGACAAGTTGAAGAAATAGTCAGTATGTAGACAGGAGACATTAGCCAATTACACAAAAGCACTAATCAATAAAAGGTACAGAAAATAGAATGAGAATTATGAAGCGAATTAAATAAAAAAACAGAATAAAAAAAGTTTAATAAAAGAGAACGAATATATAAAAGAAATAAATCGCAAAAAAGTGACAGCTTGAGGCAAAATGAGGAAAAAGACAATGATAAATGCAGATAAAATAATATAAGAAATGACAAGGCAAAAAAATTCAAGTATAATAATTAAAAATAATAAATGCGAACAAATAGAAAAATTATATATAAAAACATATAAACGCCAAAAACAAGTATTAATTATATTTAACCTTCTCAGTCCTGCGACAAATACTATGTGAGACAATAAAAAAAACAGTTTGAAACTACTATAAAACATCTTCAATGATATGAGTCTATTTATCGATGTTTGTGATATACGCACATTTATTTAAAAAAGTCTAGAAATATTTTTAAGAATTATAAAAGTATTGAAACTAATTTAACAGGCATTAAGTGTCTCCTAAAGGCAACACCGGGATTTAAAAAGTCCAAAAAGTTTTTAAATAGGTTTTAAGTAAAACTTAAAAAAACAGCAATGAATTAGAATGAAGCTACAAAAACTTTTGTAGGTTTTGGCAGTTGGTTTCGATCAGAGTAACGAAATGTAAAAATCAAATGTACAAAAACATTTGATAACTTAACACGTACACTCCCCCACCGGACCTGACGCCACAGTATACAGAATGTAACTCATTCAAAAAATACAGCTGGTTTAAACTTATGTATAATGTATACTAAAAAAGCAATAAAGTTATACTACCCAAACTTGAGAGACACAGCCACATAAAACAAGCAAAATCCAACTTTCAATAATCAGTTCATATATATATACAGAAACTGTTTGAATGTTTTGCTTTTGTATTGGACTATGCACCCCTGATGAGCAGTTTAATAGAAAAGCCTTCTACTGTCTATGTATCTATTTACCTTTCATAATTTTGGTAATCTACTTACTCTCAATATCATTTCAAACTTCAAATGATATTAATAAGATTTCATATTTCATGTTAATTATACTTAAAGACAGTATAAATACTTCAATGAATATTGTTATGGTAATATTTGAGTTACTTTGGTTTTATTTGTAAAAGTACTTAATATATATATACCTACATACACTATATGGCCAAAGATGACCGTCCACTTGCAATTTTTGAAATTTTGTTGAATATCTAGAAAAATACATGAGGAACTATCCTAAAACTCTTAATGTGTAAACATAATACTACAAGTCATATATTTCCGTGAAGCTATTTTCCCCGAACTCTATAGGGGACGGGCAAAAAATTAAAAAATTACGAATATTTTTTAGACAACCCTATCAAAACTAATGTAGCAAAAGCGCCCAAACTGTAGATTATGATTAAGTGGATTATTGCAATAAACTGTGTTCATTTTTATACCGATAGCATGAGTATTCATAGAGAAATTAAAGTTTTTATTAAAAACATTCCCAAATTTTTCCAAGTTATTTGCTAATAATTTGCAAAGTTCTTAATATAAAATAATATTCTTTTCCGAAAATAAGACATACAATATTGTACACAATATACTATAATCGAAATTAAAAAGTAATAAAAATTGTGAGAAAAATGAGCAGGTTTACTAAAAAATTTTTCATTGCGTATGCGTGAAGGTTATCAAAATTGCATTTGCATATTATGTTAGCTAAATGTATCGAGCAACTTTTGTAAAACTTTCAAAAACATAGCTTGAAAATTCTCAAAATAATCGTCGAGAGAATACGTTAAAAATCCGTTATTCCCAAAATAAAGCAAAAAGATGAGGGATTGTATCCATTTATCCATTGATTAGTACCAATATAGCATACACAATATGGCACATACTATTATATTTGGATACAACCCCTCATCTTTTTGCATTATTTTTGGAATTTTGAAATTATTCTCTCCATGACTATTTTAAAAATTTTCAAGCTATGATTTTGAGACTTTTACAAAAGTTGCTCTATACATTTAGCTAACATAATATGCAAATGAAATTTTGATAGCCTTCACGTATGCGCAATGAAAAATTATTTAGTAAACTTTATTTATTTTTATTTATTTATTTATTTTTTTTTTTTTTATTATAGGATATTGTGTACAAAGTTCTTTGTCTTATTTTCGGAAAAGAACATATTTTACACTAAGAACATTGCAAATTATAAGCAAAAAACTTGGAAAAATTTAGAACTGTTTTAATAAAAGTTTTAATTTCTGTACGAATATACATGCTATCGGTATAAAAATAAACACAATTTATTGAAATATTTCGCTTAATGATAATCTACAGTTCGGGCGCTTTTGCTAAATTCGTTTTGATAGAGCTATCCAAAAGATATTCGTACTTTTTCAATTTATTGACGGTCCCCTATGGAGTTTCGGGAAAAAAAAAAATTCACGGGAATATATGACTTGTAGTATTATGTTTACACACTGAGAATTTTAGGATAATTCCTCATGTACTTTTCTAGATATTTAACAAAATGTCAAAAATCGCAGTGGACGGCCATCTTTCGCCATGTAGTGTATATATATATATATATATATATATATGTGTGTGTGTGTGTGTGTGTGTGTAATAATACGGCGATTTGCTGTAACAATACATCGGTTCTAGTAAGATAACATCTTTGCTAAAAGAATAAGTCTTTTCCTTTGAAAATAATAAACAGGCTCAGCAGTCGTCGTTGTAAACCATGGATTTGTGTTCCTTGGGAGTTTCTTTAAATAAAATGCAAGACAATCAGTTTTTAGTCCTTTATTATTTAGAGCACGACCATAAGTTACTTCACATGTCACCAGTCTACAAAAATTAATATTAGACAACTCGCTCTTAAGACTGCATCATCTTAACGTTCAAAATGATTCCAAATCTGAGACGGGCCTCCTAGCATTTGAAAGATTAGCTGCATGCTGAACGCTCTTGCAAAGCAAAATGAGTCTCTCAAATTCCAAGCTAAATTAGCCTCTCCCCTTTTTTACGTAAGAAATTTAAAGATCCATTAGGATAATTTTCAACGCAAAGGTAATTCAAATCACTAACTACTATTGGTCGGTAGGCGTGGTTAGATGCAGGGAATCTTTACCTGATCGCGTAATAGCGTAACCTGCTCACACGCAAGGCGTATGAATATCCCCTAGAAGACGATTAATTAAATAATAAAACAAAATTAAAATTTTGATAAATGTCCTAAAAAGGAAAATGGATTTGTGTACTGAAAGAAAGATTTCGCAATAAGATATTGGCATTCAAAAAAACCTCCCGCTCTTTTTAAGAACATAATAAATAGATTATTACTAAGTTAAATAAAATAAAATAAAAGAACTTTAGCTGTTAAAATATTAATACATTACGGAAACTGAGAATAAAAGTATGTTCCATTAAACGTTAGAATTAAAAACTCAGGGCGGGCAAAATGGCGCAATTTTTTATTTATTACATATATATAATATACTTATATATACATACATATACATAATATACGTATATATAAATATATACTTCTTTTATACACCTAAGCCTCTATTGATAACGCCGGCAATGTTACGAACGGCCTATGCTCCATCACACGCTGCCGCGTCAAATTTACCTGCCTTCTCAAGTTACATTATAAAAAGCGCGAAACGATACCGAGGAAATCCTATGTACAAGAAGTAATTATGAGTTAGGAGCAGAAGAGCCGCTGTAAGGTGATTCCACATCTGAATATGTTCTGAATTTTTGACTCGAGTGTGGTTAATGTTATTGCCGAAACGTCAGTGAAGGCTTACTGTGGAGACACGAAATTTTTTGGTTTCTGTCTGTCTGTCTGTCTGTCAGTTTGTCAGTCTGTCTGTTCCGCGATAACTACCGCAAAAAACATCCGAAAGACTTGAAATTAAGTGTGTATATTGGTAAGGCACTCGGATTTAGCTGTATAGTTTTTTGTTATATTTTATTAATTCGTTCGTAAAATATACAGTCACCGCAAAAAAAATCTTGACATTTGAGATTTTAGACGTTTTGTTGAATATCTAGAAATATACATGAGGAATTATTCTGAAACTTCAGGTGTGTAAACAATATAGCACAGGTCATATATTTTCGTGAAATTTTTTTGCCGAAGTCCCATAGGGGACCGTCAAAAAATTGAAAAAGAATGAATATCTTTTGGATGACCCTGTCAAAACTAATGTAGCAAAAGCATTCCAACTGCAGATTATCATTAAGTGACTTATTGTAATTATGTGTGTTCATTTTTATGCGGATAGCATGTATACCCGTAGAGAAATTAAGGTTTTTATAAAAACAGTCCCAATTTTTTTCAAGATTTTTGCTTATTATTTGCAGAGTTCTTAATATAAAATAAAGTTTTTTCCTGAACTTATGACAAACAATATTATAAATAATACCCTGCAATCAGAATTTAAAAAAAATAATAATTGTATGAATAATGAACAGGTTTACTAAATAAATTTTCATTGCGCATGCGTAAAAGTTATGCAAATTTTGATTGCATATTGTGTTAGCTAAAGGTATGGAGCAACTTTTGTAAAAGTCTCAGAATCGCAGCTTAAAAATGCTGAAAATTATCGCGGATGGAATCTGATGAAAATCCGTTGTTTCGAAAAAGACGCAAAAAGATAAGGGGTTGTATCCAAATATAGTAGTGAGCGCGATAGTATGTACTACATAATATTGCGCGCACTACTATATTTGGATACAACCCCTTATCTTTTTGCGTCTTTTTGGAAATAACGGATTTTCATCAGATTCCATCCGCGATAATTTTCAGCATTTTTAAGCTGCGATTCTGAGACTTTTACAAAAGTTGCTCCATACCTTTAGCTAACACAATATGCAATCAAAATTTGCATAACTTTTACGCATGCGCAATGAAAATTTATTTAGTAAACCTGTTCATTATTCATACAATTATTATTTTTTTTAAATTCTGGTTGCAGGGTATTATTTATAATATTGTTTGTCATAAGTTCAGGAAAAAACTTTATTTTATATTAAGAACTCTGCAAATAATAAGCAAAAATCTTGAAAAAAATTGGGACTGTTTTTATAAAAACCTTAATTTCTCTACGGGTATACATGCTATCCGCATAAAAATGAACACACATAATTACAATAAGTCACTTAATGATAATCTGCAGTTGGAATGCTTTTGCTACATTAGTTTTGACAGGGTCATCCAAAAGATATTCATTCTTTTTCAATTTTTTGACGGTCCCCTATGGGACTTCGGCAAAAAAATTTCACGAAAATATATGACCTGTGCTATATTGTTTACACACCTGAAGTTTCAGAATAATTCCTCATGTATATTTCTAGATATTCAACAAAACGTCTAAATTCTCAAATGTCAAGATTTTTTTTGCGGTGACTGTAGAATATTTTATTTTGCGCAATAATGTTTTTCTATGGCAAATCCAACGATTTTCAAATTTTTATTTCTTGAGAGAAAATGACTCATTTGATTAATGGAATTCAACGATAAATGGATACTGAAATTTGCCAGTACGGGGCTTAAATTATTCATATTGTTTTGAAATTTTATCTATGCATATGTCAGATTTTTAAAATTATTGCTGTAAATCTTGGCCATTTTTTATAAATGTGTTCCAATAATATAAGCTAATTTGTTTTAGAGATTTACTTATTTCAAATGTATTTATTTCGTTTTCTTCATTTCTTTTAATAGTCGCTAAGCAATCATTTATCCTAATTCTTATTCTTATAATATTATAAATTTTAAAATGTGTTCGGAAGTTTGAATAACATAACTTCAATGCTTCAATAGCATAACTTCAACTTTGTATCTTTGCGTATAGATAATTATAGCCAGAAAAGAACAAAGGCTATGTATTATTTATTTTATTCGAATATTTTCGTTAATAATTCTGAATTTCATTATTTTTCATGCATAACCAATCGGCATTTTTTAGATAAAATTTAATCAATTTTCTTTCCGTTGCCAAGAAAATCAAAATTTCGAATATTAATTTTTCAGCGACGATAAATTTTCAATTGAGCAATTTCCATGCGAAAACTGAAACTAAGGAAAATTTAAAAGAAAAAAATAAATATGACGTCGTATTTGCAATAAAAATAAATATACTATTTTTTGTTAAATATTAAACACTGATATTTGTTTCGTTAACATGAATTTTTTTGTCAATATGGCGACATAATTAAAAATAAAAGGAATAAAAATATTTTAAATAAAATATTTATTTGGTAAACTATGACGTCATAATTGAAATAAAAGAGGTATTTTACAGTAGTCGTTAAAAATAAACGGGACATGGATAGCAGTAATTCATGGAGTTAGAAAAATAATGACGTCATATTTAAAATGGATAAGAAATATTTTTTACGAATACTAAATTATAAGTTACATACAGATAAAAAACTTCATTAAAAACTAAAAATTAACAGCGGAAGGCTTTTTTTTGTCGGAAAAAAGGGGAAAATAAAACTGATTAATGTATTTTTGAAGCTATTTTTTTTCTTTAAAGTTAAAAAGAATTAAGTTTCAATTTGTGTAGATGGTATAAAAATTAAAATAAATTTTCTAAAACTAAAAATATATTTTCAAACATTGACGTTTCATTAATGAACTTTTTCAACAGAAGCGAAAATCATCTGTCAGCAAATTAAAATTTACAACCAAGAATCTACACTATTAAAATCCGACCGTATGTATGTATGTATGTAACGCTATCTCCTCCGATCATGGATACTTAGAAAATTCGCTTTTGTTTTGAATTGAAGGGAAAAGAATCCCGGGTTCCCGAGTTGCGCATTCGTCTCTCTATCCGTCCGTCCCTCTGTTCGCATGTAGCAACTCAAAAACTACCCAACCGAATAGTTTGAAACATAAAATATATATAATTATTAGATGTCGAGTCATTTCAAATTTTATGAAAATCGTATGCACCTATGAATGGTAATTTATAACAATGTGATTTCAGTTGTTTTAAGAATGTTTTATTTTAAAATTAATTTTAGCTTCTTACTAACGTGTAATAAAGGTACAAGGTAAACTACAGGGCTGAAAAAAAAGTTTTCAAGTATGTTTTCCATTTATTAGTGCAAATTGCTCAAAAAGAATTTTAAGCTTTTTTCTAGCTAAACTAAATTTTCCCATTATATAATATGTATATCAACTGACAGATCAAATACAGGGTTGTTCAAAAACACTGGAATACATATTTGGCTATATACCCCTTATTTCCCTAATTAAAGAAGTATTGTTAAAGATTTCATGAAGTGTTGGAAAGTGCTTCATAATCTATGATTAACGCATGATTTTTCTTACTTGTTTAATATAAAGGGAAATTTCTTTCGAAATAGAAAGTACGTAATTTTTATATTTTGTATAGCTCAATTCTTTTTTTAAACAATTTGTATTGCACTAGCAGATGCATTTAATGTATTATGATTACAATTCTCTGCTAAAAAATTTAAACAAGTAAGTCACAAAGTCTCTAAACGAGCACACATTTTGTCAAAGCGGGCAAAAAACATAATACATAAGTGGGCAGAATTCACAACAAGTAAGAAAAATCATGCGTTAAGCATAGATTACGAAGCACTTTAAACACTTCATGAAATCTTTTACAAAAGTTTGTTATTTTGGGAAATAATAGTGTATAGCCAAATATACCCAAATATGTATTCTAGTACACATTACTTATATAAACAAAATAGTTGTGTTTGCTTAATTATTGCCGAAACGTCAGTGAAGGCTTACTTTGGAGACACGAAATTTTTTTATTTCTGTCTGTCTGTCTGTCAGTCAGTCTGTCTGTTCCGCGATAACTAACGCAAAAAACATCCAATTGGCTTGAAATTAAGTGGGTATGTTAGTGAGGCACTGGGATTAAGCTGTATAGTTTTTTGTTAGATTTGATTCATTCGTTCGCAAAATATAGAATATTTTATTTTGCGCAATAATGCTTTTCTATGGCAAATCCAATGATTTTCAATTTTTTTTTCCTTGAGAGAAGATAAAACATTTCATTAATGGAATTCAATGATAAATGGACACTGAAATTTACCGGTTAACTTATTCATATTGTTTTGAAATTTTGTCTATACATTTGTCAGATTTTTAAAGCTATTACTGTAAATTTTGGAGATTTTTTATAAATGTGTTCCAATAATATAAACTAATTTGTTTTAGAGATTTACTTATTTAAAATGTATTTATTTCATTTTCTTTATTTTCTCTTAATGGTTGCTAAGCAACCATTCATCGTAATCCTTATTATATTTTAATGCTATAAATTTGAAAGCATGTACGAAAATTTAAATGAAGTCCGCGTCAAAACTGATGAATTAATTAATGTCTTTGTATCTTTGCGGATAAATATAACATAGCCCAGAAAAGAATATAGGTTACGTTTTATTAGTTTTATTCAAATATTTTCCTTAATAATTCAAAATTTCCTACTTTTTCATACAGAATCAAGAGCGATTTTTTAGATAAAATTTAACCAATTTCCTTTATCGTTGCCAAAAAAAAAATCAAATTATGGAATAATTTTTCAATGGCAATAAGTTTCAATCGAGCAATTTCCATTCGAAAAATTAAACTAAGAAAAAATAAATATGACGTCAGAATTAAAAATAGTACTTTGTTAAATATTAAACATGGAAATTTGTTTAAGAATAAGAATTTTTCTGACAAACATGGGGGCATAATTAGAAGTAAAAGAAATAAAAAATAATTATATTTTTAACAAATATTTCAATTGGTAAAATTTGACGTCATAATTGAAATAAAACAGGTATTTTATAGTTGTCGTTAAAAATACAAGAAACATGGCCAACAATAACTCATGAATAATGACGTCATTGCCGAAACTTCCGTGAAGGCTTATTTTGGCGACACAAAATTTATTGTTTTCCATCTCTCAGTCTATTCTTCTGTCTATCTGTCAGTCCCCGATAACTGGCAAAAAATGCAATCAAAACTTCTTTTCTTCGTAAACAAAATTGTAAAACCCTAGATTACTGAGTTTACATTTTCAAAAGTTCCTGATGCACCAGATTTAGGTGTTTTTGGTGGGCAGGTATCTAGAAGTATGAGGATAATGAAAAATGCTTATTAAAACTGTCACTTATCCTTATAAATCAAAATGTAGAAAGAAATACAAGATATACGATAACCATTAGCAGATTGATAGAAAGTTAGAAATTTAAATTTAATGAGACTACGGGGGGATCAGGGGGGCGGAGCCCCCCCTGAAGAAATCTGCTCTGGTATAATAAAAAAACAAAAATAATAGATCATGAATTTTTCAGAATATCCTAACATAACTAAATCTTTAATTTAACGGCTTTTTATGGCTTCAAATTTCTTATTCTTATTTTATTCTTATAAATAATTACGTAATTCGAAAATTTTAAATTACAGTTTCCAGGAAGTTGAATATTACGCTAAGTGTGTTTAAAAAAAAAAGATCTGAAAAGCTGACGTTGAGGCTCTTGATCTGCAGATTTACTAGTTACTTGACGGTTATATCCACCGTAACCTCGACATCTTCTACATTGTGATAACACATTCTACTATACATATTTGAAATGTTGATGTAGCTGAATAACTTAGTTTTCAGTGTAACAATTTTAATTTGTGAGAAGGTGCCGCTTATTGTTAGTTTGTAATAAATGAAGTCTATTCTTCGATTGGTGCCAGAAATGGGACTAATTGAAATTTCATAAAAAATATAATTTAAGTGCTGCTGCTCTGAGATATCAAAGTACCAAGTGTTAAAAATCTTAAAATAAGTGTTACTGTTCCGAAGTAATAAGTTCACTGGTGCTAGAAATTACTTTATAGTTGTAATCATTCAAGTTGAATACCTAATCTGAATGTGTATTTTTAATTTCGTTTTCTTGCATTTCTTTTCATTTCTTTTCATGTCATTTACAAATGCATAATATTGAGGAATTTAAAAGTTTCAATTGTTTCACTGGTACATTGAAGAGCTGTCTATATTATTTAAAAAAATCCCCTGAGTACACTGTTAAAACTAATGGTGACACATTGCACCTTTTAGGGGTGAAAGGCTTGTCTCACTGGTGACACCCCTAAAGGAGCCAGAATGGCACATTTAATTAGGGTGAAAAGATGGCACCCTTAATCCAGAGTGTCCAATAATAAAAAATTAAAAAATATACAAACCGACTTTTGACCGACGAAGGGTTCGAACTCACAACGTCTGATTACAAGCTCAGCGTTCTAACTGCTCGGCCATCGAGCTCACCTTCATTCACTCATAGCCATAGATTTTACTTGCCGTCACAGAAAACAGAAAGACACGCGTCACAGCGCATGCCCATGGTACCAGTCACCCGATGAGGTGTCACATTGCTGCTAATACGAAGTGCATGGCACCTTATTTAGCTTCAATCACCCAGTAAGAGACCTGTCGGCACTGCAGCCACATATCCAAGCCCCTATGGCATCCTAGGGTTCCAAATTTCCCGGGTTCCAATGGACCCTAGGGCCTTTTCACCTCCGGGTCCCAAATGGCACCGGTATGTCACCTTCACTTTTAACAGTGTATCTACCTTGGAAAACATCAAAGATTTTCATGTCAATATCATGAGTAATTTTTAATAAAAACGCATCGTAATTTTAAAATCATAGTTTAAAATTATTGTTTTGGGGGCAAGGACACTATTTCACATTTCCTTCGCCTTTTTTGTGTAATACGTAATTTGTCTTTTCTAGATAACTGTAATAGATAACCTCCCCCCACACACACATTTCCCCCCTTTTGTTTGTTATTTGTGATTTTTATTATCAAATAACAACAACTCCTTTAAAACCGATATCGCATTAATTTTATTTAAATTTTGTAAGAACATTGCAAGTCTTTGAAGAGCTTATTTTAAGCTTAAGGTTCAATTGAAAATAAAAGGACTGAATCTCTAAAACTTCCTCTTTTTAATAATAATAATAATAACTATCAGGCGATATTATGTGTATGAAGTATGCTTGAGACCAAAGATAATATTATAACCTTAAATGTTTTATTTTACTTCATAGAGAGTTCATGCCACTTGAAAGTTATTTTCTCAATGATGTCATATCGCCCACAGTTTTTTTATTCACCAATGGGATACATATGCTCTATCTAAAAAGATTATATCTTTTTTTTTAATTCTTTATACCATTCTTTTATTATAAGTAACAACCAACATTTTCAAGTATGCATCTTATCTAGTAAAAAAAAATGTTTATTAAAGTTTACCGAGTTTTTTAAGAACCTCTTTTTTAAAAGAAAATTTTAACTTAAAATAACGAAGATTAGATAACAAAAACAAAAACGTTATTTATTATCAATAATATGCATGTAAATTTGTAATTAAAATATAATATATTTAGGTAATGAAATACAGCAATAATAGAGAAAATTCAAGTGTTTGATGCATTATGAAATAATATTAATAATAATAATAATAATAATGATTAAAGAAATTTAAAAGTTCTTTAGAACAGATATTATGTAGTTAAAAACACTATTACTGAAATATAATATCTATATTAAGAAAATAAACATGTTTATCTGTGCGTCGTGACTGTCTGTTTGTGTCAACTAGGTGAATGCACCGAGAGCATAAGTCTGAAATATTAGGTGAGGATCCATGGAATGGCTTTACGTACCTGAAGCTCATATATTTCAAATTTGATAATTAGTGAAGATATTAATAAAAAAAATAATAATAAACCACATCGCATACCAAGTCGACCAAGTCAATCGCATTCTTGAACACAATAAGTATAGAAAAAAAAAAGGATTATCATTTACATCGGTATTTTACTTTCATACAACGCGATACTACCGAGCCGTTCCTTAATCCATTAAGAAAAACATTAATATCAACACCTTCTAAAAAATTTTAAAAAAAGTTTTTATTTTACGTTTATTTTTCTTTCTTTAGCAAACGCTTCCATTCACCCCAATTTGAGAAATCCCAATATATGTATATGTATATACTACTTTAAACATGAGACCTTCTTTTCTTCGACGGTGCAAGTATTTTTACAAAATACGAATTTGAACTCTTTCGCAAAAATATCAAGTTAAGATCACTTCGAGCATTCCGGAGCCTTTTTTTTTCTTCTTTTTGTACGTTATTATTAATTAAAAGTCGGAATTTCAGCATATTATTTAAACCTTTTTGGCACATTACGTTTATATCCCTTATAAAATTTTCGTTGTATTTGGATAAATAAAAGTATTTACAAAAAATCTACAAAACTCGATCGGTAAACGAGCTTGAGTGGTTTCAGAGCTGCTTCGCACAGATTGAATTCATGTTTTCACTATTATACGTGTATTTTTTCATGAAATATTTACGGAAGTTTGGAAAGAGTTCGGTTGATAAGTATTATTTTTTAATGTTAAGATTCCACGCAAAAACAAACTAACAAAAAAATTTATAAAAATGTATTTCTAATACAGCTAGATATTGGTATTTTAAAATATTGTTTCACAAATTTTTAACAATCGTCGTTTTTATGATAGAGAAGTTTTCCAAAGTTATGCATTACAAAATTGTTTTTCTATCAATAATCCGATAAAAAAACCACAATAAAAAATCTTATGAGACTTTTTATCACGAAATATCAATGAATTTTTCTTCTTTTTTTTCTCCTTTTTTGTATGAGAACGAAAATATTATGTTTCCAACTTTTTAAGCTTTAAAAAATTTCAAACTGTTTGGACGATAGCCAGTAATTTTATAAAGCATCTAAGCAATAAAATAACTTTTCTATTTTCCTTTTATCCTCATACTTTAAAATTACTTATGAGTTTGGGAAAAGAAAATACGCAAGAAAGAAAAATACATAACTCTACGTAAAAAATCCTCTTAAATCTATAACATCGCTATGAAATTTTAATACCATACACTAAAATTTTACCTAATGATCTAATTCAAATTTTCTTCAGAAATTGTCAGATTTTGTAGGATAATAATAAGTTTGAAAATCAAGAAACTCCATTATGTTAACGATGTGTTCTTTTATTTATACTTGTAATAAAAATTTATTTTTGTTTTTATGCTTTAAAATCATAATATTTTAAACTAAATTTTAAGTTTTGATCAAGTTTAAATTTTGGTTTAGAAAAAATGAAATTTAGAGTTAAAATAATCAGTTTAACAGTCAAAAATTTTCCATAGAACTTCCTTCTGAAAAGAAAGCGAGAATAAAAGCACTATGTTTTCAAAACTAAACTATCAATATTTTACCATTAAAAATATACACAGTCTTTAAAAATACTAATGTATTTAACTTTTAAAATTTAAAGAGTTTAGACCAAAATAACTAGTTTTTATACTAAATGACTTCATTTATAGAAAAAAAAAATTAAAAGAAAGTGCTGTTTCTGTTGCCGAAGGCAATGCACAACCAGGACACCCATTATTCGGTTCATTTAGAAAAAATATCTTTTAAATACGTTCGTTTCGATTAAATAATATAAAATTCTTTCACAACTGATTTTAGAGATATTTAAGGTTATGACATCGAACTCGGGCTGCCGGTATTTTGTTTAAAAATAAAAAACCAAAACAGACCGGAGGATGCGTAGCACGCTCACTATAGATAGTTGTCATAAAATTTTATTTAAAAAAATATATGCATAGACAAACACGAGACTGTACGCTACAGATTGGAGTGACGCACCAAGCATTAAATAGTTTAGAAAGCTTTTAGTTTAAATACATAAATTGATTCAACATTGATTTTAGGCATATTTAACTCTTATGTTCGTAATCGGGTACCTGGGTACTTCTTTTCTCTTTTCATCCCGATTTCGGAGTGTTAATATCAAAGGAAACTAAAATGAACTTAGATCAACAACGTTTTTGGTAGTATTTACTGTCCAATCACTTTAAAATTTCGAATTTTTTTTAATTACTATTTTGGAGCATTAAACGTTTTTATACCTCTTATCAATGATGAGAGTACTCAGGAACCCAAATGAATTTCCAGTGGAAAAGATACAGACCTTAGGAAGAACCTTTTGAGGCATTTACATGAATATTCATCTAGCGTGGTTTGTTTTTTAAGTTCCAAAATTCGAGGGAGAACTTGAAAAGAAAAGATTAATCTTCATTCAGCTTATGGCTGGACGTTACTTGACAGAAACTTACAATAAACAACGAAGAGTCACTTCCGTTTGATCCAGCCAAAAAGCCACCCAGTTGGTAGAGTGTCCTGGATCGTGGGGAAAACTACCCCAGCCTATTATACACTACCTGGTCATTGATGAACGTCCACTTGCGATTTTAGATATTTTTTTAAATATCTAGAAAAATACATGAGGAATCATCCCAAAACTCTTAGTGTATAAATATCATAGTATAAGTCATACATTTAAGTGAACATTTTTTCCCGAAACTCCATAGGGGCCGTCAACAAATTTAAAAAATGAATATCTTTTGAATAACCCTGTCAAAACTGATCTAGCAAAAGCGCTCAAACTCTAGATTATGATTAAGTGCCTTATTGTAATAAACTGTGTTCATTTTTATGCAAATAGCATGCATACTCGCAGAAAAATTAAAGTGTTTATAAAAATGGTCCCAAATTTTTCCTAGTTTTTTTGCTTATAATTTTCAGAGTTCTTAATATAAAATAATATTTTTTTTCTGAAAATATGACAAACAACATTGTACACAATACCCTGTAATCAAAAATCAAAAATAATAAAAATTGTATGAAAAATGAATAGGTTTACTAAATAATTTTTCACTGCACATGCTTCAAGGATATCAAAATTTCATTTGCATATTATGTTAGCTAAATGTATAGAGCAACTTTTGTGAAAGTCGCAAAATCATAACTTGCAAATTCTGAAAATAATCGTCAATTGAATAAGTTGAAAATCCGCTATTCCCAAAATGAAGCAAAAACAAGAGGGGTTGTATCCATAAATTCATTGATTAGTGTCAATATAGAATACACAATATGGGACGTACTACTACATTTGGATAAAATTCCTCATTTTTTTTGCTTCATTTTGGAAACAACGGATTTTGTCCTTTTTTCATAGATGACTGCTTTCAGAATTTTCAAGCTATAATTTTGAGGCTTTCACAAAAATTGCTCTATACTATTAGCTAACATAATATGCAAATGATATTCTGATATCATTGACGCATGCGCAGTGAAAAATTATTTTGTAAACCTATTCATTTTTCATAAAATTTTTATTATTTTTTAATTGTGATTACAGGGTATTGTGTACAATATTATTTGTCATATTTTCAAAAAAAATTATTTTATATTAAGAATTCTGAAAATTATAAGCAAAAAACTTGGAAAAATGTGGGACTGTTTTTATAAAAACCTTAATTTCTCTGCGAGTATGCATGCTATTTTTATAAAAATAAACACAGTTTATTACAATAAGGCACTTAATCATAATCTAGAGTTTGAGCATTTTTGATACATTAGTTTTGACAGGGTTTTTCAAAATATATTCAATTTTTTTATTTTCTTGACGGCCCCTCATCAAGTTTCGGGAAAACATTTTCACGGAAATGTATGACTTATACTTCTATATTTATACACTAAGAGTTTCGGGATGATTCTTGATGTATTTTTCTAGATAATTAACAAAATGTCTAAAATCGCAAGTGGATGTTCATCAATGGCCAGGTAGTGTATTCGAGTTTGTTTGTGAGTTCATTTTCTGAATCACAAATGGTAAAAAAAAAAAAAAAAAAAAAAAAAAAAAAAAAAAAAAAAATTGCCTTTGTTATCGATTAAGGACAGCGTAGCGAAGAAATCGTGAGATGAGCTTTGATCTGGGGAGATGAACAGAAGTACCGTTAAGTGTCAACAGATGTTTTTCTCGGGAGTGGAGAAATGTGCGCATGATCTTTCTCGCGAGGAATAGAGAGATTCCTCAGTGTTTGAACAAAGAGAGCGGGGCTACCTTTTATGGGACTGAGTATTTACCTGACAACGAATGTTAACAAAACTATTATTTTAATGTAAATCCAAGAGACAATCTTCGACTCATTTCGTTGAAATTACGGGACAAAAAAACATAATGCTTACCCATTACAAATACATGATATGTATGCAGTATACTAATGAATACTAACTTATTGCTTAATAAACTGTAAAAGAAATAAATCGAAGTTATAAAAAATTGATATTTAGTAAAAAATCAATAATTTTGTTTGATTTTTCGTTAATTTTTTTTAAATCAAAAAATAAATTTGCAAATAATGCAACATTTTTCTGGGAATCTGTAATTTCATATACATATAAAAAAGTTCATACAGTTTCAAATGCGGTAATTGCATAAGACAAAACAGGCACTATTGGCTCAGTTTCATCGGCACGAACGTTATCCTCTGTGCCTTCACTATTAATTTCATTTTTTGCATTATCACACATTTCACCTGCATTTAGGACAACACATGTCACAACGTCTTTATAAATGGGAACATAATCACATCTTCTGCTATATACAACCGTTCTCGTTTTTGCATTATTGTCATCATCATCAACACAAGCAGCACAAATGAGTTATTTTGGGATAAAAGAAGCAATTCCCGTTCGTATGTCATATGAATTCGCATATATTTCACTTTTGTCCCGAGGAGGAGAAAAAAAAAATACAATGATGAATGCGGGAAAAAACTTTTTGAAGAACGATGCTTGCGGGTTTCATTAACATTATTTAAGTACAATTTGTGCAGGGACTGTAGAAATAAAACAATGGATGCGGGAACGATATATCGGGGTTTTACTGTATTGGAATTACTTTTTTTCAATAAATTGTCTTATAAGGAATTCTCCTCACCAGTGGAAGTCAACTCGGCCCGTTAGCACATATTTTACCCCCATCCGAGGCGGTACATCCTGTTTTAAAAGCTATTTTAATAAATGCATTATTTTTGTATAAAAAATGCAACACCTTACTTGATTAAAACATTAAAATAATTTATTAATTTGCATTTCAAATTAAAAATTTTAAATTGTCACATTTTAATTCTTAAAAAAAAAAGAAAAACTACATATTGCGTGGATAATTTCTTTTCCTGGTATTTTTAACATTAAGTTTTTTTTCTGCAGAAGTAGGAGCTTTTGAAAATTACGAGAGGTGATCCAAAAAAAGTTTACAAGGCAAAGAAAAAAGTATTTATTAACAATAGAAACAAGATACAAATGGCAATCAAGAGACACATCTGGCCTTTACTTTTCCACATAGTCGCCAGATCTATTTAGGCATTTGTCAAGAACGTTCGACCAACTTATTTATCCCGTCTTGGTAGTAATTAGGGCCCTGCTCATTGAGCCATTTCTCGGCAGCTGTTTTCACTGCATCGCCTGATGTAAACCGTGTTCCGGATAAGTTTCGCTTCAGCGCCGGAAAAGGGAAATAGTCACTTTTAGCCAAATCGGGGCTGTATGGGGGGGGGGGATTCCAGACTTCCCACTTGAACCTTTGCAGCGATTTCTGAGTCTGGCGAGCTGTATGAGGCCTGGCATTGTCATGCAGAAGAATGACGCCTTTGCTCAACGATTTGATTGTGAATTTTGGCTATGGTGACATTCTTGGTCCATAAGAATCGAATTTCGGCTCGCACCTCTATGTGAGACCACTTTTCTAGACGTCGTGTCATTGCAGTCGCTCTTACATGTCTGCGTACTGACTTTGCTTACTCGTAGAAACGCTGTAGGACTACTAGTGCCATCTGTCAACCACCCTGGGCAGAAATATTCGCTCCACAATTATTACGTTTCAAATGCTTCTGTTTGTAAACTTTTTTTTGGATCAACCTACGTATAAGTCCATTTAGTAAATGTGTTAAAAAAGCATGTATTTTTCTTAGCAACTATGAAATTGTTTGTTTCGAAATTCAAACAATATCTTAGAAACTATATAAAAATTGAAGAGAATTGTATTAAACTAATATTACTTTAACTGAATTAAATTATATTCAATACCATAAAATTAGGTGTAAAATAACTTTGTAAGTCTTTGAAAGATTTTTATGTTTAAGGTTCAACCAAACAATAGAGAAATCGAAACATTTTTAAGTATTTTAAATTTGAATATTGCTGTGAAATTCAAATTCAGTATAATTTTTCATCTACATAAAGAATGATAAAGAATGTATAAAATTGTAGATTATTTTTGCACATTTAAAGAATATTCAAAATGTATTTCCTTTATTTTTCTGTATTCCTCACCCCCCCCTTTTTTAAGAAAGTTATAAAGCATATCTGCTTCTAACACTGACTTAATGAGGATGGGTACGGTGTGCTCTTTTGATTTAGTTTTACCGCTACTTATTTGCTTTTTATTAAAGCGCAAATTTTTACATTTAGACTAAAAGAAAAAAACAAATATCAAACAAAATTTATCTGAAGAGAATAACTCAATTAACTATTTTTTTAAATAACTAATCAAGTAATTTTCAAAACTAATTTTTAAAAAAAATATCGCAACAAGTAAGTCAACAATAAATGTTTCTATGTTTCAAAAAAAACATAAATGATGCTTTCACTAATATAAAGAAATATCCATAGTGTGGTTGATATAACAGAATTTACATTTGTAGCGTTTGTAATGTATTCAAAATCTCTCGTAAAATCTCTCATTCAGTGAATAAACTGAACGCTAAGAGAAATGTAAGAACTGAAAGATCTTCTTAAAACACCATCAAATGATTTTAAATGCACTAGACTTTTCGAAAAATCTGAGTCGTTAGGTGTAAAAATGGATGTGCTTCCACTATGAGTTGCGAGTGTTGTTGTTTTTTTATAGTAGAAGCATGATGGTGTTTTAAGAAGATCTTTTAGTTTTTGTTGTTTCACACCAGTTTCATATTATTTTCTTTAACCCGGGTATCTTGTGTTAATGCCTTCATTTCTTTAATCAAACACAATAGGCTGTCTATTAACCGGGGTCGGATTATCTGGGATGCGGGTTAACCAGGATGGTAAAAGTCTCAGTTTTGCATTCAATTTATTATCATGAGGGAAAATAGTAAAAAGCAACATGATTAAGAAATCACGGATAGAGAATGTAATTTTTATAGAAAACGGCGATATTATGATATGCAGAGAAAAAACATAGAGGATTTGAGAATATTGACCTATTCTGAAAATGTTGACGAAGAAGCAGGGCAACAATGGATTAGCGAAGATTCAAAATTGGAATGCAAAAAAGTTTTAAGTGTTGCTGTTATTGTTATGCATGTCGCTTGTGCTTCAAATTAAACAATTAATTTCGAAAAATGAACTTGAAAGGGATAAGAAATCTTGTAACTCATTTAAAATTAAGTCATGTTACTTAATTTCTTTGAGCAAAAATATTAGAGCACAACTGCTAAAAAAATGATGTTGAGAAATTTGAGTAGTACAATTCGTCGAACAGTAAACAAATAAAAGAAAACAGACAATTATTATTTCATTCTTTACTGAAACAGCGAGGTAAACTACATTTTATTTATCTATTTTTGCAGCTTGTACTAATTGTAAATTTAAATTACATTGATAATTACTGAGCATTATTTAAATTATAGATGCCCTATGTATAATAATTTGATATTTTCTAAGCTTTTTCTAAATTTTTTCATCAAAATTTCCACATATGCGATTGTACGGGCCATCCGTTTACCCGAGTTGAGGCATTTATCAAACATCCCTGTTAATCTAGAATGCAATATGCAATATAATACGCAATTCATAATATGCAATATTTCATAATATGCAATTGCTCTGTTCCAGATCCTCATAACTGATCAAAAAATGCAACCCTTTTTTCTTTGTTTGTCGCATTAAACATTAATTACCATCCACTCTTTTAGAACTGGTTATTCTACATAAACTAGAAAAGTTTTAGAAATAATACTACTTAAAAAAAATTATACAGAAAATTTCAAAAGAAAAAATGAAATTTCAATTTCCGAAATAATTTAAAAATCTGAAATTGCTAACAGCCGTAATGTTTGTATTAGATGGATAATAAAATGGTCTTAAAAGTAAAATCTAATTTTGCCGCGTTTTTTTAATGACCTATAATACACAGCTTTTCGCTATTCATTAACAAAATAATTTTACTACATAAAAAAATACATCCTTTTTTTGTTTTTTTGTTTTCCTATTCTGTTTCATTCATTGTAGAACATTAAATAACACCCACTCTCTTTATGTTGATAATTTAAATTTTTATTATAGCTTAGAAAGCAATTAAAAGGTTTTGACGCACACATTCCTGGATAAATTGCGGAGAACACGTAAAATTTGCTTAGTACAAATATTATGTGGATAAATTTATTATAAGTAAACTATAGATAATCAAGTGAATGTCAACAGTATTAATATGCAGTGTTTATGCAACCACAGCTTTAAAAGAAAAAGAAAATTGCATTTATGATTTTAGAATGTACTTCGTATACATTTATTCCCTTATTTATTTCACATTTAAAAATAATTTATTAAATTAACATTTCAAAATATACCGGAATATTCCGAAAGAGGGATTCAAAATTGAGGTTAAGCGATTTTCTCTTAAATCCCTAATGAGAGAAATGTTTTTCCAGTTAGTATATAATTACTATAATTCTAAGGAATTACAATAATTTGTAAAACATTAAAATAAACTTGGGACATGAATTGTATTATAAATGAACATTTATGTTTACAAATTGTATAAAGTTTCTGGTATTATATGGCTATACATCTTATATAATTTTTGATGAAAATATATTTATGTAATATTACTGTATGAATTAGTCTAAGTAAATAAATTAATTTGGAATTGTGTCAATCTACATTACTTAATTTTACTTCACATCATTTGTTATTTACATAATGTTTTTAAAACATTTTTGATTTTTGCTATTGTTAATTATTCATATTCCATATGATATACCCTTAAATTGCATTGAATATCTTAATTATACATAAAACTAAAATACATGCACAGTGGCGGTCAAAAGTTTCCGGCCAGCATAAAATTTTTAGTTAATTTGTAAATATACTTATATGAATAGGAATCTCAAAATGATATTTATGCATCATATTGGCATAATACTTAGGGATTATTTTATAGCATAACTAATAAATATCAATAAATTTAATTGCCAAAATAAATGCAATGAAAAACACATGGTCTGAAAAATTTCCGACCACCTAGGAAAGTTTGAAAGAAAAAGGGATGATAGAATAAAAAATAGCACTTATCAACAACATTTACATTTACTATTATACCGCCAAAGATTTAGCAATAAATGCTATGGCGCAGCTACGTGGAATCGACTCAATGAAGATCATTATCAAATTAAGATCATTTAGGATAAGTTTTTTCGACTCCTCTTGAGTTTTTTTTTTTTTTTTTTTTTTTTTTTTTTTTTTTTTTTATGAAAAATTTTGCCGAACATACAGTCGAACCTCGTTAACATGAACCTGAACGGGAATCAAAATTTTGTTCATGTTAACAGTAATTCATGTTATCAGTATCAAATCTTTGTATTTATCTTTATAGGGGATTCTGAAAACAGTTCATGGTAAAAGTAGTTCACGTTAAGCGTGTTCATGTTAACGAGGTTTGACTGTATTTATAATTCTGCACTTCTTTCCAAAGATTTTCTACTGGATTCATATCGGGTGTTTGGACTGGCCATTTAAAATGCATAATTCTTTTGTGCGAAAGCTGAGGCTTAACGAGCTTGTATATAGTCTTTGGGTCTTTATCATGCTGAAACACACAGCTGCGACTGTATTTTTTCCTCCAATAACGCAGCAAAAGTTTTTGCATTCTACAGTGCATCAATAAGCTTGCCACGGTTTTATCTAGGGACGGACACCTTTTCCAGAAAATGCTTCCCAAAGCATAACATGTCCTCCACCGTGCTTCAATGTAGGAATGGCATATGTGTAATCATATCTTTTGTGTTTAGGTCATCAGACATAGTGTCTGCCATCAGTCCCAAAAAAGTTGAATTTCGAATCATCAGAAAATAGTACTTTTTCCTCAGAAAATGCTTCCCAAAGCATAACGTGTCCTCCACCGTGCTTCAATGTAGGAATAGCATATGTGTAATCATATCTTTTGTGTTTAGGTCATCAGACATAGTGTCTGCCATCAGTCCCAAAAAAGTTGAATTTCGAATCATCAGAAAATAGTACTTTTTCCTAGTTTCTACTTGACCAATATTTATGTTCCTAGGCAAACGCTTGTTGTGTCCGATGATTTTTATAAAACTTATGAAAGGATTTTTTTAACACCGACTGTTACATAAAGTCCTATGTGTAAGTATCTTGACACGGTAGACCGATTTATTTCAGAAATATTTTCATCTAATAAATTGCGGGATATTGCGACGGCATTTTTATGCGGATCATCAACTGCTTTTGTCCTGATAATTCTGTCCTTACGAATAGTCGTTTTTTGGGGTCCCTCAGACCATATCAAGTCCTGAAGACCATTGTTATCTTTATGTATTTTTTATGTATCGTTCAAAGTAAATTAGCCGATCGATAAGTTTGCCGCAGTCTTATATGAGATTTGTCCTTTAGCGATTACCAACTAACTCTCCTACGAACTGTAATTGTTGCACTTTTGAGTTTTTAATTTCACTTATGTTATTCAAAGGGATTAAAAATACAGACATGAATAAAAAACGCTTTACCGATAGAAATAACTAACGAAGGACGAATGGCCAGAAACTTTTGCATACACGAATTCAACCCCCCCAACCAATTTTATTCGCTTTATAAGCTGTTTTTTTTTTTAAATTCCTATTCCCGATTTCTGCTGTGAAATAGCTTTCCTTATAAATTAGCTTTGCAATCTACGACAGAAATTTCTAATCTGTTCTGGGTATCTTTTACTTAATTTGAGAAAATAATTTTTAAAAATTATTACCTATTTTATAAAATTTAAAAATGAAGTAACATATGATCAAATTATTATGCACAATTCTAAGCTTGCCCAATGCAAAAGGGTTCACAGCGACAAATAGAATTCTGCAAAATTTAAATGAGTACTTATAGTCGATTAGTCTGTACATTCTCAAAAAGTACTACGCATTATAAGTTTATGCCCAGGACAGTTCCATCAAATATTTTTCCCTTATAAAATGGGGATCTAAAAGTTAATGGGAAATTACCTGGCTACGAAAACACGGCATAAAACTAATGCAAAAAAAAGTTATTTACAACAACGGTTGCTCTGCACGTGCAGGACAAATTCCCATTGCAATTCTCTGTCACGATCACTAGAAATCACATTAAACGGCTCGCGTCTCAACATATAAAAAATGGAAAGCAGAATAAATGATGGCATACTTACAGTTGATATACCTGAAATCATTTTTGAAGCAGGTCATTACGCAATTGACTGAAAAAATGCTATGGTAACAGAACTTCCAATCACTTTCATCAATTGGATGTAAGTTTGATAAAGATAATAGATGGCCGAATAAATCCCTTTAATTATATTCCCGTACATCACTCTGCTTGACATTTTTTTTGTATAAGCTGTAAAAATATACATTAAGATATTCACAGCAGCATGTGGCTATAAAGAACAGATAAACTAGGAGGATGCATCGAAAACATACCAAATTTTGATAAAGAAAATCACAAATCAATATATAAATAAAACACTTTACTAAAATGATCGAATAGTTGGGACGGGTGATATATGAAATACAGCAACCTCCATGACGTATGTCCAAGGTAGTTTTAAAAAGAAGAGCTGTATTAAAAACAACAATTCATTGTATGTCCCAATAGAGTGGTAATGCCGTTTTTTTACCAAAAGTTGTCTGTTTTGCTCCAGCTATACGGAATAAAGATATTGTTTTATAGTTTAAATATGTTAAGCAGATAAATATAAAGGTTTTATTAACATTTTAAAATAATAACCAGCTTTGTAGGAATCTTTTAATTTTTTTGAAAAAATGTCAAAAAATGACAAATTTTACCCAAAATTTCGATTTTTGGAGCGAAAACGCAGACTCAAGCCATTTTTTTCAGCAGTAAAATTTCACACAGTTGATGTACTAGTATAAAGGCAAATTTTGGCACCTACCCGTTTTTGATTTTTAAAAAATAATTTTTTTCGTTCCACCCTAATGTCCAGTCAAACAGTATGTAATATGATTCATCAGGGAGGTCGTTATGCACATAGGCCAAATGTTTGCATTCCATAGACATCAAGCTACCGTGCGGCCTGAAATAGATCGGCTGCTGAACATCGAAATTAGAAGCAAGAGGATTGAAAACAAGTTAAAATATAAATTGATTAAAATGTAACTATGCAAGTTTATGTTTAATGATTTTAGTATCTGTTTTGCCTGTTTTTTTTCTTCTCATGCGATGTTTATTTTATGTTAAAGTTGATAAAAATTGTTCTATTAAAAAAGTTTTGGAGCAGAACATAGGAATTAAATAATATTTTCAAAAGATCTACATTCCGAAATTGCAGTCTGTAGACTTAATTTATTACTATAAACTAATCAATGTTTAGATTTTTTTTAAATGTTTAATCAAATTTTCTTTATTTCAATAGATATATTTTTCAAAACTTATAATTTTGAAAGTTATAATTTTAAATTGTTGCGAAATGAAAAAACAATGCAAAGTATAATATTTCTTTTCATTTTAAAATTTATTTAAACACTCTGATAATGGCTTTTTTTATAATAAACGAAACAATGCAGGAGAGAAATATAAATTATTCTGTTATACAATAAAAACTTTGATGTGAAAAGGTAACATCCGTTCAAATATTTAAAAAATATGTATTCATATATGGATATTGACTTATAACTTTTAAATAAACAATATATTACATTATCATTCTAATTTTTTTAAAAAGAAAACAATAATCCCAATGTTGTAAATTGTTCTAAATATTTATTTATCTCACAATAGCTTTCTTATTACAAATTTTTTTTCTCAAATACCAACATTCAGAAAATGCAAATGTTTATTTAAAACTTACGAAAAGTACACAAGGTATTTTTATGTGTTTTTTTACTTTATGAAATTGATTTTTGATATAAATTAGAATTTTAAGAATATTTATCGCATGACTCTGTAGAAAGATATATATAAAAAAATTGATTTCGACAATTTATAGAAGAAAAATAGTGGTTTACTCACAGTTTACTCAATTTGTAATAATTCATAATGAATTGATGTAACAGATTAAATATTTAATTAGAAAAAGAAAAAAAAAAGATAAAATGTTCATTCAATTATGGAGATATATTAGACAAATCTATTCTCGCCTTTTTTAAAAATCTTTTTATTATATTGCAGTATTATTTCATTTAAGATAAAATAATTAAATTTTGTTGCTATTTAAGCGCTTGTAAGAAATGCCGCCAAAAGAATTTCTGTAATTAATCGAAAACTGAAGTTTATTTGATTAACATCTGATGAAAGATATTCATTCGTAATGGGAATTGCAATTATTTCCGATTTGAGATTAAGTATAGCATCTGATAATAAAATTTAATTATATCAGTCAGGATTTCTTTATTTAGAAAATCAGCCAATGTTTTCCTCCGGGAAAAATAAATTAAATATTTTTTAGATTATTTTACTTCATTTGCATTATGGAGTATTGAATTTTTAGCTGCTTCATATATTTGTTTTCAGAAAATTTCAAAAAACTATTTTTTTAAGTTTGCGCTTAGTACCCCACCAGTGGCCCAGAGGTTCTGCTCTCGAAACTGCTAGACAAGAGGATCCAGGTTCGAACCCAAACGCATCCGTCGGCCCAACCAATCGAATTTTTTCGTGTTTTTTTTAACCTTATATTCGTTATGTTTGTGAAAATACAGATTTGGATCTTTTAAAAAGTCCCCCACGAAAGGCACTTATCCCATTACCTGGATTCATATCTCCTATGTAGATAATTGGGTACTTTATTTTTTTAACTAGTAAAAAGATATATATTTTTAAAGTAAGCCTTTTAATACTAGACCAGTCGCCGAGAGGTTCTGCTCTCGAGGCTGGTCGACAGGAGGGTTCAGGTGCGAGCCAAAGTGTACCTATCGGCCCAATCGATTTATTTTTTCCGTGTTTGTTTCCGAACCTTATATAATCGTTATCCTCGTACAAATACGGGTTTGGTTCCTTTAGAAAGACTCCCACGAAAGGTACTCCTCGTACACCCTGGATCCAAATCTCCAATGTAAGTAATCGGGTGTTTTATTTTTTTAAGTTAGCGTTTTAATACCCCACCAATAGCCGAGAGGTACTACTCTCGAGGTTGGTAGAGAAGAGGACCCGGTTTCGAACCCAAACGCATCAGTCGTTCAACTCTATCGAATTTTTCTGTGGTTTTCCCACGAACTCTATATATTCGTTATTCTTGTGCAAATACGGGTTTGGTTCCTTTAGAAAGACCCTCACGAGAGACACTCCTTCCACTCCCGGGTCCATATTTCCTATATAGATCATCGGATGTTCTATTTTTTAAATAAAACGAAATGTTTTTTTAAATTTAGCATTTTAATACTCTACCAGTGGCTGAGAAGTTCTGCTGTTGGAGCTGGAGGATCCGAGATCGGAGACCGGAGACCGGAGGATCTCGAGGAGGAACTCGAGACCGGAGGATCCGGTTCGAGCCCAGACGCACCCATCGGCCCAATCGATTGAATTTTTCCGTATTTTTTTTCGAACCTTATATATTCGCTATCCTTGTGCAAATACGGGTTTGGTTCCTTTAGAAAGACCCCCACGAAAAACACTCCTTTTCTCCGGGTCGATATCTCCTACGTATATAATCGGATGTTCTTTTTTTTTAATGGTGAAAAAAACTATTTTTCTTAAGTTAACATTTTAATACCCTACCAGTGGCCGAGAAGTTCTGTTCTCAAAGCTGGTAGATGGAATTACCGGGTTTAAGTCTAAACGTACCCAACGGCCCAATCGATCAACTTTTCTGTGTTTTTTTTTTTTCCGAACGTCATATGTTTATTATCCTTGTGCAAAAACAGTTTGATTCATTTAGAAACAACCCCACGAATGGCACTCCTAACCCTGGGTCCATATCACCTGTGTAGATAATCAAGTGTTCTGTTTTTTTTTAAATAGTAAGTAAAAAGTTATAAAATTTTTATAATTTTGAGATAATATTCATTTAAACTTGTTTTAGTTTATTCTAATGATTATCAATGATTGTTTTCTGTACATTAATAAACGATATTTTTTCCCTTATATAAAGTTATAAAACAATATTACCATATTTGAATCAGTTATGATTTGTGTTAGCTATAAAGTAAAAGAACAATATATGCTAATTGTAAATAAACTAGATATGTAAATTAAGTCTGTCAATAATAGAATTTTTGTATTATCATTTTCACTTAGCAGTCCGTTTTTTTTGCATAATTATGTGATAATAGTAAAAATTAGTCTACGTGTAGACTTCATTGATACATTTGTGTGGGTGTTTTGGGAAAATCTACCTTTGAATATCACTTAAGTATGAACTAAAGTGAAACACTTATCCGTGTAAAAGAAATCCAGAAATGAAGCAATTTATGTAATTTTTTGAATTACTTTCTTAAATAAACCCATGTTTCCTTCGTATATATAAAAAAAATTTAAGAATTAACTCACCTTCCTATTTTATTGTTATGTCTGTAAGCAGTATTTAAAAAAATCATGCCATTTAATTAAAAATAATGTATTCACAAACCTCATACACTCAGTCGTGTAAATAATATCTTACAATAAAGCAGGCTTTCATACAGTCATTTTAGTCATTTCAATTTCCTATTGCTAATTTTTAGATAAAACTCTACAAAATAAATTTAGAGTTCGTTGCAATGACAGTAGGGAGATGACTTGCTAAGATCATTTTTAGCACTTCCCAACAAAGTGTAAAATAGTTTATTATTTCGGTTTGTCTGGCCTTCTGGTCGTCTGGTTGCACTTTAATGTTTGTAAGTATAATCGGCTTGCCCTGTAATTTTTGGAAGTTATTACATTTACCCTAGCAGGAACCTATTGCAAATGATGTTTCTGTCATGATTAGTTTATTTACAGGGACAGCCAAAAGTTTTCTGTTACATTACGGCCTATTTGGAAAAATCATTTCAAATAAATTTTAATGAAGTTACACTCTGTTAAACATGTTGAAATTTCTATACATTTATGAAAAGCACCAAAATATGCATTCTGTAAAGTATACGGCGAAAATTATAGTTATCATTTATTTACAGAGCCTCACAAAAAATTCCATAACAGAATAATAAATGGGGAAATTGTGTGCGACATGTTTTAATAATATTAAACTATTTCATGTATAATAAAGTTAATATATGTCGTAGATGTTTAATATGAATTATTTCACGCAAAATACGAAGTCCATAGAATTCACAGAGACACACAAAAGATTTAAAATAGTATACTCTATCCGAAGTACTGTATATTATCGATGATGGCTGATGGATGGATGAAATTGAAATTTAATTATATGCGCTTTCAAGTTTTACTAGATTTATGCATATTATATGGTGTGTATAAATAGTATATGTGATACACAGGACGACACAAAAGAGTTCCTATATATTACAGAATATGCGCATATTTACTTAAAGATGGTTTTAAAATGAGTTATACATTTTTACGCTGAACTTCTTTCAGTTTACTAAGAAATGTTTGTAGGATATAGGTGGAATGATATACAGGACACGCAAAGAATTGGATATACATGGTCGCCTATGGATGATAATTACTTGAATTATGGTTTCAGTAGTTTTAACAATATTTTAGTTTGAACTAAACTGTAGCGAAATACTGGCATGTAATAAAAGTCCAGGTAAACTATAGGGCTTAGCAAAAGTAATGTTCTGTCTATTAGTAAAAATTGCTGAAAGAGAAATCTCAACCCATTAGGCGATTTCTTGCTAAACTAAATTTTCCAATTATACAGAACATATCAACTGACAGATCAAATACATTGCTGTTCAAAAGTATTGGAATACATACTTGGCTATGGACAGTAACACCTTCTTTCCCCAAATAACGAAGTTTTGTTAAAGATTTCAGAAAATGAGGAAAAATGTTTCATAATGTATGCCTAAAGCATGATTTTACTTAGTTGTTAACCATATGTTTAAACTAGTCGGATGCAGCAATCCCAAAAAATTTTTAATACCTTATACATATTAACATTTCGAAATTTGCTACCACAGTGCCAAAAGTAAATGGCAATCCATGTCCATCATGAAGATTCTAAATATAATAAATTCCGTTCACTGCTTCTTGAGATATTACTACCTCTAGAATTGCGTAAATACTACAAAATTCATCATAGCAGTGTCACTTGTGGGGTGTTTGATACAAAATTATAGACAAAATCAAAACATGTTAAGGATTAACTGAATCTGAAGCTTGGTGGAAATCCGTGCATTAGTTCTTGAGATAGAGCTTTTACAGAAATCGTAATAAATGCAGTATAGCAGCACCGTTGATGGAGCTATTTAAAACAAAATATAGTCTGCATCAGTTCATGTCAAGGATTAGTCGAATCTAATGTTTGATAAAAATCCGTACATTCGGTTTTTGATATAGATCTGTTGTGGAATTTTTTAAATAAAAATGCAGCATAGAAGAGCCACCTATTGAGCGATTTACACCAAAACATAAATAAGTAAGTTTATGTCAAGAACTAATAGAAACTAAAGTTTGAGGCTATTCCATGAGTTAATTCTGAAGATAGTGCTATTGCAAAAATTGCACAAAAGGCAGCATAGCAGTGCCACCAATTCAGTGATTTACTCGAAAATATAAAACATCATTTTATGTCAAGCACTAACTGAATCTGAAATTTCATGAAAATTGATGCCTTTGTTTTGTAGATTGAGCGATTGTGGAAATCTTAAATAATGCTGCATAGCAGCACTACCTGTGGAACGATTTACACTAAAACGTAAACAAACATTAACTCATGTCCAGGAATAAGTGAATCTCAAGTTGGATGAAATTCGTGCTTTAATTATAGTGATAGATCTATTGCATAAATCGAACAAAAGGCAGCATAGCAACATCACTTGTTGAGCGATTTACACCAAAAACTAATCAACACCAATTTATATCATGGACTACCTAACTATAAATTTTTATTAATTTCCGTACATTAGTTCTTGAGGTAGAGGAGCCAACAAAATGTTTGTCACATACAGGCACACAGACTCACAGACTCACAGATAGATACTTTGTAAAAATATACTTTTCGGATTCTCTAACCCTTAAAGCGTGTAAATCCGTCAAAAACCGGAATTCAAAAATTTTCACGAATCCAATACTGTCTTCTTGTAAAGAAAGAATGAAGTAAAAAAAACAACTTCCAGTCTAATGAGTTTTTCGAGTTTTTGTTACTCTGTAACAAGTTTGCTGATTAAAATTTATTGGTGTTCTTTCTCTCTCCCCTTTACTTTCTTTAAGCCGACTTATGGTACGTAAGAGCTATAAGTAAAAGTCTAATGTGTATATTTATTTCATTCCATTGTCTGGTGTTACACTTAACTATTATATGATATTGAAAGAAAAATGCATTTCTAAGGTCGTGTGTGTGAATATTTTCGGAGAAAATTAAAAAAATATATAATATTTTTAAAAATGCTAATTAGAATGTTTTTGTGTTAAAAAAATTACAATTGTCATACTTCTGACACCTAATAATTTGAAGAATTTTAGTTCATTGACAAAACCTAAGATAAAATATTGATTTCCGGCATATTTTCTGCATATTGTTATATGCCCTAATTTACTAAATTATATTTAAAAGATCTGGGACACAAAAATCTTCTAATTATCTAAAAAAAAAATTATCACATTAAAACTATCTCTGTTTTCTTAATGCTTAAAGTGAAGTTTAAATCATGTTTTTATCTTAATTAGAAAAGGAATTTTTCGCTTTGGTTCGTTTTCAAAATCTAGCTTTCAAGCATTGGTTGTCATGGAAATGACTTCTTGTAAAAATGCGTTTTTCTTCATGATAGGTTTCTTTAGAATATCTCGGTTTCAAATTGTTGTACATCAAAAACCGTTAAAAGTAAAACAGTGAGTTTCCCGATCCAGAGCCGAGTGGCTCCATGCGGTCCTCGCAGGGGGGTCACATGGGCAGGTTCCTCCAATGAGGAGGAACCAAGTGACGCCCGGCCCCGCGACAGGAAGACAAGCGAGGACACCCGGCCCACGGACTTGGCCTCAGCGTCGCGGCCTCAGCCGCTCACCATCCGCAGCCACAGACACGGCACCGCCCGCGCCCAACACGCCGATTGGAGCAACCATGCAGGTACCGTAGCAAAAGCTGCCTGAACACTCGCTGATCCAGAGACCCAGCCTTCCGGGAGGACTTACAGGAAAGCGACTCGAATTCTCGTTACGCACAAGGAAAACCCGGAAAACCTTGTATAGTCGCCTCGTCCGAATCGCGCCTACAAGAGGCCTCGGACTCCTCTCAGCGAGTGTTGCGTTCGAATGGTCTGGTAAATCATCATGCGTTCGAAGACTTCAGTCGAGACAGCCGAGAGCTCAATTGGCCCGACGACCAACCCGATCCAGCGTCTTTGTCAAAAGTTCGCCGACGATGTCGGCAATACCTTTCCTGCTGTAATTGTCAAAGACAAGATCGGAAAGCGTTCGAGTTTGGAAGTTAGATGGGAAACACTTTTCCCTAATGGACTTCCACAGGGGGCACTCATAGACGCAGTGTCTAATCGTACTCACCCCGTTCCCGCAAAAGCACGCAGGGTTGCCTTTAAAGAAGCGGGATTGATGGTCGCCAAAGGCACCATGTCCCGTTAGGACCTGGTTGAGGAAGAAATCACCCTGTATTCTTCGAGTGGAGACCTTCCGGAAGATCTCATACGTCGACCGGCCGCCCTCAGATCGGTCCCACCATTGCTGCCAATCCAAAAGAGCCTTGCCAAGGAGCTTCCTCTAGACTTAACGTCCTGAGAGAGGAACAAGTATGTCGACCGAACTGTTAAAGGTAAATGTTTCAAACTTGGAACACGTCTTTTTTGAATACTTTACTTTAGTTTTGATTCAGCAAATTTGAAAAAAAAAATAAATATTTTTGACAGTATAATTTGTTAAATAAATGTTACATATTTTTTTCAAATTTTCACTTTAATTATTTTTTTTAATTGTTACTTTTAAAAATGCTAAATTAAAATAAAATTTAGATGTTTCTGTTTACTTAAATATTAAAAAAAATGATTATACAAATAATATTTTGAGTTACAACGATTTTAAGTTACTCCACTTTTTTAATAAATCTTTAACTTAAATTAAAAAAATATGCGAGAAGCTTTCTCATGTGATTTTTTTACAAATTATAAGGTGAATCATCACAAAAAAAAGTCAAAATTTTAACACAATAAATAAAAATTATTTTTAAATATGTATCGGACTCCTTTAAAGTAACGACTTTCTATTCTATTTTTTGAACAATACAAATTGTTCTTGTAACGTCAATTTCATGAATTCTAATTGTGACTTTATGCAACAATGTCATTTTTGATAATTGAAATACATCGCACACTTTTATTAAAAGTACGGTGTTGCGGTGTCGTGGCCGGTGTTTTCACCCTTTTAGCATATATATAAAAAACACAATTCATTATACTAAGTATGATTCCTAAGTTCTTTATTAGAACTGCTAATTACAATTAAATATACAGTCAACTTCGCAATCATATTGAGATAGATTCCATTCGTACACGATGTTACAATTCGATCATAGCCTCTCCCAAAAACACCCAGAGAGTAACTATCTCACTTCCACTATCTCTGAGAGAATACTCAACCTCTTCTTCCGAAGACTACATAGGGAATGACCTCGCTTTTCTTCGCTGCACACCTGTTCGACCCCTTGCATTTCTCAGAATCTTAGCTCTTTCTCGTCTTTAAGTAACTGTCATGATCCATAATAGAATAGCCTTACATACCATTATACTTTTCTTTCTCATTGTACAAAGAATTATAATAAACATTCACAGAGATGGAAAAAATTGCTTGTTTCTTCAGTTGGTTTATCTAAGATTTCACACCTTCCCCCAAAAGAGATTGTCACAGGAAATGTTCAGGTATCATATTCAGAGATTAAGCCCTATTACTGCGTCTCCAGAGAGGCCAAACATACAATTATTAGGTAGATTTCGTATGAAATATTAGGTAGATTTCGTATGAAATACTACCTATTGCATTGTCTCCCATGTTGGAATTTCTGAAAAATTTTTGCGGATCTACACGAATCATGACTCCTAGACCCCAAAACCACCATCAGTAAAAAAGTTTATATATATATATATCTATCTATGTATCTATCGGTGTATATCACTTTCTTCTAGACACGATAACTTCCATAATTATGCTCAGATCTTCTTCAAACTTTTACATAAAATCAAGGAGCCTAAAATCTCGGTCGAGTTCGTTAATGGGCGAAATCGGACCAAGGGGGTGGAAATAGGGAGGGTATTTGTGAAAACAGAAAAAATGCGATAACTTCTTAATTAAAATAGATATCGAATCAGTTTAAAGTTTATATTACTTCTAAGAAATGGGCAAAAAGTTTATGCATGACAGATTTTTGATAAAGTTAAAAATGGGCTCAAGGGACGAAAAAAACATGGTTTTTGGGAGAAAAAAATTCATAACTTCGTCAATTCTCAAGATATTAAATCCAACTAAATTTTATATAAATGTACTCAATATTATCTAAAACTTTTGTATTTACAAGTTTTTGATAGGACCAATTTTTACCGAGGAAAAAAATTAAAAACGAAAAGAAAAAGGGGGGAGGAAAAAGAAAAAACCCATAATTTACTCAATTCTTAAGCAATCAAATCTAATTAAATTTATTTTACATCTTCACAATAAGATCTACAACTTTTATATTGACAAGTTTTTCATAGAACCCATTCTTATAGCAAAAATAAATTAAACAAAAATAGGAGTTGGAGTAAAAACCTTAAATCCAAACTGCTTATATTCTGACTCATTTTAAAATTCATTTTTGATTTTAAACGCATCCAAATGACAGATCCTCTTATTTAGGAACTATATAATGCGACGTTTTGGCCAATTTTTTGATAAAGGCAGAATATATTTTTAAAAAGGCTGCCAAAAAAGGTATTTTGAACAGATTTCCCGAAATTATCGTCATTAAAAATTGATTAAGTATAACAAATTGCGTTTTTTCTGAGTCATTTTAAAATTCATTTTTGTTCTCAAACCCATCCAATTTACAGATCCTATTATTTAGGAACTATATAATGCGACGTATTGGCCAGTTTTTTGATAAAGGCAGAATATATTTTTTAAAAGGCTGCCAAATAGGGTATTTTGAACAGAATTTCACGAAATTATCATGATTGAAATTTGAGGAAATTAAAAAAATTGCGTTTTTACCGAGTCATTTTTAAATCTTTTTTTGTTCTCAAACGCATCCAATTTACAGGTTCTCTTACTTAGGAACTATATTATGTGACGGAGTGGCCAGTTTTTTGATAAAGGCAGAATATATTTAAAAAAAAAAGGCTGCCAAAATGAGCACTTCGCACAAAATTTTCCAAAGCGACCATGATTAATGAACTGTGGGTATTCAAATAACAAATTGTTTATTTTATGACTCAGTTTTAAATCCAATTTTGCTCTGAAACGCATTCAAATGACAGTTTTTTGTTACTTAGGAACTATATAATGTGCGTATTCTTTGATTTTTTGATAAAGGGTGAATATACATATTTTTAAAAGCTGTCAAAGTAAGCACTTCGCAAAAAAATTTCCCAAAGCGATCATGATAAAAGAATTGAGGTTGTATTCAAATAACAATTTTTTTATTTTATGACTCATTTTTAAATTCAATTTTGCTCTCAAACGCATTCAATTGACAGTTTTTCGTTATTTAGGAACTGTGTAATGTGCCGTATTGGTCAGATTTTTGATAAAGGCTAAATATATATTTTAAAAAATCTGTCAAAGTGGGCACTTCGTACAAAATTTCTCAAAGCAATCTTGATTAAAGAATTGTGGATGTATTAAAATAATAAATTGGTTATTTTATTACTCATTTTTAAATTCAATTTTGCTGTCAAACGAATTTAATTAACAGTTTTTTGTTATTTAGGAACTATATAATGAGCATATTGGTCAATTTTTTTAATAAAGTAAGAATATAATTCAAAATATGTTGCCAAAATGGGCATTTGAGTAGAATTTCGTTTAAGAGGATTTCGATAAAACCAGTTCTTACAGAAAAATGAAATTAAAAAATTTTTTAAAAGCGGTTGAATAAAGTAGTTAAACTGGGTTTATCTCTAATCATTTAATTTTTTTTTTTTTTTTTTTTTTTTTTTTTTTTTTTTTTTTTTTTGAGATGAAAACTTTTCGAAATCTACCTCCGCCTATAGGCCATGCCGAAAGGGATTTTTTTTTTAATATTACAATACAATAGAAAAGTAATTATGTTAGGAAGACCCTATTTAAACCCAAGCTTACATGCCTTCAGTTTCGAAGGACATATCAAGAGTATGACATTTTTGCAATTTTCAACAATATTCATTTATGCCCGATGAAAAAAAAGCAAAACATGCTATAAGTACCAGAATATTCAATTTAAATCATAGATATGCTATATGTTCGAATATATGATACCAATTCAAAATTTAATTAATGCAATAACACATTTTTGCCAATATAAAAAAATACATAAAATACAAAAATTATTATTATTATTATTATTTTATTAATAAAAAAATGAATTTTGTCAATAGAAAATCAAGAAGAAAATCTAAATTTTTCTATTTAGACCGTCTGCATTTCCGTGCAGTTTTCCCTGTTTATGAGTAACATCAAACTTTAATTGCTGCAAAAACAGAGCCCAACGTGTCAAACGAGAGTTTGTTCCAACCATTTTCTTCAAATATACTAATGGTTTATGATCCGTTTGTATCTCAAATTTTTGCTCATCTAAGTAATAATTTAACTTTCTTAAACCATATACTATAGCAGCTAATTCTCTTTCTGTTGTGCTATAATTTTGCTCAGCACGCGAAAATTTCTTGCTAAGATATAAAATTGGATGCTCTTCACCCCCAAGAATTTGAGATAAAACAATCCCTGCACCATACAAACTCGCAACCGTTTGCACGATAAATTTTTGCTTAAAATCAGGCGCATATAATACTGGACTTACATCGCACATTTTTATTAAATATACGGTGTTGTGTACAGATCGGGAAAAATTGGATTTCTTTGATAAAACACTAGATTAACAACTATGAATTTAGAAAATATCAAAGGCTTAGTTGAATAACATTTTTTATGTTTCAGTCACACAAAAAATAAATTGAGATTTAAAAAAAAAATTCCAAAATAAATAACCCACTTATTAAGTTTATAAAATTTATTTTTACGGTGATATAAAAGAATTTTAGTGAGAAAATTATCAAGAAGATTTAATCTTATCAAGGAAATTCCATTAACATCAATAAATCTTCATTAACATATCGTGACGTGTGCAATAGATAGCGAAAGAAATCTACCACTCGTAAAGACAATCAAATGTGTATTTTCCGTTTGAGGAAAAATTTTAACTTGATCAAAATTGTTTGATGCCAATATAAACAATGTAAAGTAACACTAAAATTATTAACATTTTAGTCATTCATAACATATTTTGTATAAAAAAAATATCAGGACTTTATTATTTAAAATAGGTACATAAATGATATAACGACAGGTTTTTTTTCTGTAATTTGAGAAAACTAACGCGCGTATTCAGAGCAAACGTCCGCAAAGTTATGAAAGCCTGCAAACGGGTTGGGGGGTTTACGGAAGATAGGGAGAAAGATATCGAAGACGCGATTCTGGACAAACATCTTTCACCTTCCGCAACTGATGACGTCGCATACAATTGTAGAATAACAGAATCGATTTTTAATCGAATGTTAAAATGTTTTAACCAATGAAAAGACGTCAATTTTTAAAGGGACAAAATATAATGTTTTGAATAATTCTTTATACGCTCTATGTTATCTTATCAGTGATTCATCGTGTTAGTCTTTTAGAACCCAGACTAGCAGGCCAGTAGAAAAATGTTTCTTTTAAATGTTAAATTTAAAAATAGTTAAAATCTAAGAATTATTTAAATAACAAGCTGATATTGCATATTAACACTTTAATTGCTTTTAGGATATTCCCCCGGAGCAATGAGTTCCCTCACGGAAGATTTGAGATTTTGCGTTTTCAATGGTAAAAATGTGCACCCTCCCCCACCCCCCACTCCGGAGCCACAGATATCCGTCATGGAGAAAAATGTCTACAACCTGGACTTAGTTGATCGGTTGAAGAAGAACATTTCATTTTAATGTTAGATTTTAAAATATTTAAAATCCAAGAATTATTTAAATAACAAGCTCATGTTGCATATTAATATTTTAATTGCTCTAGGACATCCCCTCTCCCGGAGCAACGAGTTTCCCCACGGAAGATTTGACATTTTGTTTGCAATGGCAAAAAAGCCACCCCCCTCCTCAGAGCCACAGATATCCCTCCTGCAAAAAAATGTCTAGAACTCAGATTTAGCTGATCAGTTGACGATGAATAATTCTTTTAAATGTTAAATTGAAAAGTATTTAAAATTCGTGAAATATTTTAATAACAGTCTTATATTGCATATTAATATTTTTATTGCTCTAGCCCATTCCTTTTAATGTATCATCTATTTTCTTATCAACAAAAAAAAAAAAAAAAAAAAAAATGTAAAATTATGGAACGGTGGTAGCATTTTACTTTCAATTTTAGGCTTTTCTATAATGATATTTTTTCAGAAAATTAAATACATAAAAAAAAACAGATTAATACATTAGTAATAATAGATTAGTACATTGGAACTTCCAAAAAAAGCAATCAGATGCAGTATTGATTTCAGGCGATGGCACCCCCCCGGAAGATTTGAGTTTTTGTATTTTCATTGGTAAAGGAGTGCAGGAATAGGAAGTTATCAGAGGGGGACCATTCCCTCAGAGCAATGATCGCCTCGGAAGATTTAAGATTTTGTGTTTTCATTGGTAAAAAAAAGTGCAATTATCCCCCCTTCCCCCGCGGAAGGTTTGAGATTTTGTATTTTCATTGGTAAAGGAGTGCAGGAATAGGAAGTGATCAGGTGGGGGGACCATTCCCTCAGAGCAATAGTCGCTCCGGAAAATTTAAGATTTTGTGCGGAAGGTTTGACATTTTGCATTTTCAATGGTAAAGGAAAGCAGGAATAGAAAGTGATAAGGAGAGGGACCATTCCCCCAGAGCAATGATCGCCCCGGATGATTTACGATTTTGTGTTTTCATTGGTAAAAAAAAGTACAATTATCCCCCCCCCCTCTCCGCGGAAGGTTTGAGATTTTGTATTTTCAATGGTAAAGGAGTGCAGGAACAGGAAGTGATTTATAATTTTATAACAAATTAAGGGAAACACTAATAAAAATAAAAGAAAATTCTTTTGCACTATCTGTAGAATATTTAAACATTAAATTTCTTGATAACATATTTATCAATGTCTCTTAATTAGTGTATTTATAAATAAAATTAATAATCTTGGAAAGCTCAGAACTTTAATCCAATTGTTTATGCTAGAGAAAATATTTATCTAACTCTAAAAAACTGCTATATATAATATAGTAAGCTTGTGGTATAAACCTATAAAAAGTTCATTTCAATTGATAATATTTGTATTAAAATATTTAAAGTTGGTAATTTTTTGCATGCATTAATATATATATATATATATAAGGCCAACAAGTACAAGAAAAATAAATATCAATTAAGTTAATATTATTTAATCAGAAATATTAAAGCCATTTTACTTAAACTCTTAAATTTGTTAACAAACATCATTAAATAGAATTTAGGTCATTAAATTTTTTTCAGTTTGAAATAATTTTTGTTACCTGCAAACTGAGTAGTGTTTTTAAGCTATTGCATAGCTTTTATCGCGGGCTTTGAGCGCGGCGACCGAATCCAAAAATTCCGTAACGAGAAATATTCTAACACATCCGTAACGAAAAAACCTAACACTCAACTACCGTCGTTTCACTTCGGCAGACTTCGGCATGGTATCCTTCGGTAGACTTCGGCAGACATTGACGCGGTATTTTTCAGATATTTAGAGGATATCAAAGCTCAAACTTATGTATCTTATTTCAGTTACTATAAATCTATAGTTTCAATAATAAAAATTCCTGATAGAATGTGTATAGAAAAGAATCGTCTTAAGATAAAACAAGGTAGGATAATGTAGCTTTTGGTGAGTGGAGACCCGCCCAATGGTGAGGATCGAAAAATTTAAATGCTTATAACTCGCGATCTAATTTTCGTAGCGCGGCCAAATTTTGTTTGCTAATTTATTATGAGACAGTGTTAATTTTTGGTGACAGGAGAAACCCACGGTGAGGGTCGAAAAAGTTAAAATGCTTATAACTCGCGGTCTAATTTTCGTAACACGGCCAAATTTTGTTTGGTAATTTATTATGAGACAGTGTTAATTTTTGGTGAAAGGAGACCCCCACGGTGAGGGTCCAATAATTTAAAATGCTTATAACTCGCGATCTAATTTTCGTATCGCGGTAAAATTTTGTTTGGTAATTTATTATGAGATAGTGTTAATTTCTGGTGAAAGGAGACCCTCCCTCCATGGTGAGGGTCGAAAATTTTAAAATGCTTATAACTCGCGATCTAATTTTCGTAGCGCGGCCAAATTTTGTGTGGTAATTTATTATGAGAGAGTGTTAATTTTTGGCGACAGGAGACCCCCCCCCCACAGTGAGGGTCGAAAAATTTAAAATGTTTATAACTCGCGATCAATTTTCGTAGCGCGGCCAAATTTTGTTTGGTAATTTATTATGAGAAAGTGTTACTTTTGGTGACAGGAGACCCCCACGGTGAGGGTCGAAAAAGTTAAAATGCTTATAACTCGCGGTCTAATTTTCGTAGTGCGGCCAAAATTTGTTTGGTAATTTATTATGAGACAGTGTTACTTTTGGTGACAGGAGACCCCCACGGTGAGGGTCAAAAATTTAAAATGCTTATAACTCGCGATCTAATTTTCGTAGCGCGGCCTAATTTTGTTTGGTAATTTATTATGAGACAGTGTTACTTTTGGTGACAGGAGATCCCTCATGGTTAGGGTCGAAAAATTTAAAGTGCTTATAACTCGCGATCTAATTTTCGTAGCGCGGCCAAATTTTGTTTGGTAATTTATTATGAGACTGTGTTAATATTTAGTGACAGGACATTCCCCATGCAGAGGGTCGAAAATTTTAAAATGCTTATATGTCGCGATCTAATTTTCGTAGTGCGGCCAAATTTTGCTTGGTAATTTACTATGAGACAGTGTTACTTTTGGTGACAGGAGACCCCCCCCCCACGATGAGGGTCGAAAAATTTAAAATGCTTATAACTCGCGATCTAATTTTCGTAGCGCGGCCAAATTTTGTTTGGTAATTTATTATGAGAGAGTGTTCATTTTTGGTGACGGAAGACCCCTCCCCCCCACGGAGAGGGTCGAAAAATTTAAAATGTTTATAACTCGCGACCAATTTTCGTAGCGCGGCCAAATTTTGTTTGGTAATTTATTATGAGACAGTGTTAATTTTTGGTGACAGGAGATCCCCCATGGTGAGGGTCGAAAATTTTAAAATGCCTATAACTCGCGATCTAATTTTTGTAGTGCGGCCAAATTTTGTTTGGTAATTTATTATGAGACAGTGTTAATATTTGGTGACAGGAGACCCCCACGATGAGGTTCGGAAAATTTAAAATGCTTATAACTCGCGATCTAATTTTCGTAGCGCGGCCAAATTTTGTTTGTAATTTATTAAGGTATTGCATAGCTTTTATCGCGGGCTTTGAGCGCGGCGAAAGAATCTAGAAATTCTGTAACGAGAAAAAAATCCTAACACTCCGGCTAACGTCGCTTCAGTTTGGCAGACTTCGGCACGGTATCCCTCCGTAGACCTCAGCAGACATTGACACGGTTTTTTTCAGCTATTTTGAGAATATCAAGTCTTAAACTTATGTTTTTTTATTTAAGCTACCATAAACGTATAGTTTCAATGATAAAAATTCCTGATTAACCTACATGTATTGTAAGATAATAAAAATATTTTAAACGATATTATCTTCTCATTTGTTCAATACAAGAAAAAAAAATTTTTATCGGTCATCACGCTCAAAATGTTTAACTTGAATTAATATCAAAGACAAAAAAATCTGCATAAATAAAAAAAAAATAAATAATTATAATTGCATAAGTTGATAAAAAGTGCTATGCAATAGCTTTACCGCGGCAGTCCCCGAGTGCCACACGTATTTTTTTTATCACTTTATTATTACTCTTACATGTAATGTAAAGAGATTTATGCTTCCCCTTAAACCAAATAAGTAATAATATTTAACCTAAATGAATTAAATACTTTCACATAATCAATATTCATTCATACATTCTAACATACACTCAACCAGTCACAATGTGAAATGTTTTCAGTGCATTATTATTATTATTATTAACATGTTGTATTATACTATAAAAAATAATTTTCAAGATATTTATAGATGTTAAAATATAATTTCAAGAATTATGATTTATTATTTTTTTAATAATTCATACTATATAATCAGATACATTTTTACTTCTTCATTGCACAGATAAACTTTAAAAAAGAAAATCTCGATAAGAAACAGTGTTTAATTAATAAAAGTAACTTTTCGAATTATTAACGTTTCAAAATTTATTTCCTATGTGTGCATTTAAAATTTGTTTCAATGTTAACATCAAATTAAAACGCTACATTTAATCAAAAATCAATTATTCGTGAATCACAAAAATTCTCTAATTGCTCACTTTCAGAAAAAGAAGGATTTTTTTCTTTTAAATACAGCAATTGATGTGCCAGTTTTTTAAAATTATTAGGCATTATGAAATCTAATTATTGGGGATTAATCGCGAAAAGAGCAAAACTTTATTATTAAATTTTGAGAAACTGTATAGATATCAATTTTACCAAAAGTAAACAAATACTTTTCAATAGATGCGATAACATCTTGCTTTTACGAGATAAAATTCAAAACTGTCAGCATCAGATTTCTATTAGTATATCTTATTTTGGTAATAACTAAAGAAGTAAAATAAAGGTTTTATAGCAGTACTCAAAAAATGTTAAGAAGTGATTTATAATAATACAACATATCAAACAATAACATAACATTGATAAACATTTCACATACCTGTCTTTAAAATGAAAATCCGTAAATTAATCCGTCTTTTTAAATGTGATTTACTTGACTGGATGTGATTTATGATGTATATATTCTTTTATTTGCTGCATACAAATAACTAAAACACTATTTTCAGTTGAAAAGAAGCGCGATTTCGAGCGTCACATGTCTCTGCATACAACGCCGCCATCATTTTTACGAACAACTTTACACTTTACGATAGCCTCATGGTTTCCGCAAAAGTGATCACGTGACACGCTCAGCTACGGGAGAGAAACGGTCCGCAGGTGTTTGCTCTGATTCGCGAATTTAGCTGCGGTCCGCAAATCTACGATAGAAGAGAAGTTACGGCAGAAAAGTGTTTGTTTTGAATACGCGCGTAAATCGAGTTACAAAAGGGAGGGTTAACGACACATGTGGGCAACTGTTTTTAGTACATACTTTAGGGTTTCTTCGATTCTTACAGTGGAAAAGTTGAATAAAAAGTTTGGTTTAAATGTTGTGTTGTAAATAAAATTGATTGTCTCAAATATCTGAAAATGTTGCAGAATACAAACGGCAAATCATGCATGTTTAAAACAATGGTATATGCTTTGTTTAAGGCATTCAAAAATGGACAAGATGTAGTAGTTGAATTTCCTCTTTTCTCTCGACCTTTGACGTGTAAAAACGACTCAAAAATCGATAAAATAAAGAACTTGGTGCTCGAAAATCTTGTTATCAATCTTAGAGAGTTTGCTCACAATGTCTCACATATATTTTTAATCTCTTTATAGCATTATGACTAATATTTTGGACATGGAACGCGTCGCCAAGTAATAATTTTAAAAGAGCTCAATTTTATCCAGTTATTGTGATCTAAAGCATAAGTAATGTCACCAGTCAAGGACCGTATTCACATGATATGATACTTTGTGTCTTTGTCCTGTTACAGAATCCAAGATTAAAGCTACAAGAAAGGCTTTTTTTGTCAATGGAGGACAAAAAGAAATTTTGTAGAAGGTCTTAGAAAGGCTATATCAATCTGCCTACAAAAATATCTGGAAGTTAAAGTCTTGCTCAGCTTAAGGGTACTGTACACAAAGAGGGCCTACGTTGAAACCAACAAAATAAATTTAAATAATTAATTTGTTCGTATTTTATTTAACAGATTGCTTTTTACACAGAATGTCAATGTTTTTATATTATATGTATTAAAAGATTTTAAAGAGTTTTACCAATGGTTAGGTTTCATCACAAATTTGTAGACAAACATCGTAAATGATATTTCAGGTAAATTGCCATATTTACGCCATAGAAACAATACCAGCATGAATGTTAGTTGAGTAGGTAAATGTTTGAATTTAAATACAAAAGAGTAGTAGGAAAAGAATTCATTTAATATCCGTTACAAATTACATAACACACAAAAAAAACAATCTAAGAAAAGCTTTATTATCAGATTCGTTGCTCAGGGAAAAAGTCATTACACATGACATAGTAGACTGATGTCCAAATACTAATGTGCAGTGATGAGAGGCTTTCAATTTTTCAAGTCTTTTCGAATATATCTTGAAATTCTGGACGAATTAGCCTTGAACTCTAGCATGTAAACAACACGTTTGACTTCAAAATTTTCAGTGAAGATTTAGGCTTAACAACAATCTACAGTCCCTGGCCAAATTATTAGACGCACTTGTTTTTATCAGTATATTTGGTATGTAATGCCCTAGGAATTATAGAGATTTTAATTTATGAAATTAATGTTTGACACATATTTTTCCAATTTTGGCAAGAGCTTTTGTTGATATGTCCTATTATATCACTGTCTCTTGGTCAACAGGGCAAAAACACGTGATGAATGGCCAAGTAATTCACCAGACATGAATTTTATTGAATATGAGATAATTGGCCGTAGAAGTCATAACAAACAAAACCCAACTAATAGTAAAACAGGTCCTTGTCTGAGATCATCCCCACGCATACAAGTAACAATTAAATTTGGTAAAAACATGTGAATGGAAGCACTGATTGCTCTCAAGGAAGAGTACACAAAATATTGAATTTTTTTTTTCTTCTTAGTTTCAAGTTTTAAGTTTTGCAATTTCAGCAATTTCGAATTTAATTTACAAAAGTAAATAATTTTAAAGTTATTGGCTTACTTTTTATTTATTATAACCTTACACATGATAATATTATCAATTGTAACTATTTACATAGTAATATTATCCCTATGAATCTAGTAATATTCTACACATGAAAAAGTGAGTGCGTCTAATAATTTGGCCAGGGACTGTAATAATAAGTTTAGAAATAAAACGGCATTTGCGATCATCCATGCAATATATATTCAAAATGATCTATCATTGTAAAAAATCTTTTCAAAATAATTTAAGGAGAAACGTGTTCCTTATATCTAAGAAATTCAAGGAAAAACGTGTAGAATTTTAGTAGATATTCAACGAAACATATAAAATCGGAAGCGTCGGATACTTCATTCTTTGGACATCATTTTATGAAATATTAATTCAGATTTTTAGTGTTTGAAGTTTTATTTCTAGAAATTACGAATAACTTTAAATAAACTTAAATTTTATAATTATTGTGCTTTTTTCCTTAATTTATTGAGTACAGTTTTCTACGTATTATTATAAAGAGTAGATTTTTCATATAAAGATGAAATCAATGTGATTTATAAGTTGTTTTATACATAAATATTCTTTTAGATAGCTTAAAGTCATTGCAATTTTAATTAAAGCCACAGTGAATCCAGGAGGCTGACAAATACTTAATTCATGATTTCCCAAAAGCGTAAAATAATTCCAAAAGCTTCTGTACATTGCAGAATTTTTATTTTTGTACCCAAAAGGCGTTACAAATGTGAAATTAAAATTTTGCGTGGGCTCAAACAAACATTTGAGGTTCATCTAAGTTGTTTTCTTTCAAAGTCAGAGGGGAATAAACTCAATCTAGTTTTCTTTCATTCGATGAACAATCGTAACTTCAGGAAATATATTAAGTTTTAGTCTAGCAAAATGTTTATATTTAAGTCATGCGAAGAATAAATAAGATTTCTGACGAACTCTTTGATTAAATAAATAATAAATATATTAAATAACTTTTAGACAATGTTAGAAAAGTGTTTGGGTATTTTAAGCAACGTCTGAGGATAGTGCTATTTTTAAAGCAATTTGTAAAAGTAAACCCATTCTTACAGAGAGGTAATTTTAAAAAATTCTCATTGATCTAACAATTCCATTGATGAATATGGCATACACAGTGAATTCAAAATTTCAAGGACTGATCACACACAGACTATATAGCACAGAGAATGTACTTACATTTAATATTTAGCTTCTGTATAGTCTTCTCCCAGTTTCACTCAGCGTTTAGAACGTGTGTAGAAGTCAATAAACACCGTATGGAACCTTTCGATTCTAGCGCTATTGAGTTTGGATGTCACAGCTGTTTCAATGTCATTTATAGACATTTACTGCTGAAACTTCATCATCAGTTTTACCTTAAGAAATAAACAGTAATGCGATGTGGAAAGATCTGTTGAGTTCAATTGGTTTAATGCGCACAACCTGTCTTCTCGCCAAAAATTGCTGCAACAGGAAGGACGTATGGCGTGGTAATTATATTATAAAAAGTAAATACTCTTCAAGAACAGTTTCAAAAGAATTCGAAATGTAAAAGGAGTAAAAATGCCTAAAAAGCATTCTAAAAATATTTTAAATTGTGATTTGTACGCAATCTTTGGAAATATCAACCGTATTTCACTGTGCAGTTGCTCAGACTTTTGTGCAGATATGGGTTTCTCATTTCGGTACACCTTAGATAATAACATTGCATACGCGTAGACAATTTGAGTCCAGGACTTTCGAAGACTGTGACAAGAAACTTGTCACATGTCTAGCTAGTTTGCTGGAGCGACTTAATCAACCTTTAACCCAGACCTTAAGATGTGTTATAAAGTTGATGAGTTTGAATCCCTTCCTTTTGTTTTCCTAAGTGTCTAAACTACAGTTCGAGGCATTCTTTCCGGTTCTACAGCTTAATTAACATAATAAAGTACATTACAGATTATGAGTAAATTGTTTAAAGATAAAAACATGAAGAGGAGTGTAGAACCGATTTCTGAGGTTATTCCGATTTCCAGGGTATAAAGAAATTAGAAAAGGACTATATTCTTCGCAGTCATCGTCAAGAAAAGTTTATAAATATTGATACGTTAAAATATTGTTTTCTCTTGTCAAAAGATTTGATTTTCTCTTACCTTTTAAAGCAAATTTTATTTTTATTCTTAAAATAAATCTGAATATAAACTGTGCGAACATGTCTGAAAATATCAAACAAGAATCAATACTTCCCATCCACTATTCAAAGACAGCTATTCCAATTTTGTTTTTCAAAGTTTGGCATTGTAAATTGTCTTGATATTTATTTTCAGGCAAAAAAGTAATTTATTTAGACTTCTATATTTCCTGCTTGTACTACTTTATACTAATTTTATTCTAAATTTTACTTTTGCTGATATTCTTTAAATTTCTGCCAAAATATAAAAAAGAAACTGACTTAAATAAATTCAAAATCTGAGAAAAATCTTAAATTATAAAAACACTACCAAAATTCGAATCCCTTTCACGTATTCGAAAACAATTGTAATTGTAGATGTTTTATATTTTTAAATCAGATTGTTCAACACATGGCCTTTTAAAATGAATATTGAAGAGGGTTTTCTCATATATAAAAATAGCCGAAGAATATTAAATGAGGGAAATGGTCATTTTGGCAAGAAATAATAGAAATGACTTCGTCTATTTGTAGCTTTTAAATAACCTTCGAGTTCCGAACTTCAATCCAGGTACAGCCTCTAAAATAATCTCATTTTTAAAAAAATAATTACTCGCAAATTAATCATACTGCATTTTTCACATTTGTACATAAGGCAATTGAAGGGTGTAGAATTTACTTCTAATTTCAAAATAGGGTCTTTATATTGAAAAAAATATATATAGTTTTAATTTGTTTTGATATATACGTAGCACGACTCAGAAGTTCGGAGAAAAGTTGTAAAAAGCATTACTCTGACTAGTCCACCTTCAAAGTAGTGACCTTGAGCGACAACACACTTCTGCAACACTTCCTATTACTTCTGGAAGCACCGCTGGAAGTCATTTTTCGTAACATCCCATAAGGCCTCCTGCGATTTTGTTTGTACCTTACCTGATGACTAAAAACAGCTTCCCTGTAAATGTTTTTCATTGATAGGAACAGGTTAAAGTCATACGGGGCTATGTCCAGTTGATAAGGGGTGGGATGTGAAAGCACATTGGTGCGAGTTTTGACGAGGAATTGTTTTACCTGTTGGTATTGATGTAATGGTGCGTTGTCAAGCAGAAAGTACCAGCGTGTAGCCTCAAAGAAGGTTGTCCAACACATTTATCGTCTTCTATGAATTCTCGGTCCTCTTTAAAACGTTGATGCCATTCATAAATCTTGAGTTTCACCATTGTGAATTCATCATAAACCTATCTTAGAATTTTCAAAGTCTTCATTGGTGTTTTACCTAAACATTGATAGAATGTAATTCTGTAACAGTGATCAAGAAAATCCATCTTTCTTACATCGCAGGGCAAAGTTAACAAAGTTTTGAAGATATCAGCTGCGCATGCAGTTCGGTCCCATGACATGGACTAAACCAATATGAGTAAGTAGCGAAGGGTTATGAGATTACCTTTAAAACGATTTTACTTTATGCACTTGCTTTCGTTGTCAAGAATGGTCGCATTCTCCGAAATTTTGAATCGTACTACATAGATTTCCCCAGTTCCCCAAGTAAATTTTATATGCGTCACATAAAAGTAGATGATTTTTCCAACCATTTCATATAAGTAACTTTATTTTTCAAAATTTTGTTATAAAGTTAGCAGGGAGTTTTCACTTATTTATTTTTTTTAACCACTGCAAAAAAATCTTTATATGAATAAATCAACTTAAATTAAATAATAGAGCTTTAAAATTCAAATAAATTCTGTCTTCTTACCAAACGCTCTTTTGAGGTTTTAGATACTTTTAACAACCATCTGCACCATGAGTTCTTGTGAATTCATATGTTCTAAGAAATACAATATTTATTAATTTATAGTTTATTTAGTACTTAATGCTTTTAAAGTGATTAATGTAATCCAGTCTATATTTAGTAAGATAAAATAAAGAAAAAAATCGCATTTAATTAGTTGGAAAAATGAAATAGAGTTTTCAGTTTATTTTTCTTGTTTTATATCAAAATGTATTTGGCTTTCTTTATCACTTAGATAAAGTTTATTAGTCCTTTAACGATCGAAAAAGAAGTCTTTCAAATAACTTCTGTAATTAATTGAAAACTGAAGCTTGTTTTGTGACGTGTCGGTCTAATGAAGACATATTCTGGATAAAATTAAAACGCAAAATTTTTATTTACTGTAATTGGGGAACGGAGAGTGGAGCAAAGTTCGGTATTTTGGAGAATTAAACACACTACTATGAGAATAAATTTTAGCTTGTACTCACATTACAACTAAGTCCGGCTCAAATCACTAATTCGGCTCTTCTCTTCAGGTCGCGGACTACTTTTACTAACCAGTAAATAAACAGCCCGTGGCTGCATAAATATCTTTATTTTAAACAACCACAGTGCAAAATTACTCTGAAATACCTCTTACCGAACTCCTGTACTGAGGCTCTCTACTTTCATTAGTTACACGTCAGCTCTACTACTCGTCGCTGGAGGCTCTTTCCAACTTACCACACCCCACATACCCTCCAACTCGCAACTTACAGCTTTTATACTTTGCAAACTGAAGACGGAGCTAGAAATTTTCATAAAAATTCCCAAAACCGCAGTTAACTGTAGATCGAGGGCGCCATACATGTTAGAACATTGCGATCTCACTCAAAACACCAGAGTGCCTTTATTAGCGACACTCCCTCACAATCCACACCGAAATCTACAGAGAAAAGGGACTAGGCAAAATGCATGCCCTGGACTTTTTCTTAAAATAAATTTTGAGCCGAACAAGAAATAAAAGTGATGGATGAAATTTGGTGCCGAACAATAATTTCCAAAATATCAACTTTTAACCCATCACGAAAAATCATTAGTCTGCATAAAAAATCACATACTCAATAGCAACCATCCAAACAACGTCTGTAATTAATTGAAAACTGAAGCTTGTTTGATTAGCATTTGAAGAGAGATGTGCATTCTTGATGGACGTTTCGATTTTTTTTTCATTTGAGAATAAGTATTTCATTAAATAAGTTAAAATCAATTATTATATCAATGAGTATTGCTCTATTTAATAATTTGACTGTTATTTGCTCTCAGGAAAAAATAAATCAGCATTCAGATTTTTTTTAAATTTTCATTTAAGTACTAAACTTTGGTTTATATAGTATTTATTTATTTTTATTACAAATTCAAAGAAATCGTTTTATTTTAATTTAGCTTTTAAAATATCAATGTAATAGGCTTTTGTTAATACCTAAATAAGTAAATTTTCGATTATTTTTAATGATCATGATAAAAATCGCTCGAATGGCCTCTTTAACTGAAAACTGAAGCTTGATTGATTAGCATCTGAAGAAAGATCTGCATTGTTAATGGAAGTTTTGATTTTTTTTTTCATTTGAGATTAAGTATCTCATATGATAATATTAATTAAATTACATCAATAAAGATTTTTTCTATGTAGTATGTTAACTACTATTTTCTCTTACGTAAAAATTAAGGAACATTAATATTTTTATCACTCCAGTTAAATATTGAATTTTTAGTTCTTTGATAAATTACTGATCATTAAGTTGTCAAAGGAACTATTTTCTTTAAATTTAGTTTTTTAAAATGTCAAGGTGATGTGACTTATTTTAAAATACGGCGTTTGAAAAAAGAAAAAAGTAGAACAACAAAAATGTAGTGGTTTCTTTCGAATTATGCGGATTGAATTACTTTGATAGTGAGATAAGGTAATGCCACTTAAAGTCGACCATGTATAAAGTCATGGGTTACTAATTTTTAAAGTTAATAAAATTTAAGAAAAAAAGAGAAAAAAATGAAAATGAATTTCTGAAAAACGACAGAAAGAGGTCTAATTGGCTTACATCTCTAAATATTAATTTCCATAATTTGTTTGATTTTTTTTAGCTGGTTTATTTATTTTTTTAGATAATCTTAGAGATTTCATTAATATATATCTTTTTATTTAAAACATTGTTTCTATAATAGTATGTTTTATTTTAAACTAAACTATTCTTGATATACTCTTTTGAATTGTAAATAATTTGCTGAATAAGCCAAAAACTTAAAGATTCATGCAACAGAAAATTGCTAATATGGAAGGTCTCCAAACGGCACAGTCGGAAAAATCTGAAAAAAAATGTAGAATGTTCTTCTCATTGAATATGAATGTTTATTTATTTATTTATTTAAAAAAAAATATGGCGTAACCTTGATAAGCGTTCGTAAAGAAATAATAAAATTTTCATTATTTGGCGATTTTTCATACTTGGAAATGGGATACAAATTCAAAAAAATATATATATATATTTTTTTATGTCAAATATACTTTTAGGAAAAAACGTTTCATGTTGAAATTGTTTAAATAAATTTAATTTAAATAATTATAGTTTTGTCAATTTTAGTTTGTCTCAACTATAATTTTGTCATATCAATATTAATATGTATTTACATTAAAACTTAAGGGGAAAGTTTCCTTTCAACTGGTCAAAAATATTAGAAACAGATTCAATTACCGTACCTTTTCACAAGCAAACTAATGAAGCAAATTCAATGAAACTTTAGGGACTGTTAAGCATAGCAGTACATGTTACAATAAATAAAAGAGATTAATGAAAAATAGCTAAGTTAATTAGGAAAATTTAATTTAGTAACCTAGTGTTTTTTGTACGATATTTCACTGCGCGTATGATTTCTCAAGAACTATAAGGATAGTGGGTTGAAATTTTCTGTGTGTATTAGTTCAAAAAATGAACTAAAATCTTAGAATTCAAGAAGACGACCGCAAGTAAGATGAAGTGACGAAACTAGAAAAGCGGCTGGTGTAAATTGGATGACGAAAGCACTAGACAGAAAACATTGGAAAAATCTGGGGAAGACCTACATCCAGCAGTGGATCGAAAACGGTTGATGATGATGATGATGATATATATATATGTTTTTTCTTTGCAACAGAATGCATTGAAAAAAGAATCGATGTTCTGTAACTCGTGATTTTTTTGATGGCTTTATATTTAATCATATTAAGGAATTTTTTTCATTCATCTATAAATAAATTAGGAAATGCATTTAAAAAAACAAGTTTGTTTTTTTTTAAATTACTATTTGTGCAAGAATACTAAATTTAGAATGAAGCCAAGGGACCTTTTATGCATTAGTTAATTTATTTAATTAATTCATTTGAAACTTGAAAAAAAAAAGCTCCTGTGAAAACATCGATTCTTTAAAAGATTTTTATTTTTAAATCATTGAAAGTCAGATATTTTATGTTGGCATTTAAGTTACTGATGCGTGAAGTTTCAGTGTAGGCGTATCAGATAAGAAACTTATCTGTGCATTAAATTATAGAGAAATATATACAGTGAGGAAACTAAACATATTAGTTTTTTTTAAATCATCTCCATAAAAATAATTTATAATAGTGCTTTAATTTAATTTGAAAATACATTCATTACAAGATTAATTATTGCATTCATCGAAGACACGATTTTCATTCATTAATTTTATCTCAATAATGAGTATAATAGAAGTATTTTTTTAAGTTCTTTCGGCAGCTGAAAGGATTCTTGGTTTTATAAAGAAAACAGTAAAAATATTTTGGCATGTCTTTCAACACATCAGTAATGACTTTTGAAATGATACTATATTTTTTTTCTTAGCCTCGAATATTATACTGCACATATGTACTTTTAAACAATATTTTCTATCTAAAGATATATGTTTGCAACATATATCCGTTTTTCAACATTGTAAAAAAAAAAAAAAAAAAAAAAAAAAAAATCCGTTAAATTTACGGCAAAAACTACTGGCACCAATGTTACCAATAGTTTTTGCCGTAAAAATTGCAGTAAAATTAAATGTAATAAATATTAAAAATTAATTGCCAGTCCCTTTCAACTGATCGAGATGAGATTTCAGATATAGTTTTTCAGAGGTATAAACTCGGAATTTTGTAAACGACAACAAAGTGGCGCTCAATGCTACTCTTATTGGTACAGAAACAGGAAATTTTCGAATGACAATGCACATTTTTTTTCTATTTCAGAATGTTCGGCGTATGCAAAAATCTTAAAGAGTGTTGGAACAATACATACATCACAAAATACGAACGATTTACATGCGTACAAAAACAGCTCTGTAGAATAAAAAAGAATAGAGCGCAAGGAAAAAATTTTCATATCACGTAGGTTAGGTACCAAACACAGAACGGCCTTCTTCAGATGGTCATTATAGTGCCATTTTATACAAAATGAGAAAAACATAGATAAAAAATATCTTAGTAATCTCACTACATTTATGTGCGTTATAACACGGAAGATGCACATTCGAAATCATAAACATTTTTCAATTATATTGGAAAGTGTTAATTACAAAAAGGACCAGAATATACAAATTAGAAGTTTAATAATTTTTTATTTAGTAACTAAACTAAATTAATGCAACAAATTAAATTAAATAATTTTCGTATATTCTTTTACAAATTTTTAAAACATTTATAGCTTAAAGTTACGCTGATTAAAACAGATGCATAATAGTTTCGAAAGAGGAATCATTTTTAACACAATGTATCGAAGAACAAATATTTCGAGAATTAAATATTTTTAAATAATAGCTCATGAAACAGATTTCAAAGAATGTTGTGTAATCGTAAAATGGGTGCATTCGAATTACATTAGGTAGTTTTTAGCTCACAGGCTAGTATAGCCTGAGAGCTTATGTGCCCGCCCGTTCTGTATGTATGTATGTGCGTAATGCGATAACTCATGATAAAAATATCCGATTTACTTGAAATTTTGTATGTATTTATATTCTGATAAGGCGCTTCCCTGATTAGTTTTTGGAGTTCATTCAATATATATAACAGGGGGAACGGGGGCTAATGCCCCTCCCCTTAATTTATATAAATGGGTTTTTTCCTGCAGAATTAGTAGATTTCGTTCAAAATTCAGATGGAGGATCATTCTGATGAGGTACTTCCGTGATTAGTATTAGGTGTCCACTGGATAAGTATAAAAGTGGGGGGTACGGGGGGGTTCATGCCCCTCCTCTAAATTGATATAAATGGGTTTTTCATGCAAAATTATCAGTTTTTTTTCCAAATTCTTATATGATAAATCATATCTGTGATTATTTTAAGGGGTTCAATGATTAAGTATAAAAAGGGGAAGTGGAGGGAGCTGCCCCCCTCCGTAATTTTTTTTTTTAAATGGAATAAACCCTTGAAAATATAAGGCTATAATATACAATTAGTATGCGTAGCCTGTGAGCTCAATGCCGTCAGTTTTACTGGGGAATATTCTTTTTATATGTTATGTGGTCCTTAAATACAGAATAAAAACAATAAAATTTAATTTGACAATAAAATTCTACAAAAAAAAAAAAAAAAAAAAAAAAAAAAAAATCTAGAAGTACTTTGTAACACTTTATAGCGGAGAGTAGTACACAATGAGATAGTAGTCATTTTAACATATAACTGTAATTTTTTCGCCTAGCTGGCATTCACATTTAATCATCTCATGTTAAGCAACACGTGTATGTAGTTTCAGCACTCCCATCACTCGTCCGACAAAATAATAATTAATTGTTTATTTTATAGTGGTTAAAGTTACATAAATGTCTATATTAGTATTTATTTCCTTCATTACCGCACATATTTACTTAAGATAAGGGCCTTCTTTTAAAACACTATGTCTGCAAAAAATTTCTAATTCTTTTATTATTATTTTTTGAAGTTAAAGTTAAAACATTTAAGATTTAAAAAATGCTTTACTTTTAGTTCTGTGATAATAAGAAGCAAAGTTATATCCTAGACTGTAAAAAAAAATTCAAGAGTTACTAAAAATTTCTTAGTAAATTTGTATTCCACAGAATTTTTTAGTAACCATTACAAACTTTTTTTTTTGCAAGTGAAGCAAGCATTTCTTTTGTAAACTGAACAAAATAATTTTTAGTATAACTAACTTAAAAATTTTTAGTATGAGCCACCAAGCAAATTTTAGTAATAGCTCCAAAATTATTTTCAATAACCATTACGTGCGCCCGAAGGACAGGAGCTTCTTTCGAGCTGCATCCATACTTCTGAAGCGGAAGATTTTCGGCAAAACCGCAATAGATGGCAGCACCAAACATTCCTACCATCTATGACAGGATTTTCATAATCCCTTTATTAACGAGACACTACATACATTCGGGGGGGGGGGTATTTGGCGGTGGCAAGTTTCGAACCCGGGACCTTTTAGCCTGGAGTCCGTTACTATAACCACTATGCTATCAAGGCCACACCAACTGAGTTTTAGTAAGAGCTATTAAAAATATAAAACTATTAACACCATTCGTTGCTAACTTTTTTCTAGTAATTCTTACAGATTTTTTTGTAACCGAACTAAGATTACTAAAAATTTTTTAGTAATTACAAGGATCACTAAAGTTTTTTTAGTAGATCGACCCTTTTTTTTTACAGTGTAAATATAAACCGGAAATGAGTTTTCTAAAACTGGAAGTTACCGTTTAAAGAGGCACAGAAAGATAACGATTACATTTTAATACACAAATATGTGTGTACAGATATTAAATCCTTCAAATACGGTAAATTTTGGAATTGTTAATTTTGCAAGCAATTTTTTGTTTTCTATCAAAATCTGAATTTGCGTTTTCTGGAAAACTACATTTTTCATTGCGTGTAATTACGGGAAACATTCTTTCTTAAAAAGTTCTTTTACTGAGATACAATTTTGTGACAAGATTCTGGTCATGTATAGGTAAGTTATGAAGCAAAATATATCTTCTAAGTTTGCATATATTAATATAAGAGCTATTTTTATTGAAAAATACACATTTTTTAGAAAAAAATCATGTTATGTACATGTTACGGCTAAAACCCGGAGCCTGGCCAATTTTAGAACTGGCCGGCCAATACCCGAACTGGCCAAGCTTCCTGGCCAAAACCCAAAATACATGAAATGAATAGGGTATTTCGGGTTTTGGCCGGCCAATTCGCGAGCTCGCTGGGATGCCTTGGCAACATTCGAACTGGGGATTTAAGATGCGGGGACGTCATGAAACTTCTCTTAGAAGTTGTTTCTTGTTTAGAGAAGAATGATATTCCGCGACGGCCACATTAGATAGCACTGTCATGCACACGTGACAGGAAAGAATATTTCCATGCTATTCTGATATGCTATGCATTGCTAACAATTTTATTATAACTAAGATAATGTAACAACTCTAAAAAACACAGTAAAAATTATTTTAAATTGAAATGAAATATTTTTGTGTATAACAGTAAATTAACCAAAAAATAATACACAATTCCCTTTCAATACCGAAATCAATTGATAAACCAAAAAAGATAACAATTACAAGCTAACCCGGGCCTTTACACGGGCAGGCAGGCGGCTAGACTATTTGAATTCATAGACATTTCAACTATGTTAGAAAGGATTCAACCGAGTGCCTACATTTATTTCGTGAACTCGCCAATCACATCTGGCCAGTTCGCGAATTGGTGATTCGCATTTGGCCAGTTCACGATTTGGCCAACCTATTCTAGAATTGGCCAGTCATTTATAAACGTTGCTGGCCAGTTCGAGAATTGGCCAACCTATCCTAGAATTGGCCAGTCATTTATAAACGTTGCTAGTTGCTGGCCAGTTCGAGAATTGGCCAATTTCGGGTTTTGGTCGTAACACATACAAAATATAGTTTATATTAGAAAACTTCGGAGATATTACAAATGTTTTGCTTTTATACTCTGGAGAGATGTTTTATAATATACTGCGGAAGAAATGTGAAATACATTTAATGGATTTTGTTTTAGAAGGTTTGGCATAAATGTAGTTTTTTATTAACATTTGACTAAATTTTGCCAAAATTTGAAAAGTTAACCAAAAGTTTTACTTCTTGTTTAAACTATAAACGTTTCTTTTTGATGAAAATCGCATTTCTTTTTCATTTGTACGACACATACCTTAATAAAACCTAGCATCATCTGATAATAGACTATTTCGACAAAACAACACAATCTTTTTAAAGCGAGGAAATTAATGAAAGATATCTGGCATACATTTTGTTACGGCGTAAAGAACATACACAGTGAGACACAAAGTTGTAAAACAGAGTGAGACGTGTGTCATTGTATATTTTTATCAATAAAAGAAAGTTTCTCTTTTTGTGTAAATGCATGCGATGAATAGGGAACTCTAATAAACGTATGAGGCTAAGATTTTGCATGAAAGTAGCCCAAGATCTACCATTGTGCACCTGAGGCCCATACCTTTAATATTTTGAAAATCTAGAAATGTCAGTTACTTAGAAATCATAAATGACATCTCAAAGTGGCGCAATTTTGATCTGGGAAAAAGTAACATTTAAAATACAATGAAATCACTCTAAGGGAACTATTACAACATAACAGATTGGTCTTTCAGAGAGGTGTTTTCTGAATAGATGATTTGGGTAAAGAAAAGTTTCATGAAAGGTATTACAAAGGAATGTATTATTGAATTATTTTATTATATTTCATGTCTATACAGCATTAAAGAAGAAAATAGTTGTAGTTTGCTTTGATTTTAACTATTTATCATTAAAAATTTTTTCTCCTAAAAATTTTTTTATCTCTTTAAACAAATTATATATTTTAGTATCATTTATAACAGTATCGAATTTTCTATTAATTTATAGAATTCAACGTGTTTTTTTTATATGACGTAGAAACTTGTCGTGTAAATTAGAATGAGCTCTTAAAATAGATTTAAAAAAAATCTCAATACTAGTATCATTCATTTTCATAAATGATTGTATTTCTTCATAAAAAAAATCTTACCTTTGTCGAGATCTTGATCGGAATTCAATGGAAAATCTGCTGGATATTCTGGCACACAAAAGTATGCAAAAATGGTATATAATCTCAAAACAAGCAAGAACTCATGTCTTCCATCGAAAAAGATCACTCAAAATTTTCCAAGAACGTTCCTAAGGAATTGTCAAACTCCGTGACGTCAAGACTGATAAAAGTGATTGAGAAGAAGCGGGGAGATTATTAATTACCAGTGTGTTTCAGGCAAAAACATTCATTGTTCTTATAATTTTGTCAAATTTTTACAATGATATATTTTATTAATTGTGACAAAACATTCATATTTTGCACTTTCCAATGTTTTGCATTCTACAATGATTTCTAACATAAAAAAGCATCTTGTGTATAAATTTCACTTTATTTAACTCAGAAATAAATTTTTTCTGCTCAATTTTCAATTGTTCTTATAATTCTGACCACCACTGTATGTCCTTTTTAACTTTTTTTGAACATATTCTGAATTAATTTTCTAATTATGACAGCTTATAGATCTTAAAGATTAAGAAAAAATCTTCAAAACATGGAAATCATATTTATTTTCATGTTTATGTATGATTAGGCCATATTTTTTACAATTAATTTAAGAAGTTAAAATAAAAATAAAACGAACAATGATGTTTGAAAGTCTCGTTTTAAGGCCTCGCATAATATTTGTTATGCATTACACATGTGTTATTCTTGGACAGTTTGCACATCTTATATAAAATGTGCTTCTATGTTGTACGGAATATGCTTAGTATATTCCGTAATAATGCCTAGCATTATTAAGGGAAAGTGAATTGTAGTAATGTCTAGCATGTTTGCAATAAAGATTGTTGTATATATATTTTAAAAATAACAGCCATTAACTTTTTATTTTTTATACACTATATGGTCAAAGATGATAGGCCACTTGCAATATTAGACATTATGTTAAATATCTAGAAAAATGCATGAGGAATTATCCGGAAACTCCAAGTGTATAAATATAATAGTACAAGTCATACATTTCAGTGAAGATTTTTTTCCCGAAACTCCACGGGGGACCGTCAACAAATTAAAAAAAGAATGAATATATTTTGGATAACCCTGTCGATACTAATTTAGCTAAAGCGCTCAAACTGTAGATTATAATTAAGTGGCTTATTGTTAGGATGAGCGAAGCGAATCCTCTACTAGTCCACTCAAATTACAATTTGTCGTACGCTTTACAAAAAAACTATTCAATATTTTAACTTCAAATTAAACACAAAAATAAATTATGATCTGTAGATTTGCAGAATATAACTTTTTTACAGTAAAACGTTAAAAAAAATATTATTTTAATTAATTTATTTTACATGCATTTCCAATACGGACGCATTTTAGCAAATAAATAAAAAATGAAACGCGTATATTTTCAGAAAAAAAAAGTTTAAATCATGGAGTAAATAATTATAGATAGAATCATGATTAATTTATTAAATAAAACATGTTTTCATTATTCCGCAAAATCGTTTGCACAGATGACACTTAAACATTTTAAAAGAATTGTATTATGGTTTTTTTTTTTTTTTTTTTTTGTAAACTGGCAACAAAATAATTGTAAACAAATAAAATTAATTCTTAAATTTGTTATATAAATGAAAAATTAAAAGATCTGCGTGAAGTTGTTGGTTCAAGCTCTTTATAAATATTTTTGCGAAGGTCGTATTGTGGCTAAATAATATCGACTCATTAATCAGAAGGATTTTATAGAAAAATAAGACTTTAATAAGTTCGCAAACACAACAATAATTATTCGTGAAAACGTCACTGCGAGAATGAGAGAGCGCTTCGTTAAAAGGTAATTCCATTAATTGAGTTGCCATTCGCAGAAAGTAAACAGTTCTCCCACGCGGAGAGAATTACAGCAATTCTCATACGCTAACATGTATAAAAATAAAGAAATTAAAATAAAATGTTTTACAGTTGAAAATTCATAGTATCAACGAAAGCAGATTTCAAATGTTTTTTCCAGAAAATAGGATTTTGAAGAAGTAACTTTCTTCAAGCTTTCTTCAAATATATTATTCTAAAATAGCTATCAAAGATTATCGGATGTTGATTACAAAGATTGGAAACATGCATATTTCAAACAATTAAAAAACACTTGTGGCTACTTGAAATTGTAAAAACATCTTTAAAAGTGCTTTTAGTTGAAAATTTAAAAAAAAAAAATTGTAAAAGTTTGCTTCGAAAATATCTTATTATGCCAGTTTTACATCATAAATAGAAAATTAAAATGCGCCAAAACATAAAATAACGTTTTTGTTTAATAAAGATGCAAAAAAAAAAAAAAAAAAAAAAAAAAAAATTGTTACTTTCAAATATTTGTTTTATAAAATAATGCTTCGCGAATCCAAACAAATCATGGCTTTTGCTAGTAATAAACTGTATTCATTTTTATGTCGATTGCATGTATATTCGTAGAAAATTTAACGAAAAAATTTTTCACAAAAAGAGTCCTAAATTTTTCCAAGATTTTTGCTTATAATTTGCAGTGTTCTTAATATAGAGTAATATACTTTTCTGAAAATATGGCAAACAAGATTGCACACAATACCCTCTAATGAGAAATAAACAATAATAAAAAATGTACGAAAAATGAGTAGGTTTACTAAATAATTTTACACTGCGCATGCGTTGACGATATCAAAATTTCATTTGCATATTATGTTAGCTAAATGTATAGAACAACTTTTGTGAAAGTCTCAAAATCATACCTTGAAAATTCTGAAAATAATCGTCAATAGAATAAGTTGAAAATCCGTTATTCCCAAAATGAAGCAAAAACAAGAGGGTTCGTATCCATATATTCATTGATTAGTGTCAATATAGAATACACAAAATGGGACGTACTAGTACATTTAGATGAAGACTCTCATTTTTTTGCTTCATTTTGGGAAAAACTGATTTTGTGCTTATTCTATAGACGATCACTTTCAGAATTTTCAAGCTAAGATTTTGAGACTTTCACGAAAATTGCTCTATACATTTAGCTAACATAATACCCAAATAAAATTTTTATATCGTTGAAGCATACGCAGTGAAAAATTATTTAGTAAACCTACTCATTTTTAATATAATTTTTATTATTTTTTTTATTCTGATTACAGAGTATTGTGTACAATATTATTTGCCATATTTTCAGGAAATAATATTATTTTATATTAAGAACTCTGCAAATTATAAGCAAAAATCTTGGAAAAATGTGGGACTGTTTTTTTATAAAAACCTTAATTTCTCTACGAGTATATATGATACCGACATAAAAATAAACACAGTTTATTACCATAAGCCACTTAATGACAACTTGCAGTTTGAACGATTTTGCTGCATTAGTGTTGACAGGTTTATCCGAAAGATATTCATTCTTTTTAGCTCACAGGCTATCATAGCCTGAGAGCTTATGTGCCCGTCCGTTCTGTATGTACGTTCGTATGTTCGTGCGTAATGCAATAACTCATGATAAAAATATCGGATCCACTTGAAATTTTGTATATAAGTATATCCTCATAAGGCGCTTCCCTGATTAGTTTTCGGAATTCATTCGATATGTATAAGAGGGGGAACGGGGGCCTCATGCCCCTCCCCTTAATTGATATAAACGGGATTTTCATGCAGAATTAACAGTTTTCGTTCAAAATTTAGATATAGGATCATTCTGATGAGATGATTCCGTGACTGTTATTAGGTGTTTATTGAATAAGTATAAACAGGGTAACGGGGGTTCTAATGCCCCTCCCCTTAATTTTTATAAATGGGTTTTTCAAGCAGAATTGTCAGATTTTGTTCAAATCTCTGAATAATTTTGGAAGTTTAATGGCTAAATATAAAAGAGGGGGATAACTCCTCTTAAATTATATAACTGCTAAATGGGTTTTTATTAAGAATTATCCGATTTGCTCTGAATTTTGGATATAGATTTTTTATATGATAAAGCATGTCCTTGATAGTTTAGGAGGTTCAATGATTAAGTATAAAAAAGAGGAAAGGTGGGAGCTGTTTCCCCTTTTTAATTTTTTTTCGAACGGAATTAACCCTTGAAAATATAAGGCTGTAATGTACAATTAGTATGCGTAGCCTGTGAGCTCAATGCCATCAGTTTAACTGGGCAATATTATTTATCCGTTTACCAAGGACCCCAGAAGCCAAGGGGTATAAGTGACAAAATTGAAAAAAAATTAGTTAAGTGCACAGGCTATCTGGAAATAAGTCTATTTATTTGTAGGTAAAGAGTTAAGAGTGATTTTTAGCTCACAGGCTATCATAGCTTGAGAGCTTATGTGCCCGTCCGTTCTGTATGTACGTTCGTACGTTCGTATGTTCGTTCGTGCGTAACGCGATAACTCATGATAAAAATATCGGATCCACTTGAAATTTTGTATATAGGTATATCCTGATAAGGCGCTTCCCTGATTAGTTTTTGGAGTTCATTCGATATGTATAAGAGGGGGAACGGGGGGCTTATGCCCCTCCCCTTAATTGATATAAACGAGATTTTCATGCAGAATTAACAGTTTTCGTTCAAAATTTAGATATAGGATCATTCTGATGAGGCGATTCCGTGACTGTTATTAGGTGTTCATTGAATAAGTATAAACAGGGGGAACGGGGGGCTCATGCCCCCCCCCTTAATTGATATAAACGGGATTTTCATTCAGAATTAATAGTTTTCGTTCAAAATTTAGATATAGGATCATTCTGATGAGGTGATTCCGTGACTGTTATTAGGTGTTCATTGAATAAGTATAAACAGGGGGAACGGGGGGCTCATGCCCCTCCCCTTAATTGATATAAACGGGATTTTCATGCAGAATTAACAGTTTTCGTTCAAAATTTAGATATAGGATCATTCTGATGAGGAGATACCGTGGCTGTTATTAGGGGCTCATAGAATAAGTATAAACAGGGGGAACGGGGGGCTCATGCCCCTCCCCTTAATTGATATAAACGGGATTTTCATGCAGAATTAACAGTTTTCGTTCAAAATTTAGATATAGGATCATTCTGATGAGGCGAGTCCGTGGCTGTTATTAGGTTTTCATTGAATAAGTATAAACAGGGGGAACGGGGGTTCTAATGCCCCTCCTTTTAACTTGTATAAATGGATTTTTCAATCAGATTTGTCAGATTTCGTTCAAATCTCTGAATAGTTTTGGAAGTTTAATGGTTAAGTATAAAAGAGAAGAATAACTCCTCTTAAATTATATAAATACTAAATGGGTTTTTATTATGAATTATCCGATTTGCTCTGAATTTTGGATATAGATTTTTAATATGATAAAGCATGTACTTGATAGTTTAGGAGGTTCAATGATTATGTATAAAAAAGGAGAAAAGGGAGAGCTGTTTCCCCTTCTTAATTTTTTTTTTTTTCGAACGGAATTAATGAAAATACAAGGCTGTAATGTACAATTAGTATGCGTAGCCTGTGAGCTGAATGCCATCAGTTTAACTGGGCAATATTCTTTTTTATTTAATTTGTTGACGGTTTCCTTTAGAGTTTCGGGAAAAAATCTTCACGGAAATGTATGACGTTTACATTTATATTTACACATTTGGAGTTTCAAGATAATTCCTCATGTATTTTTCTAGATATTTAATAAAATGTCTAAAATTGCAAGTGGCCGGTCATCTTTCGCCATCTAGTGTATGGAAATTTAAAAATTCTACTAGCATTTAATTTGAAACACACATTACTTAAAAATTATACATGTCTTCATCTATAAACTGTTATGCATTTTAAACACTTAAGAATGCAACTCTTATAACACCAGTAACAGCATAAGTCATCTCTATAGTTACGAAATTTGTCATTTCATTTACTTAATGAAATTGCTACTTATATTAAAAATATCTATCCTTTGTTTATGAGAATATCAAGAAAACCGTATTTTATTTTCTCATTGAGACTAAACTTCAGTGAAATTGCATAAAAGAAAAATCAGATTCAGGACAGAAATTGAATTGATCTAACACACACACACATGGCAACACTTGTAGTGCTAAAATAACTTTACAATCGCACCAGGTTATTTTAACTATGTTAATATTCTAATCGTAACAATATTGTTTTGTTCCATTATTATATTGATGCTATGTAAATATTGACTAAAGCCAACTGAGGATGTTAAAAATTATTTTTTTTAATATTGTAATATAGCATTTTTATATTCTTTCTGATGATCACATTTTTTCTTACGCAAACATCCGCAAATAACCAGGAACAATTAGCTTGAAATGTATTCATCGGATAAAAACCTTTATTATGTAGTTTAGAATGCATTACGTCCAAAAACAATTTACAATGTGGTACATTTTTGCAACAAAATGTAGCAAACAATTGAAATGTAAGCTTTTGTTTAATTAGAATAAGTAACTAATTTTACACTGTACGAGATTTAAAATAAAAAAAACATACTTTATTCTATAAATATGTCAAATCTAAGACTAAGATTAGTTTTATTCTAACCTTGCGTAAAAGAAAGCTATTTAATTTTAATTTTTTTCAAACAATCTAACTTAAGTGGAACGAAACATTTTAATTAAAGTTATACTTAGCAATTAACTATACAAGAAATTTCATTAAAACTGATTAAAATTTAAAATAATAAATCTTTACATATAGGAATTAATTTTTTGAAATATTTTAATTTAAAGCAACGCATTTATAAAGTCGTTTTGAATTCATTATGCAATCAAGCAATTTGTAAAGCAACATATTTAAACGAACTTTTTAACAACCAACTAATGTGCAAATTCTAGCAAAAATAAGATTAAGCCATTAATATAAGCCAATGAAAGGATGATTTCATAATTAAAAAAGTAATTAATCTATAAATCTTTCAAAATTGAAATAAGCGTGCGCTTTTTGTCACAATACTGCGTTAAATAAGGCTATATTAAATCTTCTAAACATTATCAAAAATAATATGACTTGGTGTTTAAAAAGATTATTCAAATAAAAAAAAATTTTGTAAATGGATTATGTAAGTAACTTCAAGCTAAAAAATATTTGGGAATAAAATAAGGAGATAAATATGTTATTTATTAATGTTATCATTGCTGTTTTCGTTAATAAGAAAATTTCTAAACGTGGGCATCCTGAATTTGTTGAAGGAATCGTAATTTGAATTCTGCTGATTTAATAACTTTCTCTTACTTTACGAATCATATAATATAAATAATTTTAATATACATACATTATTGCATAATTGCATGACAAATAATAATAATAATAATAATAACATAAACAACTGAATTTTTCGTTTAAGAAAAGGGGATTTTAAATAAACAAATTACCTACATTTACAATTGATTGAAAAAACAATTTAACCAATGAACCAATGCATGTATATGATGGAAGTGCCTACTGGAGTCGTTTTGCTCCAGTTTACCTTCAGTCGAAGTCGATGAGTAGAATTATTATATTGCATAGTATTTCAGCAAAAAATATGGAATTTCAGTGAAATTCCGGAAGGATTTCACTGAATGTGGCCACCCAAATGTGGCTCCATTGGATTGGTTGAATGAGCCAGACGGTAAAGCAGTTAAAAAAGCCTAGAGTTATACATTTAAATATACAGGGTAGTCATAAAAAAACTTTGCCGATATATGAAGCTCTAGCGGCCAGTCCGTTCAACCGATCAAGGTGAAATTTCAGATATACCTATTCGGAGGTATGAGCTCCAGATTCTGTGAACGGCAACAAAATGGCGCTCACGGTTACGGTTATAGTTTCAAAAACTCAAACTTTTTCAATAGCAACACCCATTTTTTTCATCGCAAAATGCTCAGCACATGCGAAAACCCTAAGGAGCGTTGGAACCGTATGGTTATCGCAATAAACGGCCGCGTTATGCTTGCACAAAATCAGCTCTACGAACGCACCCCCCCCCCGCCCCCCCCCAAAAAAAAAACTCGACCAAGGCGCACGAAGAAAATTTGAATATAACAGAGACAAAATACCAATCACGGAACCTTGTTAGCTAGATAGTCAGCGTAGAAAACGGATAAAATGCAGAGCGGAAATGTTAGTTCTTTATTCGCAGCTCGCAGATGCCAACAAAATGACTTCGTTCGTATTGAGTTAATAAAACTATTATCAAAATGAGATGATAATGCTGCGAAAACTTAGCGCATTTACGTTGAAACCATCACCATATACGTGGCCTATGCATTTCACAAGCTCTTCGTGATTTAGTAATGAAATTCGAAAAAATTCGCTGCACCTGTGATAGTCTGCGATCCGGAAGACCAACTGCTCCTGAGGATACTGTTATGGAAGTGCATCACATAGTGATCAGAGGACGCATGCAAACTACAAAAGGTGCATCTCGTGTATTTGATATACCAAAATCAATGGTCTTAAAGTTACTGCGCTCTGTAATCCGCATGTTTCTTTACCGGTACCAGCGCGGTCAGATGTTGGAAGTGAGAGACCATCAACAACATATAGACTTTGTTAATGAATTTCTTATCCAATATGATGGAGATAACGATCGATCTCTTCGCATTTTATGAACGGACGAGACAAATTTCATCTTAACTGGTAACGTTAATGGCCTCCGCGATCCCCCGACCACACTCCTATGGATTATAGGTTCTGCGAATATCTAAAATCTAGAGTGTACATGTGCAATGCGCAAACTTTGCCGTATTTGAAAGATTCTATAAAACGTGAGAATGCAAACATTCCTCATGCGATGTAACGTTCGGCTGTATTGTCCACAGTCGCCACCATGCAGTGTGTAATTGCGTGTGATAGCACCCATGTGGAAAATGTGTAATCAAAATAAAAGTTTTCTCCGATCTGTGTTGTAATCAGAGATTAGTGTATTGACTCAGTGTCATATGGAAATTGCGCCCCAATCGTATATTTTATAAGGGGGGAGGGGAGGGTTCGCAGAACAATTTTTTGGACGTGCATAACGTGTCTGTTTCTTCCCATACACGTACGGTCCCAACGCTCTTTAGGGTTTTCGCATGCACTGAGCATTTTGAGATGAAAGAAAATGGGTGTTGCCATTGGAAAATTTCGAGATTCTGTAACTATAACCGTAACCGTGAGCGCCATTTTGTTGCCGTTCAGAGAATCTCGAGATCATTCCTTTGCATAGCTATATCTGAAATCTCACCTCGATCAGTGGTTGAAAGGACTGGCCACTAAAGCTGCATATACCGGCAAATTTTTTTATGGCCACCCTGTATATACATATATACATACATATGTACATATATGTAATAAAACGACGACGATGTTCTATAATAGTGTATAATCACTAATAGAATACCATGTTGGTTGTAGAATACTACTATTCACTAAGATTCAATAGTGGGATGAGCAGTCGTTCTGGTAAGTGGATAAGCCATGGATTTGTTCTCGTAGGAGTTTCTCCAATAACAATGCAAGAAAATCAGTGTTTTAGTTCTTTATTATTTAGAGCACGAACTTAAGTTACTCCACAGATCACCGTTTCATACATCTATCACTACGGCCTTCGCTCACTAAGCTGCAACATTCCGGCGTTCTACAATCTCGGAAAAAATGACATTTCTAATTCAGCGGAGAAATAAAACGCGCGTCTTGATAGTTTAAAGAAAAGGTGCATTCTACTCTCCTGAAAAACCAAATGAAAAAATCATTTTCACGACAAAACTAGCGCCCTCCTACTCCGCGTCAATCATTTTAAAAATCCAATCAGGATGGACTCGAGCCTCTAACGGACAAAATGATCAATTCTAATTGGCCGTAATAGGCGGTCTACTGGCAAGAACTATATTTTTTTCTCGGAACACTAAGCCCTTTAGCAACGCGTAGTAACACTTGTCACGCGATGTTAAAAAATAAAAAATAAAATTAAAATCGCAGGAATATGCCAGAAAGTAAAAAGCTTACGAAATACTTCCCGCCTTTTTGAGAAGCAAGAAATAATTTATTAATAACTAAAGTAAGAAAAAGAATTTTAGCTGTTACAAGACGAAACTAAGATTGAAATATGTTCCACAAATTTAGAATTGAAGCTAAGAGAGAATAAAAAAAAATGGCGCAAATTTTTTTTTATTTTATTACAAATCCCCCCTCCCAGAAAGACGAGTGAAAAAGTAGGTCTGAGACCTGCAATTTCACAGAAAGGGAGATGATGCAGACTTAGCTCACGAAGTTGTTGATATAAGTAATAATAATTAGATACTGAATAAAAAAAAATTTAAATTAATTTCTCTTTTTTATATAGAATTCAAATTTAAAAACACCAAGGTGATGCGTGGAATAACTTCAAATTCAAATACAATAAAATAGGCTTCAATACAAATACAAGATATAATCTTGTTTAAAGTACACATCAAAAAGTAATTTGAAAATATAAGCAATTACCCATAGTAATAACATAAAAATGAAACATAAAAATGAAAAACAATAACGTTAAATTCTTTTTTAACAATGTCAAATCTAGAAATCAATTTTTAAAAGTTTATTTCAAAAATCTTCTTAAAGTCATATTTGGAATGGCATAGTTCATTACCTCATTTTAAGGATGTCTAATTCATTTAACTGTCCAAATTCATCAGCTAACATTATAATATTAGTTCAGTTTTTGTGTGAGTAAGTCCTTGAACATTCATAACAGTTCCATTTTGGAATCTTTGTGAAAATACTTTTATAATTGTATTTTTAATTAATACACATTTTATAATATAGTAATAATAAAATTTAACAATGTAAATAATAAACAATATAATTAAGAAACATAATAAGGAAAAATATCAATAATAATAAATATCATAAGTGTAAGTAAATCTCATAATGGGTATAAGTAAATCTCTTAATAAGTAATAATAAATATCACAAAAGACATTCTTTAAATACTTAATCTCGTTTATCTCATCTCATATTTTTGGGATGAAATATAGAGAGAAGTGGAATAAAATAAAAAATGCAATCAACTATGAAATCATTTACTTAATCTGGTAATCCGAGTACAGGATTAAGTAGGAATATGTACAAAAAAAAATTAAAATATAATATGATAAATTAAAATAAAATAAAGATAAATAAAAATTTTATTCATGTTTGAGAATGCACGTGACCTTTAAACTACTAAGATTCTTAAAAAGAAATATTAATAAAATAAAAAAAAATAAAAGACAAGATTATTAATGTCAATTCATGTCAAATAATTACGCAATAAATATTCTCTCGGTGTGATAAAACATTGCAAGATGCAAGAAGGAAAGAGAACAAGAAACAAAATTATATTATAATTGACATGTAATTGGACTGGAATGCAGAAGCAAAGAAAGAGAGAAAGAAAAAAAAATATATTAAAATAAAGTGATAAAAATTTTGTTACTTGGCAAATAATTAATTTAATAATTTATAGATTAAATTTAATATTACAAATAGGTTCAGTTGAAAGAGAAAAAAAAATATTCTAAGTAGAGTAATTCAGTACAGAATAAGAAATTTCCACTTTGTTCGTCTACGCCGGCATAAATAAACAAATATAAAAATTTCCAGACAAGTGACACTCTCGCTGCAGTCAAGAGATATCATTGGCATTCTGTGAGAATTACAGGATATTATCTGAATTAAAATATGAAAAGAAATTTACTGTTTAAGAGAAAAAATTATAAAATGATAAACTAGAGATATAGTTTAAGCTACAGTTTTTACCTGAGTTTGTTGTTGTTGATTAGGGGGTTGTTGCTCATGACTTAATTTAAATTTATCAGGGGAATAATAAGGCCTTAATTTAGATACATGTACTATTTCTGAACTTTTGAACTGGTTTTGCCTATCAATTTCAAAATTTACTTCGGATAATTTGTTAAGAATTTTATAAGGGCCACTAAATACTTGTGACAACTTTCTAGTATTAGGGTACTGAAATTCTTCATAGATAACTAGATCTCCTATTTTAAATTTTGGTTCGATATAATCTTTATCATAATATCTTTTATTTTTTAAATGAAATTCATCAGTTCTTGTTTTAGCAATTTTAAGTGCTTCATGTACAGGGGGATAATAATTTTGTTGTAAGGGGGAGTCATAGGGTAATTGGCCAAAAAGTAAGTACGCAGGTGGAAATTTGGTAATAGAATGGGGTGTATTATTATATTCATTAATTACCTCAGTTAAAAGCTTAGTCCAGGGAATTTTAGAGGTAGTGGAGTTTACTTTACATTTTAATCTAGTTACTATTGTCTGATTTACTCTTTCACATTTCCCATTCGTTTGTGGATGATGGGCAGTGGTCAAACGTTGTTTAATATTATGATTTCGCAGGAATTTTTTGAATCTCGAAGAAGTAAAAGCAGCATTCCTGTCACTAAGTATTTTTTGAGGGGACTGTACACTTGAAATCTTACTAAAACAGAATAATTGTTGAGGGATTTTGATATTGAAAATTTGTTTCAGACAATTTGTATAAGTTTCTGTAGTGACACTTTTGGAAGGAAATGCCCAAACATATCTTGTGGCATGGTCTATTATAATATGGAGATATTTTTTTGTAGAATTATAATAATTGAACCCTCCTACAGTATCAACAGACAGACAGTCAAAAGGTTGATCTGTAGTGGGCATAGCTTGTAATAAGCCAAATTTTTTCTGTCTAGGTTTTTTATTTTTCTGGCAAATATCACAGTATTTAACAAAGTTAGTAATGTCTTGGGTCATATCTGGCCAATAATAGTTAGGAGAAATTAAATTTTGCATTTTTTGAACACCAGGGTGACCAAACTGTTCATAAGCAACATTAAGCAATTTTTTTCTTAGGGACATGGGAACTACCACTTTACGAAAACCTTTTCTTTTAACTATAATCAGTCCATTGTCATTAATATAATTTGATCCACACACATTTTCTTTTTCTTGCATCTCAATAATCTCTTTGACGTCAAGAAGAAAAGTAAGGGGCTTACAAAAATGAGAAATAGGGTTTCGGGACAACATGTCGGCTTCGACATTTGTAGATCCCTTTAAGTACTCTATTTTGTAATCGAACATACTTAACTTCAATGACCACCTAAATAATCGACCTCTTAAATGTTTGACATTTTTTAACCAAACAAGAGATGCATGATCAGTATGGATGGTAAATTGTACACCGTGAAAGTAATGATAAAATTTATCTAAAGTATCAATGATAGCAAGACACTCTAGTTCGGTAATGAAATAATTTTTCTCATAACTTCTCAATCCTCTAGAAAAATAAGCAATTGGATGTAAAAAGTTATTATGGTCGGGTTGTTTAAGAACTGCACCTACCGCTACCTGAGAAGCGTCAACAAACATGTGTAGGGGTAATTTTGGGTCATAAATCTTTAAAATGGGTTTAGCAATGAGGGCATCTTTTAATTTTTGAAAAGAGTTTTGACATTCAGTATTCCATTCCCAAATAGTATCTTTCTTAAGTAATTTATTTAGGGGGTGTCTAATTTCAGCATATTTGTCAATAAATTTATGATACACATTTATAGAACCAAGAAATCTTTGTAATTCTTTAGTGTTAGTAGGAGGTTTTAATTTTTTAATCGTTTCTATATTAGCATTAGCTGGAGTTAAAGTTCCATTTTGGATTTCATACCCTAGAAAATTGATTTGTTTTTGAGCAAAAGTACATTTAGATAATTTTAATTTAATATTTTCTATTCGGCATAAATCAAAAATTTGGATGAGATGCTGTATATGTTCATCTATTGATTTAGAAAAAATAATTATATCATCAAAATAATAACAAGCAAAGTCTATTTTATATTTTGTAAGAATTCTTCTAATTGTCCTGTTGAAAATTGGGGGGCCTACCTTTACACCAAAGGGGAGAACATTCCATTCCCAGAGCCCACAATTAGTAGTAAAGGCTAACTTTTCGGAATCGGCTGGGTGAATAGGTATGTGCCAATAGCCTGAGGCTAAATCTAGTGTAGAGAAATATTGGGCACCACTTAATTTGTCTAAAATTTCATCTATTCGGGGTAAAGGTTCAGCGTCATTTTTCATGATAGAATTTAATTTTCGGTAGTCAACACACATTCGGGTTTTTTTACCTTCATCTCGTTTATTTACTAACGTAACTGGATAAGAGTAGGGGCTATAACTTTCTTTAATTAACCCAGCAGCTAATAATGATTGGATTTGCTGAGATATTTCTTTTTCATCAGCAGTGGATGTACGATAAGGCCTCAAAGATATTGGTAGGTCAGATTTAAGATAAATACGCTGAGGTTCAATATTAATTCTCCCTACATCATATTTATTTTTTGCAAAAATATCTAAATAATCCCTTAAAAGTTCCCTTACATTTTTATTTTGAATAGCATTCAGATCCCCCAATAGATTATAATCATCATTATTAGTTCGCGACAAGGATTGAGGAGTTATGGTATTTCCATAATCGGGTTGCACAGTAGTATCATTTTTTATAATATCAAAATGAAGCAATTCTAAGTTATCACTGGATATGTTGACATATGGGTTTAACGAAATATTGTCTTGTAACACCTGGCTTTTTGCACAATCAATTTTCAATTTAAATTTGGCACAATCAGGTAAACCTAAAATAGCATAGTCCAAATCAAGTTGACTTACTAAAAAATTAACATATCTCTTTATATTACCAAATTTAATACATAATCGACAAGATTTATTAATTGTAAGAGTTCCTTGTGCCTGTCTGATAGTAATAGGGGTAACATTATGTAAATTACCATTTAAATATCGAACAAATTTGAGGGGTAAAATTGAGACAGTTGATCCACTATCCACCACACCATACACTTTGTTATTGCCCACATATCCAGGGATGATTAATTGTCAAATATTATTAGTAGGAGATGGTTGAATATGAGCAGGAGTTTGAGTTTGAAAGGAATTTGTGTTAAATATACAACTCCTCTCCCAATGATATGCATTTTCTATGCCTCTGTTTAAACATATACGGCACGGACGACTAGGGTAATTGTTTTGATAATGAGTTGCAGGCATTCTAGGAGTGAAAAACCTAGGATTAAAATTTTGGGATGGATTGTTTGGAGTAGGTCGAGTCCAATGTCTGGGCTGAGGATTGGGATTGTGCATTGGTCTAGTTTGTTGAAAATTTCTATTGCCGTTATTAGAGGTATGATTTGGAATCGCTGCTAATTGTTTAGCAATGTGAAACCATTCACGAGTATTGGAAGGAGGGTTAACCATCAAACAATTTTGATACTCCGGCTGAAGGCCATCAATTAATCCCTGTATAATTAAATTTTCCTCAAGCTGAAGTTGCCTTCCAATCTCAACTTTCTTTCTAAAATAAGAATCCAAATCACTTAGATCATTTAACTTTAAGGAAGTAAATTCAGAAAATTTTGGAACTCTAACTTGAATGAATTTTTCACTTAAAATCTCGACAATTTCTTCATAAGTAGCACAATCCAAACAATCATTGATATAAGTTTTTAGCGCTTCCCCCTTTAAATATTTTGAAATATTTTGGTGTTTCCACTCATTATCTTTCTTTTCTACCGAACATTCTCGATCAAAATGTTTAAACCATTTAAATATATCCATGCCCAACCCAAATTCAAAAGGGACAATATCAAGTTTATTTTCTGACATTTTTTCTTCTTTTACTAATCCTGATCTTAATAGCATATAAGAAGGATAATTCATATGGAAGATATTTAAATGCTATACTTCAATTATTAAAATTCAATTACTATACTTCAAATACTTCGAATACCTCAATAAATAACAATAAAAATAATAAATAATAAATAAATCAATTCTGTTTGACTTCATGTGAAATAAATAAATAATAAATAAATAAGTAATAAAATAATAAAATAATAAATATCGGTTTTCCATACATGGGAAATAACAAATAATTTTAAGAACAAAAATACTTTTCTTTACGTATGGAAAATAAATTTAGCAACAGAGTATTTTTTAACAACAAATTAATCCATCTTTCGATTAAAAAGAAAAAACACCTTTAAAACTAAATAAAATTTCTATGAGCAGAAAATTTTAATTAATTATAAATTAAGAACAAATTTATTTTTTAATATCTGTAATAAAAGAGAAAGAAAAAATCAAGAATTTAAACAAAGAAATGATTATTAAAATTTCTTAGCCAATAAACAAATAAAATAATAACTTACAGACATGTTCGATGTGGCCTTGTTCAAATACCTAATTTTTTATTAAACTAAACAAAAAATAAAGCACTTCGTAGATACGACTCACAGGTGCAAATTTCAATTATCTTGTATTACTGATGGAATATACCGTAGTTTCGCAACCACACAGCAGGTGTTCATTTATTATGAAATGAAAATTTATCAAAATATTTATGCACTTTTACCTAGAAAATACAGTAAATAAATAAATAAAAGAAAATGATGTTGAATTGATTTCATGCAGGTGATCTTTTGTAATTTTTATTTTGCATATCTCACAGTTTGGTTGCATATCTCTCAGTTGAAAAGTTTCTCACTAGAATGCGAGGTATATTTCACATTTAAAATATTTGTAGATGTAGATACCACACATAATTACAAACAAAAACTTTATAAGACGATCTTTTTTCAGCTGAAAGGTTTATCATTTATGCACATGAAGATGTTTTTCCATGCAGGCCATCTCGTCGTAACATGGGTGGAAGTAGACGCAGATGAGGTTAAAGATGCGTGCAGCTAACATCTCAAAAACTCTGACTGTTAGTAACACACATTGAGTCTTATTGCAGGAAACAAAATTACAATATTAGTATTAACACACAGCACCTGATCCCATCCATCTTCAGTCTTGGACATACCATTTAGATGGAAGATATCATAGTTATTTTTTTTTTCTGTATTAAATGTTAAGATGAAAACAATACCAGGAAAAATGCAGGAACAACTGTAAGTGTATGAAGAGCATGCAGCTTATTCTCAAAAGTTTTACGCCGGTTCATTTTTCATCCTGCCGGCTAAAATGTAATAAAACGACGACGATGTTCTATAATAGTGTATAATCACTAATAGAATACCATGTTGGTTGTAGAATACTACTATTCACTAAGATTCAATAGTGGGATGAGCAGTCGTTCTGGTAAGTGGATAAGCCATGGATTTGTTCTCGTAGGAGTTTCTCCAATAACAATGCAAGAAAATCAGTGTTTTAGTTCTTTATTATTTAGAGCACGAACTTAAGTTACTCCACAGATCACCGTTTCATACATCTATCACTACGGCCTTCGCTCACTAAGCTGCAACATTCCGGCGTTCTACAATCTCGGAAAAAATGACATTTCTAATTCAGCGGAGAAATAAAACGCGCGTCTTGATAGTTTAAAGAAAAGGTGCATTCTACTCTCCTGAAAAACCAAATGAAAAAATCATTTTCACGACAAAACTAGCGCCCTCCTACTCCGCGTCAATCATTTTAAAAATCCAATCAGGATGGACTCGAGCCTCTAACGGACAAAATGATCAATTCTAATTGGCCGTAATAGGCGGTCTACTGGCAAGAACTATATTTTTTTCTCGGAACACTAAGCCCTTTAGCAACGCGTAGTAACACTTGTCACGCGATGTTAAAAAATAAAAAATAAAATTAAAATCGCAGGAATATGCCAGAAAGTAAAAAGCTTACGAAATACTTCCCGCCTTTTTGAGAAGCAAGAAATAATTTATTAATAACTAAAGTAAGAAAAAGAATTTTAGCTGTTACAAGACGAAACTAAGATTGAAATATGTTCCACAAATTTAGAATTGAAGCTAAGAGAGAATAAAAAAAAATGGCGCAAAATTTTTTTTTTTATTTTATTACATATATATGCATATAAATTAAGTAAAATCCTAAAAAAAATTAGGTAAAAATCGAAAATATGAAAAATAAGGCTAAAAAGGTTTTAATTTTGAAAAAAAAAAAAACTGAGAAAAAGTAAAAATAATAACATTAAAGGGATAATTTCGAAAAATATTAAAGCTAAATCAAGGGAATACGATGAGCAACTTGATCGTCCAATGAAATTAGGGGGAGTGACCAATGAAATTCATTCGTTTGAGACCTTGAAAACAACGACAGACCGATACGGAAAAGCAGTCATTTTAGAGATTGAAAAAACAATTAAAGGTGTTTTGTGTAAAACATGGTTTGAATAACATCTCTTTAAATTTTTATCTGGTATTTATATAAAACTGCTTAATTGAATGCGGATAAAATCTTAAAAGTAAATTTTGTTTTTCACTTAATGCATTTTATACAAATCAAAGATAAGTTTCAAATATGAAATTAAATAATGAAGGCTCTTTACATATAACAATATTAACATTAAATTAATCAAAAAAAAAAAAAAAGTCCCACATAAATTAAGCGAAGAACAGTCTTAAAAAATGTGTCGTTTTAGAAGAAGCTATCAGATTATGTTGTACTCTCTTAAAAAGTCAGCCACAAAATAACTCAAGTTGAGCCGAAATTCACCCATCTCACGTTTTGAAAGTCAGCTTCTCGAAAAGAGTTGAAATAACTCGAGTGAACGAGATGTTTTTAACCAATTTAAATAAAATTGAGCTATTTAAATAACCAATTTAAATCAAGAAGATTCAATAGTTTGAAAAACAACTCATTTATGATCGAAAAAAATTACAGCTCTTTCCTGAGAAGCCAAATCAACTCTTTCGTTTTAAGAGTGTAATTTGTTTTATAAATCATGAAAGTTAAACATCTCGATTTCTTTCTATTTTTTAAAGCTATCTTGTTTTATAATGGAAAATTTCAGTTACTTTATTTTAATGAAAAGAAGTTCATGTGCCATTAAACTAAGATAGAGTCCTGAAGTTCTTGTTCTTTAATGATTTTTTCAAATTGTTGTAGTTCTTTGTCAGCAGCTTTAAAACTCAATGCATTATCAGAAAAATAATTTTACAGTTTTCGCGTCTTGAAATAAATCGACGAAAACACATATATTCTATAAACCCTTCTATAGTCCAAAATTTTTCAAGTTGAATCGACATTTTATCATCATTACTATCCCAAATAGATATATACATAGGACCCACTAAATGATTTACATTAATTTCATCTGAGAACTTCCCATGAAGTGTCCAGCCTAGTTTAGTTTAATTCGAAACAAGAGTTGGTGAAATGCGTTTATATTTGCCTGTCATAATTGACCAATAGTAGTCCCTACCAATCAACAAATTTATTTTATTCTCCCCATCACTTAATTCATTTGAAACATCTGATAACTGTATACCCATTTCTTTTATTTTTTCATTTATTTCTGAACTTGGGATGCGCATCATATCTGAAAAAAATTTCTCTATTTCTAATGCTTCCAGGCATATTACATTGTCAGAAAATTTATCCTTTAAGAAAATCTTAACTCTGTTATGGTTATTAACAATAGGTTTCGTACCAGCAAAGGTGTGGATTTTTAATAATTCTTGTCCTGTCACCTCTAAATTTAAATGCTTTGACAAATTCTTTCCGACAAACGTACTTTGCGAAGCACTGTCAAATAATATGCGAACATCAATATTTTGATCTTTCGCAATCATTGTTCCCTTTAAAGTTGAAAATAAACATATTCATCTGGCTTACAGCAAAGTGAAGAGACGGTTATTTTTTCCATTGCTTTTGCATTCCCCCCTATTTAATCCCCTTCAGTTGAAACAAGATCAACTTTATATTCCGTTGATGATCTTTATTTTACTTTTTTATTACAAAGAGAATTTTGATGAGCTCTTGAAGAGCAAACAGTGCACCGAATATTAGAATTTTTACAAAATTTACTCTTATGAAATCGTTTCTAACATCGGAAACATTTCGCTTGTTTCGATAAAGATTGTTTTCTTTCTTTCAAATTTAAGTTACACTAATTTGCTTCATGTTTCTGAGAACAAAAAGGGAAAAAATTTTCAGCAATTGTATTTAATGTAAATGCTGAAGGATTTCTATTTTTTCCTCGAAGAAAATGTTTAAAAGAATTTTGTTCAAATTTATTTTTATGGGATTTATTACCAAAACTAAAAGAAGTAACATTAACAACCGTTTCCGTGTTTCGATTTCGCGCTTAAGGAACAATAATAAATCATTTACACATATATCTTTTTTCTCGCACTGTTCTCTGTGAAAATGTAATAAAAGATCTTCCGGTATACATTTATAAATAATGGGTAATAATAAATAACCATATTGGTCTGATTTCACATCCAATGATTCTAGACTTCTTTTCTGTATCGCTATTTCATCGTACAATTTTCTCAAAGACTATATATCATTTGATCTTCGCACTGCTTCTAAATTTAATAATTTATTAGTGTGAGCAGATATTAAAACCTCCTTTTTTTCAAAATGATCCTTTAATATATTTATTGCTGATGCGTAATTTTCATTAGTTAATGGAAGCCCATTAATAGCAGCAGCTGCTGAACCAGAAATCAAAGATTTCAAATAAGTAATTTTTTCTATCTCTTGAAGGGCTTCATTTTCTTAAACAGCGACCTTAAACTGCGGCAAAAATTCTTGAAATTCGCAAATGTCGCCGGTGAATTTCTTTAAACAAATTCACGGCAATTTGGTATTTGACTTTAATTGAGTATCTGATATGGGGGCGTAGTTATTTTTGGTTCACTCGTAATACTAGATAATTTCTTTAAATTATATCAGGTAACCAAGAAAGTTCGTGCGGTTTTTGAGAACAGCTACTTTTGTTGCGTAGGCGTGGTCATACTGATTCTGATGGCGTCATTTCTGTACATTGCCTTTAAATTGCAATCAGTAGAGAGTTGTTTAACGAATCTCACTTTCGATATCAGTTTTGTAGGAAGTACAATCGTTGACAAAGGATGTCGTTGACAAAGAAGATTTTGAAGCCTATTTTGCTCTACGAGTTCAAATTAGGAAACAAAACTGCAGAGGCCGCTAGAAGAATATGCTCCATGTTTCAAGAGACTTCAGTGAGTGAATGGACCGCTCAAAAGTGGTTCAACATATTTTCATCCGGAGACTAGAGCCTCGAAGACAAGCCCCGTGTTGGTCGTCCATCCATCTTAGACCAAGTCCAGCTGGAAGAGGAAATCCTGATCTAACATGCCAGGAGCTTGCGAAAAGGTTTGGTGTATTTGACGAAACCATCCGATTGCATCTTCATAGCCTTGGGATGTCGTGGAAACTTGATAAGTGGGTTCCTCATGTCCTGTCCGAGGAAAACATGCTCCAACGATTGAACATCTGCTTGTCATTGCTGTCGCGCCACAACAAAGCCTCTTTCCTGGACCAGATATTGACATGTGACGAGAAATGGGTAATGTATGATAACCAAAAGAGAAAACATCATTGGTCGACTTCAGGTTCCGTCTCATTGGTTGTTAAACCGGACATCCATCAAAAAAAGATAATGCTGTGTATTTGGTGGACTAGCGCTGGTATAGTTCTTCTCCCCCGAGATAAGGCCAGACCTCATACGGCCAAAGCGACCAGAGACTTGATAAAAAACTTTGGGCTGGGAAATTTTATCTCACTCACATTACTCCTTGGACATCGGCCCATCGGACTATTACTTGTTTTTGGCCATGGAAAATCACCTGCGGGAACAATAGTTCCAAACCCAAGATGATGTCACAAAAACTATAACCCAGTTTTTGGACTCTAAACCAAAAGATTTTTTCAAAAAGAGTATTTATAGGCTTGTGACTCGTTGGAAACACGTAATTGAAGCCAATTCTGATTATTTCAAAAATAAAATAAGTGTTTCAGATTTTTGTGGGTCGTTTTTTATGTCGGACGAAAACCGCACGAACTTTCTTGGTTACCTGATATAAAAATCGATTTGCTCTTGATATACTTGTAATAATCGACTCTTTATATTCTATACAATTTTCAATTTCAGCTTGTAAGTTTCCACTTTTGATTTCAGAATGAATAAAATCATCTAAGTTTTCTAGAAATAGTTTATGTTCGAGCAGTGTTGCTAAATAATCCTCCACTATTTCCAGTTTGAAATCACTTTCTTTTTTAATTTCGTTATCAGTTTTTAGGTGCGTTCGTAATTATGTAAATACGTAGCACCTATTGTTGTCGCTCAGTCCGTCCGTCTGTCTGTCTGTCCGTCTGTCTGTCCGTCTGTCTGTCTGTCTGTCTGTCCGTCCGCATATAACAACGCAAAAACTACCCAACCGAATCGTTTGAAATTTAAAATACATAATTATAACATAATTTTGTCGAGTCATTTCAAATTTTATGAAAATCGGATGGATAGATCAATTACAGGGACAATCAAAAGGATTCCGTTACATTACGGTCAATGGGGAAAAAATTTCAAATGCATTTTAATCGTTTGAAATTTAAAACATATAATTATTGCGTAATTTTGTCGAGTCATTTCAAATGTTATGAAAATCGGATGCATAGATCAATTACAGGGACAATCAAAAGGATTCCATTACATTATGGTCAATGGGGAAAAAAAATTCAAATGCATTTTAATAGTTTGAAATTTAAAACATATAATTATTACGTAATTTTATTGAGTCATTTAAAACGTTATGAAAGTCGGATGCATAGATCATTTACAGGGACAATCAAAAGTATTCCATTACATTACGATCAATGGGAAAAAAGTTTCAAATGAATTTTAATGATGTTTTACTCATTCGAACATAATATAAGTGGTATGAATCTATGAAGTATATACTAAAATATGCATTCTGTACAATCTGTGATGCAAAGAATTTTTATTATTAAGTTACAGGGCCACACAAAAGTATTCCACTACATAATGCTATACGGGGAAACATTGTTTGGGGCGTGTTTTAATTATATTCAACTATTTCACATTTTATGAATAAGATATACGTTTCTGAGGTGTAATAAAAATTACTTTCTGCATATTTACAGAAACACAAAGATTTCGACTACTATACTGTATCCGAAGTACGCTCTACTATATCAGCAAGATCTAAATATTTTTTAAACTTCGTTATCGTACGAACGCACCTCATTTGCTACGTTCACGTGCAATTTCCAACTTGTTTTAATCAATTTCGTTACAGTTGTTCTAATTGTTCCGCGTTTCGTAATATTTCGTTTAAAAATTTTCGCATTATTCATTTTGTTGAATAATGTTTCTTCCAATTAATCGTTCGTAAAATCAAGAGAAATAATAATAAATGACTTACCCGTTTAATAAAATGACAATCTGCTTTAATCTTATTCTCGTATTGACAGTTTCCCGGCAGTATGCACCATTGTTACGTCGGATTCTTGTTCAGTGAATTTATTCTAGCACAAATTTAATTTAAAGAGATTGACACTTACTCAAAACATTTAAACGGGTATCTTCTCTTCTTATTTAATTGGAAGAAACTATAAACATATTATATACAACTATAGTACATAATTTACATTAAAATTCGACATAATTTTAGAACATTTTTTCTATCAACACTCTCACCACATATCTCGCCTTTTCCAAAAAACATAAACAGAACAAAAATCGTGAGCCCAGGAGGGTTGCCAGTCGTACATCCAAGGTCAGCCTTGCATCTCTCTTTTGGCTTTAAAACATTAAAATGGCATTAAAACGCGAGTTAGAGCACGGACGGAAAGAGAGATAGAGAAACCAAATCCATAAATGCATTTAAACTTTGTTGGAAAGCGTTAAAAATTTATAAGGAAATATAAAAACAGCTACAAATAATAAGTTATCAAGATTTTAGTTATAAAAATGTATGGAAAATATTTTGAGTGTAATTTGTTTCAATATTCGAATCATATATGGGATGATTAGAACTTTTTATTTTATTTTTGTAAAGATAAAAAACGATAAAAGCAAAAGCTATCTTTTGGCAAGTATTATTACGTATTATCTCCAATAGTATTTCTAAGTAATAAATCCTAAAAAATAAATTGGAAAAGTTTTTGGATGATGTTAAATTGTCTTTATATTATTATTATATCCAAGTTTTCTTTTGACATAAAAAAATGATGCAAACAAGCAATGATGAACACCCTTATTACAACTATTTCCGTAATTTCCACATCACAATATGCACTATTCCTTAAATAGGCAGTAATTTAAAGGAATGTTATATAATTTGCAATAAAAGGTTGGATACATATATTATTGAAACTTTGTGATGGCACTTAGCAGTTTACAATCATCAAACATGTTCAACTATTAATCATCACCTAGATTACGCACTAAATATTTATACGTGAAGAATGCAGTTATGTGTGTTAAATATCATAAATCAAACTAAGTGTTGTATACGAGAATATTCACAATACTCAGTTATTCAGAACAGGGTTATATAATGTAAAAGGTAGAACTTGCCATATGTAAACACTCATTATCTAAATTACATGCTTTGTTATTACTCGTGGAAATAATTTTGTAATTACAATTTTAGTATTCTAATGCCCATATAGCTAATATATACAGGGTGTTTCGCTACCAGACCGACAAACTTTGAGGGATGATAGTAGACACGAAGACAAACATTAATAAGTAGGAAACCATGGGGCGCAAATGTCTTCTGTAGGAGCTAGGGGCCATTAAAATTTAAGGTCCAAAATTTCAAACGATGATAAAAAACGGAAAAAATGGTCGATTCGTTTGCGGTTTTCACTAAAATTATTTTTTAAATCACGATATTTTTAGAAATTTTTTTTAAAAGTTATGTTCAAAAATTGTCGATAGAGGGCGCTTTAGACTTTAGAGTAACGAACAACTACTTTTTACCGTTATTTTGTGCATGTAGTTGAAATTATTCTAAAGTTTAGACTTTAACTTAAATTTTAAGCCCATAATCGGAAACATTGGGATCGGTTAACTAGAAAAAATTTAACTGTGAACAGAGGGGGAAATTTTAAACGCTTATAAATATTGGACAAACAAATCGATTTTGTTGCGGTTTGCGTGTAAGTCATTCCCTTGGTAATTATTTTATTCAAAATGACGTACCGCATTGGTGTCCCCATTTTTTGATAGAGGGCGCTTTCGACACATCTCCTAAATTTGAATGGCATTACTCCTAGGTGTTTAACTACCAGACCAACATACTAACAGGAAGTGTTAGGGATGCAAAGCGACTCAGAATCACATAGGAATGTAACGTTGAAAATGCCTTTTTAGCGAGTTGTGATTAAAAGTAGCAGAGAAAAAAGGCAACAGAAACAGGTACTGAAACAGCAACACGTTAATGTAGAAGAAAACAATTTAGTTAAGGGTTTTACTGCAAAAGGTGTCCGAAATTACGACCAGAAGTAGTCGGGCATGCTTGACAGCAGCGGTGCATGCAATTCCTCTCACTTTGAAAAATTCCTGGCATCTCGGACAGCTTTCTGGCAGCTACAGAAATTTGAGCTGAGAGAGAGGCCTTCCACTGACGGTACGGGAGTCTCATACATTCAACTTTTCATTTGACCCCAGCAGAAGAAGTCCATACAGATTCAGATTGAGCCAGGTGTGGGGGGGGGCTACCAATTGGTTTGAGCTCAACTAGCCCCACCCAGCAACGTTCATTTAAAAAATACAGAAAAATTATACACTAATAAAATAAAGGTAGGTTAAAAAAAACGTTAATTGATATAATGAAGTAGGTGCGACGATCTGGCAGGCCATCGAACCGGGCCACCACTACCTATCCACCGCTGTCCATATCTTATGTTGGGGTGTCTGCGAACATCATTGGTAAAATGTAGAGGAGCTCCATCGTGCTATAGAGTGGTGCAACGAAAGAGGAACATGTGTTTTTACCTGAAGTTCCGACAGAACGTATTGTAGAATTATCAAGTTGCTTTTTTCTCTGCTTCTTTTAACCCTAACTCGTAAAAAAGGCATTTTCGACATAGGACATCCGAGTCATCTTTGCATCCCTAACACTTCCTGGAAGTATCTTGGTCTGATAGTAAAACATACAGGAGTAATGCCATTGAAATTTCGGAGATGTGTCGAAAGCGCCCTCTATCAAAAAATGGGGACACCAATGCGGTACGTCATTTTGAATAAAATAATTACCAAGGGAATGATTTACACGCAAACCGCAACAAAATCGATTTGTTTGTCCAATAATTATGAGCATTTAAAATTTCCCCCTCTGTTCACAGTTAAATTTTCGCTAGTTAACCGATCCCAATGTTTCCGATTATGGGCTTAAAATTTAAGTTAAAGTCTAAACTTTAGAATAATTTCAACCACATGCACAAAATAACGGTAAAAAGTAGTTGTTCGTTACTCTAAAGTCTAAAGCGCCCTCTATCGACAATTTTTGAACGTAACTTTTAAAAAAAATTTCTAAAAAAATAGTGATTTAAATAATAATTTTAGTGAAAACCGTAAACGAATCGACCCTTTTTTCCGTTTTTTATCATCGTTTGAAATTTTGGACCTTAAATGTTAATGGCCCCTAGCTCCTACAGAAGACATTTGCGCCCCATGGTTTCCTATTTAATAATGTTTGCCTTCGTGTCTACTATCATCCCTCAAAGTTTGTCGGTCTGGTAGCGAAACACCCTGTATATACATTAGAAATCACTTTAAGGATTTTCCTGATTTCTAATCAGGAATCGTAATCGCTATTGCGATCGTAATTACATAATCGTATTTAATCGTAATTGCTATGTCTACTTAGTATTATCCTTGAAAACGAGCCAAATACCACAGTTTTTAAAAATTTGTATTGTTCCAAAATTGATAACTCCTTTGTTGTGTAGTGGTTTTTTATTTGTTTTTTATTTATTCATTGTAGATGTTAAATAGTAATATGTATAATGGTTATATATATGTTACAGGCCAAACCCGAATTTAGGACAAACTAGATTGGCCTAGGCCAAACTAGTTTATCTTAATGCCCATCGGATAGACTAGTTTTTCCTAGGCCAAACCGGTCTATCCTAACGCCTATCGGATAAACTAGTTTTTCCTACGCCAAACCGGTCTATCCTAACGCCCATCGGATAGACTAGTTTTTCCTAGGCCAAACTAGTCTATCCCAAGGCCCATAGGACAAACAAGTTTTTCCTAGGCAAAACTAGTTTGGCCTAACTCTTTTAGGATAAACTAATTTAGCTTGCTGTTTATTGGTCTGAACTAGTTTACCCTAGGCCGAACTAGTTTATTCTAGGCCAATTCAATTTGGCGTGATTTTAATGAATTTAATGACCGCCTAAGCACCAACATTCTAGTTTGTCCTAGGCTGATCTAGTGTATTCAAGGCCAATGTAATTTTACGGGTTTTTAGCTCACAGGCGTCAAAGCTTGAGAAATAATGGACTCGCAGGCTCTGTATGTATGTACGTATGCATGTATGTATGTAATTACATATGTACGTAACGCGATAACTCGTGATAGAAGTATCCGATTTGCTTCAAATTTTGGATGTAGGTTCATCCTGATAAGACACTTTTATGATTAGTTTCGGGAATTCATTGGATAAGTATAAAGGGGATGAAGCTATAAAGGGTGTGTTTATTGTTGAAATGTAAAAGAAAGGGCAATGTAGGTAACCCCCCCCCCCATAATTTAGATAAATTTTGTGTGAAAAACGTACAGTCTGCGTCGAAAGTGTATTTTTGTACAGGCAAAGTTCTGCCTGTACAAATATCAGTGAAAAGAGATTCGGTCCGTCTCGATCTGGCCTTATTCAATTTCTGCAAAAAATTCAGGTTTTATTTCACAATTCAGGTTTTCGATTCCTTTAAAAAATATTGTATACATATTTATGGGATAAATTTACAATGTATTTTTAAATATCGATGTGTTCGCAGAATGGAAAATACACAATGTATTAATGATTATTTAGTTTCTTAGACCTTTCAATATTCAATTTGGTATTCATTAAATGACCAATGTAGTTTAGAACAAAAAAAAGAGAGTTATAAATATCATAACTTTTGAATCTATTCAGTAAAAAGTAGATTTGTGAAAATATTTCTCTGCCATTCCTTAAGGCTTTTCTCAAATCCAAAAGAGCTACATCCTAACACATTTATGAACTAATTCCTTTTCAGAAATGCATAAAGTTAACAGTCATTCTCACTCAGAAAATATGTAATCGAATGGCGTTAACCATTTTTTCATAAAAGCGATGTATCTTAGAGAAAATACTATTAAAGCTACATTTTGAATCGAATTTCCGATTACGACTTCACGGAAAAGAAAAATAAATTTGACACCGTGACAAGAATAGCTTACATGTCGCCTGGTAATTAATTTCTCAAAAAAAAGAAAACGCTGTTCGATTCCAAATTATGTTCAACTGCGATCTGGCTCGAATATGCGATAGTAATAATAATAATAATAATAATAAATGCAAGTCTGATCTAAGTAGCACGAGTCTGCAGAAAAAAAAATAGTAAGCCAACACCATGTCCAATGCATCATGTCTCTATGGTGGACAGGTTAAATTTTTGTATTGATGTTATAAGCAATGACTCTTGACACGTATTTATACTTATTCTAGTGAAAGATATATTTTTTACCGGCTAAACACGATTTCAAGCCAAATTAGATTAGCCTAGGAAAAAACTATTTTATCTTAACGCCAATTCGATAAACAAGTTTTTCTTACGCCAAACTTGTTTATCTAAATGCCCATAGGATAAACTAGCTTGTCCTGTATAAGAGGGTAATCCTTCATTTTTTCCTTTATACTTAACCATTAAACTTCCAAAACTATTCTGCGAATCGCCTTATCAGAAAGAATCTATTTAAAAAATTTGAGGACATCCGTATATTCTGTGTCAAAACCAATTTATCCAAATTATGGGGAGTTATTTACAATGTTCTTTCTTTTATACTTAAACGATAAACATCCACAAATAATCACGGAGGCGGCTTGTCGGAATGATCCTATATCTAAAATTTTAAATGAAAATTCATAATTCTGCATGAAAAAACCATTTCTCTAAATTAACGGTGGGGGATAAGTTTCCGGTTCGCCTCACTTTATTCTTATCCAATGAATACCCAAAACTAATCAGAAAAGTACCCTATCAGAATGAACCTACATCCAAAATTTGAAGCAAGTCGGATATTTCTATCACGAGTTATCGCGTTACGTACATACGCACGTACATATGTACGTACATGCGTACATACACACATACAGAACCTGTGAGCCTATTATTTCTCAAGCTTTGTCGCCTGTGAGCTGAAAACACGTAAAATTAAACTGGCTTAGGATAAACTAGATCAGCCTAGGACAAACTAGAATGTTGGCGCTGTGGCAGTCATTGAATTCAATAAAATCATGCCAAATCGAATTGGCCTAGGATAAACTGGTTCGGCCTAGGATAAACTAGTTCTGACCAGTAACAAGTAATTAACAGCAGGCTAAACTAGTTTAACCTACTCTCTTAAAACGAAAAAGCTGAAATAACTCAAGTTGAGCTGAAATCCACTCTTTTCCCATGTTGAAAGGAACCTTCTCAAGAAGAGCTGAAACAACTCAAGTGAATGAGTTGTTTTTAATCAACTCATGATTGAGTAATCTCTCTTTTACTCATACTTGAGTGAAATCAAATCAATAAAGGTTAAATCCAGTAGTACTTGAGTGATTTGTAATAAAGTCATACTTGAGTGAAATGAAGTCATTTAAGACTGAATCTCGTAGCACTTGAGCGATTTGTAACCAAATCATACTTGAGTGAAATGAAGTCTTTAGGATTAAATCGAGTAGCACTTGAGTTAGCTGCAGCCAACTCGTATTTGAGTGAAGTGAAATAATTTAAGGCAAATCCAGTAGCACTTGAGCGATTTGTTATCAATTCAAGTTGGAGTGAAATGTTGTCATTTTTGATTTAATCCAGTAGCACTTAGGCGATTTGTAACCAATTCATACATGAATAAAATCAACTCATTTAAGAGTTAATCCAAAACTCCTTCAATTTGTAGAATTGAATAAATTCACTCTTAAGAAAAGCAAAATTGCTTAAAATTACAAAAATCTTCAAGCGATTTCTAAATCGTCTAAATAAAATCACATCATTTAAAACTAAATTCAGTAATCCTCGATTAATTTTTATCAATGAAATTCAATATAACATGGAATTATTGCCACATTTTCAAGTGTTGCATTTAAATTCTCATTTCGGATTTAAATTTCTGTTTATTGACATTACAAGGGTATATATATATATATATATATATATATATATATATATAGAGAGAGAGAGAGAGAGAGAGAGAGAGAGAGATTGGAAAACTGTAACATGGATTCTCCAATATTTCTTCCAAGTCTTTAATTAACAAGACTTAAAACATTCTAATTTACATGACTGAAAGTTCTCTAATGAATCATAAAAACATTTTTTTTTCTTTCTAATTCAATGAAACTGTTTCCTTAGTTAATTTAGGGGAAAAGGCAATTGAATCGTTATACAAAATTAAATAGAGCTTACATGAATTTTTTATTATTCTGTCAAATCAGAAATTTTTAACATCAGAATTTTCTTTTGTTAAATTTAAAAGTACATATATTCATTAAATTAAAAATACTGGTGATCTCAAAATTGCAAATTTGAAAACACTTATTCATGCAAACTGCCTAAATTTGCATACCTGTACAACAGCACCCGATCAACATTAAACAGAATATCAGCTTCTGATGCTGTGGTGCTTATGGGATTTTTCCTTTCTTTTCTTGGGCAATTTCAAGTTTACATATTTTCCAATGATACTTATAGCTTCAGATATGCTTATATACAATTTTAATTTTTTCATTAGCTTCTGATTTAATTGTAAATAACAATTATTTTTTTATTAAAAATTTACGATTTCAATCAAATAAACCAATCTTAGGCATCTTACTAAAAAAATATTGAAAAATAAACTTGATATCAGCCCAACGACTCAACTTCAGCACCACAATGTCAGAAGCTGATTGTTCCCCTTAAGAGTTTAGATAATCCTATGCAGAAGTTATTTTCAAATATCTTGTTTGGATTTTAAAATGTTTACCTTTTTTTTGGGAGGGGGGCATAGAATATTTGAGGATGATCTGTAAGTGGGTTAGTTTTTACTTTTGCAATTTTGGTTATTATTTTTTTTTTATATTAATAGGAGTTTCAAACCCAGTTTTGAAAAAGAAAGTATTAAAAAACATAAAACCTAAATTTAAAAAAGTATTCCCCCCCACACATGGCCAGTGCAGTGTTTAAATAATTGAAATTGAAAATATTTTAAATGGATAAACATCAACCCATGGTACCTTGTTGTAATTATTCCTCGATTTAAATCTCAATCAAAATCATATTTCTTAAACTGACTAAATTAAAAAAAAAATATTTTAATTGTTTAGTTTGAAATCTGAAATGGCTTTGAAATCTTAGATAAAATAATTGTTACCCATAGCATTTATATAAGCACATTGCAATTGGGAAATGTGGAGGAATGTCATTAAAAAACTTGTATAGCTAAAATTTTGATTATGGACAATTATTTTATTGTATGAAGTTAAATGCAGAAATAACTGAGATATGGATTTATTGACCATGTGCAATTATTCTTTATATCATTTAAAACATTTGGTAAAACTTGAATTTATTTTCAAGAATAACTTACTTCTTCTTCATAAAGAATTTTTGATTTAATTTTTGATTTTATTCAATGTTTCTTAAATCAACTAACTTTTAAATAAATATAAAAGTATAAGACTGCAGCAGTTTATGTCAAAAGTAGAGCCAAATGTGCAATTTAGAATGTTGCAAGAAAGAAAAAAAACTAATTTTATTTAACAACAAAAACATTTTATTTAGCAAGGACAAAATAAACCTAACATTAATTGATAACAATTCTTTCCAACATCAGATAAACAAGTTTCAATAACATCTTTAACAGGACCTTTATAAATATAACAGTCCATTTGCATTAAACATTAAATACATAAAGAGCATATTGTAATCTGTCCACTGGTTTGTCCAACTTTTAAAATCTTAGGCAAAATAGACACTTTCTTGAAAATCCTTGAGATTAAATAAGATTGTTGAATTTGACTCCTCACTCACAGTAGAATTTTACTCCTCCATGAAATCACCATCTTCCTGTGTTAAAAGAAAATATTGAAATTAAGTTAAATAGCAATAAATATAATGTTAAGGAATGATTATGAACATATTAAAATATTTTGCAGCTTTCAGATTAAATGTTTTATAAAATTTCCCATCCATAGTCTAAACATAAAATGAACCATACACTAAAAATTTTAGCTTTATAAATATTACACTACTGAAAATTCAGCCAATCATGAATAAAATGGAAATAGAATAAATAAATCCTGTGCGATTACACTTATCTGCTTGTTTAAATCATGGTGTTACATCTGATACAATAAATCACCATTTTAAAAACAAATTTAAAATGAAAGTTCTTAAAGCAACATTATAAAATATTGTTGAAAATTCACCTTTGTTGCTACTTTCAAAATGTATCAGCGCTGGCAAATACCCAACCAATACAGGTTTTTGTGGATTTTTAGTTGTTTTTCTATATATTTGCCTATTTATATAATACAAGATAGAACCTACAACAATTAGACCAGGGTTGGCACTGTTTAAACCAATTGGTTTTAACTATGGTTTAAACAACTGTTTTCTCCTTTTGGTTTAAGCAACGGTTTAGTTTTAAACCAACTGGTATTTTTCTAAAAAAAAAAAAAAAAAAAAAAAAAAAAAAATTCAGAAGAAATCTAATGACATTTTCTCTTTTTCTTAATAATTTATGTATGTCAGATTATTGAATATAAATAACTTCTATTTTTAACACTTTATATCAGCAATAAGCATTGGATGTAGCAGGTTTAGATCACTTTTTGGTTATAGAATTAAAATCAGTCTGCATTGGTGAATATATTTATTTCTCTTTAGAAAAAGCTTCAAACATGTGAATTGATCTAATATAAAATAGATTAAAAATATTCAATATTCAATAGAAAATATCTTAATTTTTTGAAAACTGCAGATTATTTAACGCAATAACATAACACAATCCATAAGATTTCAAGCTGTAAAAGAAATCCCCAATCTTAATTAGGGAGGTTATCTTAAGCATTAAAATCAAAATATGAAGTCGAATAAGAGAGTTTCCCCCCCCCCCCCCCCTGTTAGTTATCTGCTGAATCTATGACCAAAAATGTTGACTTCAAATTGTCATTCAAGAAACAAAATCTCAAGAAGTATTTGAAATTTATTTTTTGGATAGCTATGGAGAAGAATATTTTATTTATCAGACTACTTTCAAATGTTTATTATTAGTAATTAAAATATTAGTTATAAAGATCCACGCTGCGTGTGGATGAAGATTTATTTGACAACGGTCACTTCCGGACTGACATTTCTGTCACTATTAATCCCACCCCTCTCCTCCTTGTCGTCCCCTTTATAATTGGCCGTTGATCTGCCGTGATATAACAACAAGCTGCACTCATTGATGGAGATAAACTTTAACTCTTTCCTCACTCTGGTCCAAAACTCGAAGGCTAAGTTCAGCACAGCTAGATCTAACCCCACAATGAACCTTCCAGTTTAGTGAACTAAAAGGTGCAGTAATCTCCACAATCGGAAGAATTTTTTTTAAATTTGGTTGCATAAGATCGGGGCATTGCGGGTCTCTCCCCTAAAATTCATTTGTGCTGTGTTCTGGGACACCGGGGGATCCCCTTAAATGAACAAGCTGATGATCTCACTAAGAGGTTTACTGACTCCAGTGGTGACCACCCCCCCCCCAAAAAAAAAATCTTCATACTTTAACATTGACCCCCCCCCTAAACAGAATATCAATTGTAAAATATATTTTACTTATAATCTACAGCACCATCAAAAGATAGTGAGTTAAGCATAATGAAATGAGTTCTTTTTGCTCTTATCTAGAATTTAAAGAAAAAAAATACAGAAACATTTCTGGAAATTCAATGTTGAAAAAATTTAAAAGTGAATTTTAAGAATCAAGATTTACAAAGATAGCGAGTTGAGTATAGCAGAATGAGTTCTTATTGCCCTTATCTAGAATTTAAAGAAAGAAAATACAGGGACTTTTCTGGAAATTAAATGTTGAAAAAAATTAAAAATGGTATTAAAAATAAAGATATTTTTTTAACAGTAAAAACAAGAAATATTAAGAATTTAAAATCCCCCCCCAAAATGTACTTTTTCTGAAATTACCCCCCCCCCCCAAACTAAGTTATAGGACGCATCTTGCGTCGTCAAACCCCTCTCTGGGCACCCCTGACTGAGTCCGACATCCTGACTGATTAGACCTCTCCGGAAGACTGGGATGTATGAAATCTTCCCCCATGAAATCTGCCCCCGTCCGCCATTTTGACCTCTACATTAGAAGGGGGTAGATATCCAGCGGTGCAGCATTTCACTTTCTACGAGGGCCTGATATCTGCCCCCAGTATATCTTCCCCCGTCCGCCATTTTGAGCTCTGCATTAGAAGGGGGAAGATATCTAGTGCTGCAGAATTTCATTTTCTATGAGAGCCTGATATCTACCCCCAGTATATCTGCCCCCGTCCGCCATTTTGACCTCTGCATTAGATGGGGGTAGATATCCAGTGTTGCAGCATTTCACTTTCTACGAGGACCTGATATCTGCCCCCAGTATATCTGCCCCCGTCCGCCATTTTGAGCTCTGCAGTAGAAGGGGGAAGATATCCAGTGCTGTAGAATTTCACTTTCTACGAGAGCCTGATATCTACCCCCAGAATATCTGCCCCCGTACGTCATTTTGATATCACAGTAGAGGGGACATACATGGAGTGCTAGAATATTTTTTAGGTTCATCGAGAACCTAAGAATCCTGGATATATATCCTTTCTGCGTATAGTTTTTATTGTTTCCGCTAATAATCATACGGTTTATTTATCTAGAAATTTGTAGACGACACTTAAAATGTAACTCTAAAATTATATAATATATATGAGGACGTAAACTTCAAAACGCACTTTATCGACATTTTTAAAAATGAATTTTCTGTATGAACCTATTCTATTAATAAATCAGCGTAAAAGAAAAAAAAACCTATAATTTTAGAAAAAAAAAAATGAAAAAAAGAAAGAAAGAAAGAAAGTTTTAACGTGTGTTTTGGCATTGTAAAATCTTGGTGTTTACAATGAAAACTAATAGTTTTTATGATATTTATTTAAATCGCAAAAATTTTACTTTCTGGAAAAGGCAAAGTTTGAACCTCACGCCCTCTTATATACATGTAATATTTTTAGTACTTTTGTAGATTTTTAGCATTTTCCAACAAAGTTAAAGAGTGCTTTTGCATTTTGTTTGTTTGTCCGTCTGTCCATGCACTGATTCCCGTAAATACACTCGGATTTTTATACAATTGATAAAACTTATTTAGGTTTATTAAAACATGTTTGTTATTACATATTAAGTATGTACTGTTAATGTTTCAATTTTAGGGACACTTAAAAGAATTGAAGAGTATTTTAATGACATTATGCTATTCCAAATCTTTTGAAACTGGCATAAATTCTTGAATTTCTTTACGATCACGTTAAAATAGAACATTCTTAACATTTTTTATTAATTTACAGGGACACATAAAAGAAATCGGTTACGGTACTGTCTTTGCATAATAATTACTGGAGTGTACGTTTTAAAATTCGGTATACGCTTTTAAGTTTGATTAGGTTTTTTTTTGCGTATTACTCTTTATATTAAATTCTATACCTATTACACGGTCCCAAATAAAAAAATAAAAAAAGTAATAAAAAAATTGCTTCTAAGTTTTAAATACTACTCGAAATGATAATAATAAAAATATACGCTTTTTTCCAACTTATATAATAATTAAAAATGTGGTTTCAATATCTATATTATAAAGACCAAAAGTATCTGTGCGTAACGCATACGTCATTTTAAGAATGGCAACACTTTAAAGTTTGAAATGCATTTCCGGTTTTGCAATTTTTCTACTGCAAATTTTTGTATTTCTTAACTGCCCACTTTTCTAATTTTTACACCATCGTATAGGGGAAAAAATGTACTTTTAAATGCGATTTATTTGAATACTGTATCTTAATTTATTTTTGAAACATTAATTTTTTTGTAGTTTGTAATACCGTTTTTCTAAACGTGGCAACAGAAGTACTCCATGCTTATTAAAAGCAAAGGGAAAAAAACCGAAAAAAAACCAGACTACTGGATTTTTATGTTGCCATTTTTTTATTAAAAGTGAAAAAAAATAATTAAACTACGTTGTGTCAAGAATATTGTCTGTTATAAAACCCAGTGAATGTTTGTTTCTTTTATAAAATTTCATTTATGCTTTAAAAAAGTATATGGATAGTTTAGTATCTGTTTCAGTTAATAGCTATCGAGACTTCAAGTTTTGAATCAAAATGATCAAATTAAATTATCGATTTTCTTTAAAAAGTGAATACAGATATGAAAGGTGTATATTTAAATTTTGATATGATGAAAATGACGTCAGATTTAGGTTTGGGGAAAATATTCTATGTTTGAGTAAAAATGCAATCAATTCTGCTTTTTTTTCATATTGGAATAGAAGCATTAAAACCTTAATAACTTTATTACAATAAAAGATCTTTATTTTTATTATTTTTTTATTTTTTAGATGTAGAATAAAATTTAATTTTAATAATATCTGTAACTGAATTTTATAGAAATAGTATTTTGTTAACTTTAGATTGAATATAATTTCACATAAAGAAGTACTTTACAATTAAATTAATTAAAAAATATAAAATACAAAAACAAGTTATAAAAGGACGTGTATACGGTGAAAAACTTCATAAGCTAAAAATTTCATGTTTTGAGTGAAAAGAATAGCATACAGGCATGGGAATAGCTCCCCCCCCCCCCAAAAAAAAAACCCCACCATACTAACGCCTCAACAAATTATTGTAGAAGAAAGTTGTTGGTACCAAAGGATTGGAAATAAAGTGCACTATTAAATGATGCATATAAAATGTGCTAAGTGGGGGGAGGTGACATGTACATATTAAAACGAACCGAAACTTTTTTTTTTCAACGGCGGTACCCAATTTTAACAAGATATTTCAAATTTTTGGTTTAAATTATGCCTAATATATATATATATATATACATGTATTACCCATTTTAACGAAACATATGTCGTGACTATAGCCGAAAGATATTAAGCGACTAAAATGGTCTTATTGGTAAAAAATAATATACATTAATAGAAGAGACAGTCATTCTGTAGCATTCCAATAATTGAGTACATAACTTCAATTTAGATGCAGTCTCTAAAATATGCTTGTTTTAAAATAATTAATTTCTTCGAAATTAATTGTACAATAAGAAATTTATGAAAATTTGAATTTAGGCTAATTTAAGGGTGCAAAATCTATTTATGGTGGCAAAATTATTTGTTAAAGGACAAAATTTGGATTTATTTTTATATGAAAATGGCCCCCTAAACGATTTTATATACATCATTTAAAAGTAGACATTATTTTTTATCTTTTGCTAACAGCAACTTTCTACTAAAATAATTTATTGCACAGTTGATAGGGGGTGGTTACCTTTTTCTTCTACGATTGTACGTAAAAGGTTCAAAATATCTCAAAGAAAGGTAATTTTAGCAATTTTTGGAGCGAATTATTATTAGTAGTATTGTTATTTGCATTTGCATATGTTTGTTAAGATTTCTATATTATACTATTTACTTTTGGATTTTCCTTGTTTTCTAAATTTGCATATACAACAATAACGCTTTCAACCATTAACAAAATGAAGTGATAACTGAATGTTCTATATAATAATTCTGAACTATTCTATACAATAGTTCTATATATTCTATATAATAGTTCTGAACTATAGTAGAACTTTCCTATTATGATAAAATATATTAATAGGGTATGTATCTTCACTATTGAATTTTTTTAAATTATTAAAATTTTTAATGATTTATATGAAGTGAAAATTCATGTGAAAGGTTATAGCTGTTTCTGCCCTCTTGAGTTATAAAAAGATACATATATATAGTATGTAATTCATTTTATAATCTGAAATCCTCCTCCTTTTTTTATATAGTTGTATATGAAACTATATTCAGTAATTTAAAGCAACATTTATACAATTTTTTTTTATGTTATTGATGTTTTAAATCAGCAGCTCTCACTGTTTTATTGATGTTAAAAAATTAAATTTAATCGACGCATTATATAAAATAAATTCTCATTTATTTGAAAAAAAGGAAAATTCTAAAAAAAATATTCTAAAAAAACAAAATAAAGAGCGAATAAAACAAAACATTTAACATTTAACAATATTCGTTACATTTTGTAAACTTAAAATTTTCGAAATTTAGCTTTTGGTTTTCGCTTTAAATTAACATTGTAAAAAAAAAAAAAAAAAAAAAAAAAAACATTCTTAACAAATTATTTTGCGCTTAACAAAAGAAAAAAAAAGTTCTAACGAGAGCTATTTAATTGACACATTAAAAAGAATCAAAATATATAAACACATAAATACTAATGAAAATAATGATAAGTATCAAAATTCAACATTTAACAGACGATAGAGAATATGCAATCCATTTTAAACGTTTATTGAAAGTCTTAGTTCCTTATGTGATTGACAATTTATCTTTAAATGTTACTCACAGATTGTCAGTTTTTAACACATAAAATATTAAATTAAGAATATATTTTGGAAAATATTTTGGCAACAAAAAAGAACATATAATATTCATTTCCTGGGGTGATTTTTAAACCCTAAAACCTATTCCGGGATTCATTTTATGAAAAAGAACTTATATCCAAAATATGAAATACATCTGATAAGTGTGCATAAAAACAATTTAACTAATTTAAGGGGAGGTTATAATCACTCGTCCCTTTTTAATTAGCAAAATAATCCTATATCTAATCAGGGATACACCTTATCATAATGAATCTATAATCCAAAATTCGAAGCAAATCCAATAATTCTGCGTAAAAAGCCATTTATTTAATTTAAGGGGGTGGGGGTTGTATTCGATTCACCTTCTATACTTAGCCATTAAAGTCTTAGAACTATTCAGGTATTCACCTGAAAGTACCTACATTTAAAAGAAATACATCGGGTAATTCTGCATAAAAAACGATTTATCTAATTTGAGGCGAGATAATGCCCCCCCCCTTTATTAATAAGCAAAAAAAAATCACATAACTAATCAGAGATATTTCTTATCATAATCAACTTATGTCAAAAATTCCAAACAAATCGGATAATTCTGCATAAAAACCTTATTAATTTAATTTAAGAAAGATTATTCCCCCGTTCTCCCTCTATGCTAAACCATTAAATTCCCAAATCTCTTTAGGCATTATATACTATATATAAGCCTTATCAGAAAGAACCTATATCCAAAATTTGACACACTTTGGATAATTCTGCATAAAAACCGATTTATCTAATTTAGGGCGGTTAAGTGAATTAAGTGATGAAAAATGAGCCACTGCCCTTCAAGGGTTTAATAAACATCAAATTTGTTACCGAAACATGTTACCGAATTTTGTCAGAATTTATACTTTTAAACGAAAACCTAATCTCTTATCAGGATCTATGCAATATTCGTATTTTTTCTTTATTCTACCTCTACCTGGAAAAAAGGATGGATTCATAAAAATTTTTGAATTTCGATCTTCGTCGGATTTACACGTTTTAGGGGGGTCAAAGATTCCAAAAAACACGTGTTTACGAAATGTCTCTCTGTGACATAAATTTTGTGGACACTCTATCTCAAGAATTTATAAACAGAATTTCACAAAACTTTATATTCAGTTAGTCCCTGAAATACACTTGGTGGTAATTAGTTTTTGGTGTAAAATCGATCAATAAGTTGCGCTGCTATGTTGCATTTTTTACGATTTACTCAACAGCTATATCTTGATAACTAATACGCATATTTCCATCAAACTTCCGATTCAGTTAGTCCTTGATATGAACTGATGTTTGTTTACATTTTAGTGTAAATGTTTCAAGAAGTGGCGCTGCTATGCTGTATCTTTCACAATTTTTGCTATCGTTCTGTCTCAAGAATTAAGGGTGTATTCCAAACCAAATTTCTTATATTCCGATTTATTTTTAAATTCCTTTTTGCTCTCAAGTGCATCAAACTGGCAAATTCTATTATTAAGAAAGTACACAATGTGCCGTGCTTATTGAGTTTTTGATAAATGGAGAAAATATTGCAAAAAAAAAAAAAAAAAAAAAAAAAAAAAAGAAAGGCTGTCAAAGATGACGTTTTGAACCGAAGTGTTTGAAGCGGAAGATCTAAAACAAAAAACAAAACAAAAATAAAATAAAATAAAAATAAAAGATCAGAGTGAGAAAATAATTGTTTATAAATCCAATTCTAATGAATTGAGGGGAAAATTAAATCACACGGCATCTTCAAAAATCATCTTAGCAAATTTCATGTTTCTACTTTTAAAAATGAGTCTGAAAATGTATCAGAAAATTTCGAGCTGTTGAGAGTTGGAACATATTTTTTCGAATCCACCCTTAATGCACGGAATTTAATAAAAGTTTACTTCAGGTAGTCATTCATATATATTGACGCTGACTAGTTTTGGTGTAAATCGCTCAATAGGTGGAGCTGCTATGCTGCATTTTTCACGATTTTTGCAACAACTCCATCTCAGGAACAAATACACGGAATTTAATGAAAATTTGTTATCCTGGTAGTCCCTGATATAGATTGATGTTGATTAGTTTTTGGTTCAAATCGCTCAACAGGTGGCGTTGCTCTGCTGCATTTTTACGATTTATACGACAGTTTTATCTCATTAACTAATGCACTAATTTCCGTCGTCGATTCCGTTTGTGATTTTTTTTTTCTGCGATGTTTAAAAATTGACATCATAAATATTGAAATCAAAAACATAAAAAAAATAAAGGTACCAAAGCAGCATATCTACGTTCAATTATCTCTCTGAAAATGACAATCTATTAAAAAAATAATAATTTTTTGAAACTCACACTTTCGTATTATTTATTTATTTATTTATTTATTTATTTTTGAAATACTTAAAATTTTTCACCCAGAATTTAAAATCTAAATACGAAAAGACAAATCACACACGCGTAAACAAACATTCATCTTTAAGAAGATTTTTTTCAATTTTAAACGATATTGACATTTAACCTTTTAGGCAAATTCGTTTCCAGACATCTCTTCAGGATTTTTTATAGGTAGATTTCGTAAAGAATACTATACCTATTATATTTCCCCCTATGTTGAAATTTCTGAAAACTTTTTGCAGATCCATGCCCATCATGAGTAATAGAATCCAAAGCCCCCCCCCCCCCCAGTTTAAAACTTTATATAAATATTTATCTGTTCATATTTATTTATTTATTTATACCGTATATACTAGTGTAAATGTCGAAGAATTTTACACAAAATTTGGGAGTTAAAAATAGGAGTCGGTCGACTTATACACGAGTTAGTAAGATTTTTTTTTTCTTTTCACAGGGCTAGTCCTTTTATTGATCTATGTTGGAGAGACAGGTAAAAACGAACAATGATCAGTCCCTGAGATTGACAAAAAAAGCTCAACAAAAATGTCCCTCTAATTCTTCTGCACCCATTCCCGCATGCAATGCTCCTCAATGCAGGATATTAAATTTCAGCATTTGAATCCCCTTTTAAAAAGAGTTCAACGTGAGAATGCTTGTAGACACCTCTTCTAAAAGTCCTACAATACAAAGAAGTTTTGTACATTAGCAGTCTAAGGAACTTTTTACTCTGGTAAATAAGGCTTAAGTAGATTTTTCAAAGATTTTTTTTCTTTTTAAATATCGAATTGATGGGAATGGGTTTCAAAATAATTTAAACTTTTGCGTTTTCACATAATTATGCTTTTTGAAAATATTACACTTAAAAAACTCTGATTAGAAACGCAGAAAAAAGTTATTATTGTTATTACTATTTTATTATTATTATTATTATTATTATTATTATTATTATATCTTCGATTGCATATCATTTTCAACATAAGTGCTATTGAAGTTTCAATGAGGAAAGCTTTTTTCTTTTAGCGATGAGAGCCGCTGGCGCCTAGATTTTTGCACTTCTGTATATATCCACGTAATTTCTACAATTTTGCATAAATCTCTTGCAACCTCATACATAAAATCAAGGAGAAGAAAATCTCGGTCATGTTCGTTAATGGCCAAAATCAGACCAAGGAGGTTGGAAATGGGGAAGGGATTTGTGAAAACAGAAAAAACCCATAATTTCACAATTGTGATGTACATAAAATCAATTACCGTTATTATTACTTCTAAGAAAAGTTCTAAAAATTTATCTATGACAGATTTTTGACATCGTTAAAAATGGGCTCAAATATATATATATCAAAATAATGTTTTAACCCTTTCATGGGCAAGGCTTTTCTGCTCAGAAACTGGTCAAATAATTCATTCAAACTGCGATTTTTGAACAAACTGATTTAAAAATAATCGAAAACTTTTCGTTATGCATACTATGCGATCAAAATTGCAGTAAAAATTTACTGCTACCGTTTGTCAGTTTGAACCTTCAGATTAACCGTTTCCAGACTGCAAAAGACGTCCTTAAAAGGATTAAAATAAAACAAAAAAATCATATCTTCGTCGGTTTACAAGATATTAAATGCAATTAAATTTATTATAAATCTTCTTAATATTATCTACAACTTTTATATTGACAAGTTGTTCATGGGACCAAGTCTAACAAAAAAAGAATCATAAAGGGAGAGGAGGTTAGAGAAGAAAAGAAGTCACAGTAACATAATTCTGTTTAAAAAGGCGCTTACTGAAAATTGAATTAAAAACTCATCAAAAGCGGCTAGATGAAAATGCGTTTATTTCTAATCTTGATTTCCTTTTTTTTAAAATTAGTAATTAACTTTCAAATATACCTTACGGCTATATTTTGAGGCGGTAGGGGCTTTTTCTAATTATTTGCTTAAATCGTAAATTACGCATGTCAGTATTGCTCTTGATGTGCAGCACTTTTACCACTAAATATCAGCCTTTTTGCATGAAAATTAAACACGGAGTTTGAAATCACCACATTTGTATTTCATAAAATTTTTAAATCGTTTAGACAATAATAAATATCTTTTAAAATAATTTAAATGTATTTATTGGTAGTCGATAGAAAAGAAAAACAGAAGAATGCTTCTGCAAGCTTTTTATACTAGATTTCCGTTTAAAAATATAAAGTTGTTCAAATTAATGAACGGTTTTATTTCAGGTGTTTTTAAAGCTAATATTTTGATCCCGACTAAAGCTAGGCGAGACACCTACTATTTATATGTTGTTAAGCAACAGTGTATTTATATGTTGTTATTTATTGTTGTTAAGCTTATAAGTTGTTAAGTTGTATGTCTTTGCAAATTAGTTATAGGAAAAAAAAAGAATCTTCCACGCATTCATTTTTATTGAGGAAAATAAAAATAGTAATGTAATTGGAAAATGTTTCCTTAAAATTTTATTAGTTTGAGGGAAATATTTCTAGATTTCGAGAAAGAATCGTAAATATTCCAAGCTAAAACATGGTTTTACTTTAAATTTTGAGTCTTGAGCAAATTTTAGCTTTGGATATGAAATTGGAATCCACTCGCTCAAGAATTATTAAAATTATAAATATATAACTTTATATTGCACCCTGAATATTTTTTAACGTTAGTACTAATCATCCTAAAAATATTGCAATTTTTATACATTTTAGCAACATTTTCATTTTAAATATGAGCTTTGACATTAATAACCGAAAAAATTATTTAACTATGATTGCAGCCAAAATTTGTGCTGAAAAACAATTTTAAGGACATAAGAGAGATTGCTCGCCAACTAGCAATTGATTATAATCAAAATCTAAGATGCATTATGTTTATGGGGACATATTTCTTATTTCCTTAAATTTGACTAAAATTAGCCGAAATTTTCGTTTACAAATGCATAAAAAGTATTAGGATTGTCAAGCTTGTAAAAAGTTTACCTTTTATATTAACACTGTTTGTAAAGCAGAATTTGATTCGATTAAAGAAGACGGTGCTGATTAAACAAATGACAAACGTTGTTTTCTTAATTAAAAAAGGACTTATTCAATAGTACAGTGATTCAAATAAGCGGCAAATTTCCATATGTTTAATTGTAGGAGGGGGGCCGTATGTTTAGTCTGCCCAGGAGCCCGTGAAACCTGTTACCGGCCGTGCACACTAGAAATTCAAATTGCCACACCTCAGCCATTTTTTAAGATATGAACGAAAGAAAAAAATCTCCGACCCTTTTTTTATAAAGTTCAAACACATAAAAAACGCTTATTTTTTTCATTTTTTGTACTTCATTTTTATGTTTTAGTTTTTTAGTTTTAAATGGCCACAGGGCCGGTTAGAGGGGGGGGGGGCACAGTGGGAAACTGCCCAAGGGCAAGGGCACTGGGAACAAGATGGGGCCCGCACCGTATCAAACAACTATAGAGATTACATAATATTACAAATCTGAACTTGCACACATTTTTTAATTATTATTCACAAGTTAACTGGAAAAATGTTTCCCAGAATTGTTGTGAGAATATTTTCACCCAAGACATAGAACCATTGGTAAAAGAATCCCTGCATAAGAACCATTACTAAAAGAATCCCTGCATAGAACATAGAACAAGACAAATATTATCTCTTCTTGTTTTGTACTGAGGTGAGTACTAATCTAAATCTGTCACTTCATTCATCATTCTTTTTACAAACAGCCAGGCACTTCCTGTTTTCCTAAGAAATTCAGAAAGAACCCTTCTTTGACCACGGATTGCCATACCCATGCCTTCAGGCCAAAGAGCCTGTGGACTACAACGGGTCTATCTGATACTGGCAGCTAGACCGACTCAATTATCGGACAAACGATGCGACAGTTAGGGCACGGCCCGCGCTAATTGGGGTCTCCTAGGGAGTTCCGATTTACTGATTACCGAATAGGTACGAGAAGTACATGCTTCCCTTAGAAAGTTTTGAAGGGGGCCAAAATTGAGAACACAGGGGGCCCTGAATTTTGCATGGAATTAACTTAATTCTAAAATTTTACCTAATTTCTTTTCAAATTATTAATTATGCATATATGCATATATATATAATTTGTATTATTTAAGTGCTTCGTAAATGCAAATAACAAATTAATTTTTCATGTAAAAGATCAGTTTTTGTACATTATTTTAGATAAATTTTTATTTTACATATTGAATTTTAGAATTGTTAAATTTAGTTTATATGTACAAAAAAAAAATAGCTATTGCCGTTATTGAAAGAAGTATATCAAAATATTGACACTTTATGTTGTGCATACATTTTTAATTCAATCTTTTCATCTAATTATATTTTTTATATTAGCCCCATGCTAATCTCTTTTAGCATATTTTGCTTGATTGTATTCAATTTTAATGTAAAAAGAAAAAAAAAAGGGGGGGGGGGATATTGATTAATGAAATACATACGAAATCAAGTGAGCCATTCTTTTGAATAATATTTGTAGCAGTGGTGAATTTCCAGGTATCTCGAATGTAAATTCTTTACAAATGAAAGAGGGGCCCCGAAATGACACTGTGCTTCCCATAGCATCAGAGCTTAATCGGGCCCTGCCTTTTTACAGAGAAATATTGTTTTGAAATACCATTTCCTCTGTACAAAATAACATTTTCCCCATGATTTGTTTTTAAATATTTCTTTTGAGAATTTCTGAAAGTCGAAGTTTGTAAAATTTTCAGAGAGTGTGTAGTTTTGACAATCTCGAAAATAACCATTCACACAAAAAATCACAAACTATCTTATAAAATTGGTTCACTAATTTATTAATGGTTTTTATAATCTTCGATTAACCCTTTATCTACGGACGGTACTTATAAGTCCATTAAAATTATTCATTATAAAATTCTTTTAATACGTCAATTAGTTGTAATACTGTTTAGAATGAGTTACAGATACATTACTTTATTTTGTTCCAAAAGCATTATTAGTTACACAAAACAAATATATTTTTAAAAGTATAATTTCTTTTCCCTTTGTATTTTTTCAGCTTTATTGGCGCTGAGGGAGGGGGATGGGGATTTTTCAATTCGGAAGTACAGTCGACTCTCGTTAATTCAAAATCGGATAAATCGAATCTTCACTTAATTCGAACTAAACGTTAAGTTCCGAAATTTTCAATGGCAGAATAATGTTAAAATTTTCAGTTAATTTGAACTCATTTTCTCTTGACATCGTTTAATTCAAACTAACGGGAACTCCAATTTTTCATTTTTCCTTTTTTTAAACTCCAGATCCTTGAAATAACTTGATTTCTTTCATTTTAGTAAAAATTGTTCTGAATTAGTATACACATAATCCCATCCATTTGATATCCGCTTTCTAATTATCCGTATGCAAACCCTGATTATCGCACGGGCACTCGAGTTCTATGCCCTGGGAAGGAAATTTCTGTGGAACACAAAACATTTCCTATTTCATCTAAATTTATATCATAAAAATCATAATTGCGGAACGAAAAGTGATATTAATTCGGTAAAATGACAAAAGTATACATCAATTTATGTTTAAAAGCCCGTTTCAATAAATAGTAGAATTTTTTTTAATTTTTATTCATGGAATTGTTTTTCAATTTTTGAGGAAACTTTTTTTCGGATAAGTGTATAATGTGTGAAAAAACTACTATCAGTAAATTAACTAATCTACGGGGGCACGAAAATTTGAAAGTGCCCAGGGCATAGAAACTTATTAGTCGGGCCTGTCTGTATGTCTGTAAATGACACATCCACCTCTTCTTCCATATCGATTGTTCCTAATTCCTTAATTGGTTTATGTATTTATGTATTTTAATTTAATATTAAGTCACATTCTAACTTGAACAGATGAAATGAATTTAGAAAATACTATAATTCCTTTGTAAAAGAACTCTTTTAATTATGTTTTTCTGTCATACTTACCATAATTCGAACATTTCTTATGGTCCCAGTAAGTTCGAATTAACGAGAGCCGATTGTATTTTTACATTTATATTGTAAGAACACCATATTTGTACATTTTATAATTCTGCAAAATACGAAGAAAACAATTTAAAATAAAAGATTTGAGTGGGTTATAAATATTGCACAAAATCCCTGTAAATTCAAATTTAATTAATCCTTCTAAATAATTCAATCCTTCTAAAATCCTTCAAAAATTTATTAAATGATTAATAAGGAAAGCGTCTTTTCAATATGGGCGTATATCCAAAAATTGGACCAAAACCGTTAATTCAGTATGAAAAACCCATTTACCTAAATTAAGAGCCTCCGTCTGATCAATGAATCCCCAGAATCAATTCCTTGTCACTTTTTTTCCTGTAACTTTTTTTTCCGTAAACTTTTTTCCGTGTCACTTTTCTCCGCTTTTATAGTTTATGTCACTTTTTTCTGTTTACCTACCAGATGGGGGAAATGGTATCCAGATGAACTAAGTAGCTGCCACTTGTTTCGTCGGTCACTTCGTGATAATTTAAAAGCAATGATCTTATACAAGATGAATGGATATATGTTTATAATAATTGATTTATACTTGAGATGATATAATCACATGCAGAATTTTAAATTTAATTATAGCGAATTGCTAAATGACTAATTTTATAATTCATATTATTAATGAAATAAGATCAGGCAAAGTTAGTTTTAACGAGAAACAACATCATCACTGAATTGAATCGTGTTTAAAACAGCCATCACTTTAAAATAATCTAAAAATTCGTCGGAAAACAATTGATAAAACTAAATTACAAATACAATCAGTTACAAAAAATCAAACCTGTGGAATTAATATATTAAAGTGTTTTTTAAATATAATAATAAGTTTCTGCATTATGAAATTAATAATTTTAGGAATATATAATTATATTCGATTTATATTTATATCTATTCTAAGGAAACTTTAAATGTTGTTTAGAAAGCTAATATTTGCTCTTCACTGAAATACTGTGTAATCAAAGTTGCGTTCTCTTTAAATTATTTCTGAATGGAAAAATACAATTTAAATCAATGTCCAATGCATAATTTTATTTTGTTTGCTTCTGTCAAGTTATCGGCTGTTTGAAAGTTGTTTTAACTCTAATTAATACATTTTACTCATCATATATATTTTAAACGGAATCAAGAATAATTTTACTTATGGCATTTTCCAAAATATGTTCAATAATGTCAAAACAGCAATGAGAATCCAAGAAAATAATGCGCATGTGCTATCCATCAGTTTTCTTTATTAATATATAAATCAAGTTATTATTATTTTTTAATGAATTGAAGAATGCTATCTATATTTTACATTAATCATAACAACAACCTAAGACTAAATCTTATGGAATGGAGAAAAGTTCAGTTTTAAGTAGGCTTTCTTATCCCTTTATGTCCCGGCGTCACTTTAAAGCACCTTTAAAATAATTTGTTTTAAAATGCATGTAATACTCGATTAGTAGTAATACATTTTAGAATGCGTTCTAAATACTACTTTACTTCATCTTATCTCAAGAGCATAATTGGTTGAACAAACAAAAATATTTTTAAAAGGACGATTTGTTTTTCATTTGCATTTCTCAGCTTTCTTAGCGTTGAAAGATTGTGGGGGGAAATTTTCAATTAAGTATCATTTTATAATTCTAGAGTAAGACCATTATGTTTGTACATTTTGTAATTCAATAAAAATCTAAAAAAGTATTTAAAATAAAAAATTTAAGTGCAGTTATAAATATTGCATAAAATTTCTAAAACACAAATTTAATTAATTAATTTTAACTGTCAAAACTCTTTTAAATTTTATTGAGAGGAACTTTAGTCATGAGAAAAGACCCGCTAGCTTATGCTAATCCAATGGAAAAGATTTATAAAAATATCTCGATTGAATTTCAATATTTTTAATATTTTTTCTTAGATGATCTGTATGCAGGCCGTTTCTTACTTTTTCGATTTTGATTATATGTTTTTTTCTCATGAATATGCTTTCACTTTCGAAACCGGTTCCGAAAATAAAAGTGTTTTCACTAAAATTATCTGTAAATAAAATCGAAAAAATCTCTAATATTCAATGAAAAAAATCATTTAAAAACTTGTAAATTCAAACGAGATATATATATTTTTAATTTCTTCCACAGGATTAGCATTATCGAACGGGCCTTTTCGCTTGACTGAAGTAGCCTCTTAATTAATTGTGTAGATCTTCTTATGTAGATTCAAAAATTCACAAAAAATGCTTCAGAAGATGAAATTTTCATGAATTCATAATTTGGGAAATACAGGGTTCGGAGGTATACCGCTCTTAATTATTTTCCGGTGATCACGAATATTTTCCATTTAGGAAAACTCCATTTTAAAGAGGTTTCGCTTTAATCGGGTTCCTTTATAGACAGATCCATTTTATCAGTTTTTAAAGTATTTAGTTTGCTTAATTACTGCATTAATAATTGCTAAAAGATGTTAGCCCCCCCCAAAAAAAATTTCGGAGTCCACCCCTGACATGATTCGCTGGTTGGCACATGATTCGCGCCCTGCTCTGAAATTACAGATTTTTTTTCTTTTACGCAGATTTATTAATAGAATAGGTTCATACAAAAAATTCATTTTTAAAAATGTCGATAAAGTGCGTTTTGAAGTTTACGTCCTCATATATATTATATAATTTTAGAGTTACATTTTAAGTGTCGTCTACAAATTTCTAGATAAATAAACCGTATGATTATTAGCGGAAACAATAAAAACTATACGCAGAAAGGATATATATCTAGGATTCTTAGGTTCTCGATGAACCTAAAAAATATTCTAGCACTCCATGTATGTCCCCTCTACTGTGATATCAAAATGACGTACGGGGGCAGATATACTGGGGGTAGATATCAGGCTCTCGTAGAAAGTGAAATTCTGCAGCGCTGGATATCTACCCCCTTCTAATGTAAAGGTCAAAATGGCGGACGGGGGCAGATATACTGGGGGCAGATTTCAGCATTCCCCTTGTACTTTCTTCAATCATTACAAGAAAAAATATTGAACACGTGAAAATTTTCGATGGATTCATGCGTTTTAGAAGATACTGAATATGAGTTGCATATTTTTAATAAATGTCTGTCTGTAAGTCGGTCTGTATGTGACACAAATTTTAAGAGCATTCTACCTCAAGAAATAACGCATGAGACTTATTGAGTTAGTTCATGTGAACGTGATATAAATTGGTGCTGCTTACTTTTAGGTGTAAATTACACTACAGGTGGCTCTGCTGTAGTATCGTTACAAATGATTTCCGCAATAACTCTATCCCGAGAACTAATGCATAAAATTTAGTAAAACTTCACAGTCAGTTAGTCCCTGATACAAATTGGTAGTGAATATGTTTTGTTGTAAATTGCCCAAAAGGGGGCGCTGCTATGCAGAATTTTTACAATTTCCTCTATAGCTTTGTGCCAAATATTAATGCACGGATTTTCGTTAAACTTTCGTTTCAGTTAAGCATTGTCATAACTTGTTGATGGTTAAAGGTTTGGGTTTATATCACTCAACAAGTGGCTCTGTTATGTTCCATTTCAGGATTTAGACGATTCTGGTTTTAGCCTTGTCGATAAAAATTATATAGAACACTGCGTCGCAAACCACGTATTTAGTCACAAATACACGGTGTTTCATTTTAAATGAATAAGTGTTGACGGTAATAATTTTGAGAAAAATCAAAGCATTGAAATAATGAAAATACAACGATATGTACTGTCGTGGGAAAAAAGTCCTTCCGGCAATGCCGGGAGGAAGAGGTAGCTTTCATATACTTATACATTTATTTATTTAATTTAAAGTAAGTTACATTGTTCAAAAATACTAAGCTCAAATTAGTGGAAATAATCTTATAAAATTAATAAGATTGAATACTAGTTTTCGTCAAGAATGAATATTAATAGGAATTTTTAGAAATTAGTCATCTTTTATTCAACCTGGTTTTATTTTAAGCGATTTAGAGAGTCACCAAATTCCACGATATCATAAAGTGTATGCCATTTTAAAGCAACATGATGGATCGTTAGATCAGACCGTTTCAAAATGTCAGCCATAAGCAAAATTCAAAGTGCTATAACTCAATCATTTTTTTAAGATATAGACAAAACAAAAAGTGTTCTGGAATCATTTTTTTAAGTTTTAATACGTAAAAGAAAAATATTTTTCAACTTTTAATTTTTTTACATTTAATTTTGAATTTTAAATTTTTTAAAAAATTTAAAATGGCCACCATTTTGAAACAAAACGGCGGATGATGCTGGCCAACGAACTCGGTCGAGACATTTGTATGTACTATGTACATACCAAGTTTCATTGAAATCGGTTCATAAATGCGCGTGTTATTACGTGACAAAAATCAGATCGTTTCAAAATGTCAGCCATAAGAAAAATTCAAAGTGCTATAACTCAATCATTTTGTAAGATATAGACAAAATAAAAAGTGTTCTGGAATCGTTGTTTTAAGTTCTAACACGTAAAAGAAAAATATTTTTCAAATTTTAATTTTTTTGCATTTAATTTTAAATTTTAAATTTTTTAAAAAATTTAAAATGGCCACCATTGTTTAACAAAATGGCGGATGATGCTGGCCAACGAACTCGGTCGAGACATTTGTATGTACTATGTACATACCAAGTTTCATTGAAATCGGTTCATAAATGCGCGTGTTATTACGTGACAAAAATCAGATCGTTTCAAAATGTCAGCCATAAGAAAAATTCAAAGTGCTGTAACTCAATCATTTTGTAAGATATAGACAAAATAAAAAGTGTTCTGGAATCATTGTTTTAAGTTCTAACACGTAAAAGAAAAATATTTTTCAAATTTTGATTTTTTCGCATTTAATTTTGAATTTTAAATTTTTAAAAAAATTTAAAATGGCCACCATTTTGAAACAAAATGGCGGATGATGCTGGCCAACGAACTCGGTCGAGACATTTGTATGTACTATGTACATACCAAGTTTCATTGAAATCGGTTCATAAATGCGCATGTTATTATGTGACAAAAATCAGATCGTTTCAAAATGTCAGCCATAAGAAAAATTCAAAGTGCTATAACTCAATCATTTTTTAAGATATAGACAAAATAAAAAGTGTTCTGGAATCTTTGTTTTAAGTTCTAACACGTAAAAGAAAAATATTTTTCAACTTTTAATTTTTTCGCATTTAATTTTAAATTTTAAATTTTTAAAAAAATTTAAAATGGCCACCATTTTGAAACAAAATGGCGGATGATGCTGGCCAACGGACTCGGTCGAGACATTTGTATGTACTATGTACATATCAAGTTTCATTCAAATCGGTTCATAAATACGTTAGTTATCGCATGACAAAAATCAGATATATATATATATATATATATATATATATATATATATATGGTTATATATATATATATATATGTCAACATTTGAACGGAGGGTGGTTTTGGGGTCTGGGGGTCATGATCGGTGTAAATATACCAAAATTTTCCGGAAGTGCTTTCCTCCGGATGGCTGCAATAGGTAGCTTTTTATTTTTTGTAATGAAAGCTACCTAAAAGTAAACATCCCCTAAGAACTCCTAAAGAAATAATCGTAGAAGAAAGTTACTAGTACCGAACGTTTGAAAATAAAGTCTATTTTTAAATGATGTACATATAATTTGCTTAAGAAAGCATCTAATACATTAAAACGAACCCAAACTTCATTTTTTTCAATGACATTACCTATTTTGACAAGATATTTTAAATCTTCGGTTCAAATTGTGCCGAGATACCAAATTTCAAGTAAATGGAATGATAAGTTTTTAAATTATGAGCATTTAAAATTTAATGCTTATAATGTTAAATTGCATTTTCATATTTTAATTAATATCTCCTGAAATGATATTCTTAATGTGCTAATTTTATTTTTCCATCATATGTAGTATAGGGTAAATCTTGTAATCGTTTTGAAAATCGAAAAAAATTTTTTTGACGGATTTACACGTTTTAGACACTAAAGATTCCGAAAAGCATATTTTTAGAAAAACAATTGTCGCCTACTTTTGTCGTCCATCTGTTTTGTCCGTCTGTTTGTATGTAAACGCTCTATCTCCCGAACAAATTGAGATAGAGACTTGGAACTTGGTTTGTACTTTGGTTGGTACTAGCATGTAATAATGGAAAGAAGCTTATTGAATATCAGTAACCTCGATTATCCGAAACTTTTTTTTCGGACTCTCGAAATATTCGTTCTGATGAAAGGTACATAAAAATTTTCGAAAGTTTTTATTTTATGGAAAAAATATAAAAAACAATAAAAAGACATAAATTTTGCATAAAAAGTTTTATAATTAGTCATTGAAATATTCATACGTCTATTTTCCACACTCTTCGATTTTTAATGACCCTGTATTTTTTTCAAATTTCAATTCAAATATATACTTTAATTGTAAATGGAACCTATAATCCAACACAGCAAATTGTTAGTTAATATGATTATTACTTTTGGAGTTATAAGGATGTTTCTTTTAAACAGTTCGGTACTACTTAATTATCCCGTCAGCGGAAAAATTATTGCCAAACTATAAGATTAAATGCCAATAAAGGCTTATTGTAAATGTCATTTTCACTTGACATTAAACACGTTTTACATATTGTTTGCTTCAGCAAGTTATTTTTAATTCGACGTTTTAATTTTATTAGTGTTTTACTAATTTATTTGTTTTTTCGTTATTTAAAATAAAAACTATGCCAATTTGTATAATTTTGCGAGTAGTTTGGCGATTTATATAATTTGTCGAAATGGGTCAATGGGATAATCAAATAGTATATGCAATTTCGTAATAGAGCATTAATTACTACGGATTAAAAATATTTAAATATAAAGTTAAATTTTAGTTTGGATTGCAATGAACGAATATCTTTTGTGATACCCAGTATACAGATGTGAACTGGAGCAAGTACAAAATTTATACATAGATACAATATGTATGAAGTTTAGTACTGGCCACCTCCAATTTATTCACAAAAAAGCATCTATCGACAGTCTGAAGCCCTCCCCCCTCCCCAGAATGATGCTTGCCCCGGGGTCCCCCATAGTCTTACTCCGGCCCTGATTTTTGTTTTGAAATAAGAGCCCTGCCATTTAAATATAAAAAATATCCATAAAAATCAAAAGAAAGCATTTAAAAATCAAAAGGTGCAGTCTCGAATCCAAAAAGAGCCCATGAGAATAAAAAATGCGTCTTTTACACACCTGCCTCTTTTAATTCCTAAAGTATGCATATCTGCAGGTGTCTGTCCAGACTTTTCTCACTGGGTCCTATTTTTGCAAAATTGTAGATATATATATATATATATATATATATATATATATATTTGTGAAAATTCTAGACATAATTTTGTGAATTTTAAAGTATAGATATATTCGGGTTCTATCCTTCATACATAAAAAGTTAAGTAATATGCTCTTTACTAAGTTCATTTGTTCATTTACAAGCCAGATTTTATTTTTAAATGACTAAATTTGTCAAAACTTGAATTTCAAGGTGAAAGAATTTTGTGAAAGCTTTATTTAACAGACAAATAAATTTGTGAAGGTCTTGTCTTCGGATAAAATTGTTTTGTAAAAGGTCCTTTTTTTTAGGGGGGGGGGATGTGAAGGGTCCTGTTTTAAGAAAAAATATTTTGTGCAGAATTCTTTAAAAGACCAAAATTTTTTCTAAATATATCCCTGATCTATAATATATATTTCTTTTTTACTTTTTAAAAGTTAATATCGCATATATTGAGAAAAAAGAGCATTCTTTGCTCTTCTTTTTAACTTAAATTTTATTTTATTTATTTTTTATTACTAACCTACTTATTTACCTAACTTGGAATTTATCGCTAATAGAATCTCTCATATATTTTAATATTTAAAATTTTAAGTTGTCATTGTAGTAAGCTAAGCAGGATACAATGCCTGTAAAAAGCCTTTGGTGTTTGGCGAACTTGACTGTTCATACCTTATCAGCAAAGGTGCGTAGCCTTATTTCACCTACGGATATTGCAACACATATTTTAGATAAGATCACTAACTTTCGCTTTCCTTAAATAAAGCGGTCAAAAGCAGTTTTCTATCGAAAACTAAAAAGCGGCAGAAATATTTGCAGGTCAAGGACTCTGAGCCAAGGCTTAATTAACTACCTACCATCTAATTAAAATGTAATAATTTATCCTGATAAGAATGACAAAATTATGAATGTCTTATTGTTAATGACTGTAGCAGGAAATAAAATCCTTATTATTCTAAAAATTCAGCGAATCTTACAACTGGGATAGATTAAAAGAATTTATAGTTTAAGTTTTGTCTAAAACATTTATCAATGCGTGCAAGGCGTTTTAATGCCGCTAGGTTATTTACAGTTAACGAGTAATTAGGTGGCGTTCAGTGATCGGTAATGCAAATGAGACGGGCAATGCACGGCCTAATTTTATACGTTATGGAGGACGAGGAGGACAAGAACGAAAAATTCTAGCCAATCAGCTGGCCTATAACGCAGGGATCAAAATGGAGAAATTCACGAACCGCAACGCTAAATCAAAATTATTGTTTGACTAAAATCTGTTTCGAATTATAGAAAGTTTTATATCCAACGATATAAAAACAATTGAAATTAGTTATATGTACTAAACTCAAAACTTTTTTCTATCTCACATATCTTAATGTTTAAAAAAATAGTTTCAGATATTAATACTGCAAACTGCATTATTACTAGTTCTATTATACCAACTTTGATTTTTATCTTAAATTTCTGCTTCAATCAGTTAATCAAAGTAAAAAAAAAAAAAAAATTAATCTCGACCATGTAATTTAATAAAAATTAATTTTCGTTGTTCTATTATACATCAACAGCGAGCGCAATGAGCTATATGTATAAAATTGTAAAAATATGTTTTTAAAATTGCACAAACTGGAACAAAATTTACCATAATTTCACGAACCGGAACAATATTGGTCATAATTTCATGAAGCAGAACATCGTTTTGTTTTTCTTTGATACATTTCGAGTTAATATTATAACCTATACAACTTAGCAAGAAACCTGCGATATCAAGTAACATATGTTAATTATTCCCAATTCCTTTAATTCAATTTCTCAAAATTTCCACTTTTCTACTGATTTTAAATGCTCAATATTTCTCCTAAAAATATTTTTCTTTTAAATAATATTCACTAGTATTCAAACAAATTTTGTTTATTAAATCCCCTTCACCCCGTTTTTTTTATTGTGTAACTCAATTTAAGTTTATATACCCTTTTTAAAATATATTAAATTATACCTTACACGCAACGGAATGTATTTCATCAGTTATCATTTTAATCATTATTATTTTTTTAACTGAAAAAAAAACTTATTGTGATTTTTTTAATGAAAAGAAATTAATTGGGCAATATGGAATATCTTGTGTAACTTAAAAATTATAATTAACCCTTTTAAATTTAATTTCGAAGGTAATGACAAAGATATTTCTGTCATGTATGTTTAACTATAAAAGGAAAGCATGAGATTTAAGTAAAATTTACTATATTTTAATCAATGTATCAGAATGAAAAGGATATTTAATGAATTAAAAGGAGATAATTTGTAATTATATGTGATTTCACATAACATGTATCTTCAATTCAATCCGTTAAGTAGACGATTTAATTTTGATATCCCCTTTCTTTTTTTTTTTTTTTTGTAAAAAAAAAGTGTTATATAAAACAAAATTACTTTAAATAGTGAATATTATTTTAGAGAAAATTGTAGTTAGGAGAAATCTTGAACAATTAAAATAAATGGAAAATGGGAAATTTGAAAAATTGAATTAACAAAATGCAGAAAATTAATATATGATGATACTTAATATCATTTTATATATAGGTTCGGAATGATCAGTACCATGACTATAAATGCTTTGTAACATTTTCGCCTAAATTCGTGCTAATGGAGATACCATTTACTTGTTTACGAATATCTCTTATGGGTATTTACGTATGGTATTATTTAAAATGATCATCATTATAGACTAATAGATGAGATGGTATCTAGACCTCAAAATGTTCATGTAGTATTTTATTTTCGAAACTTTAATACATATTCCCACATAGTGTCCCGGGTATAAATATGGATAAAATCTTTTATCTTTTTCAAAATATTTTCCTTTACATTGACGTCACATCGTTGGTCTTAGATTTCAGAACAGTCCATGCAAATAGTGACGTATTTTGAAGAAACTACTTCAGTGAACTCTACTCAGTTGAAATAACTTCAATATTTACAATGAATGTTTTTTTTTTCGTTTTTTTTTTTTGAAAAGAGCTGTAAAACACAATAAACAACATATTTCTAAAAATTCAGATAAAATAGTTCCAGAAATCTTATATGACAACCTCAGCAGCCAAGGGGGTACAAGTGACAAAAATTAGATTCGGAGTAAATTGAGTTCAGAGATAATTGATGTTCAATTTAAACATCAATAATAATTGACTGAATTGAAATAGGAAATTGCCACTTGTTTCATTATGACCCTTAAACTATTATTAAAATAAATGTGAAAAAAAAGAGTACAATTTTCTTTAAATTTATATTTAAACAGTATTGATAATTATTCGGCAAAAGTGGTTGATCTCTAAAACGCAACATATAATTAGAAAATCACTTATATTTCATCAGCGATAAGTTTAGGAAAATTTTAGGTCCTTTAAAGGACCCTTCACAAAATTTTTTATCTCCAAACAGGACCCTTCACAAAACATGTTATCCAAAAACAGGACCCTTCACAAAATTATTTGTCTCTTAAATAGACCTTTCACAGAATTCTTTCACCTTCTAATTGAATTTTTCACAAATTTATTCATTTAATAATAAAATCCGGCCTGCGAATAAACAGTTGAACTCACTAAAGAGCCTATTAGTGCTTAGCTTTTTACATATGAAACATATAACCTGTGAATTTAAAATTCCCAAAATTGTGACTAAAATTTTCACAAATATAAGAAAAAAATTCGCAATTTCACAAAAACAGGACCCTGGGAGAAAAGTCTGGACAGACCCTTGTTTATTATCCGAAAGGAGAAAAGCATATTTCAAATTCGTCTGTGCATTTAGTTAATTTTTTTCAATTTTATCACTCATACCGCTTGGCTTCTGGGATCCTCATATAATAAAACATGTCTTAAACTTAACAAGGCAACCGACGTTTCGATGAGATGTGATTTTTATGTGACGAATTGAAAAAGTTACGTTAAGGGAAATTTAAATCATTTTATAGCATTATTTCATCCATATAAATTCACTGAAGGAATTGCCACAATATGCCTTTGCCATTCGTCTCGAAAGTTGAACTAAAGTATGGGGTTTTCCCCATAGTTTAGTTCAACTTGCATAGCATTTGTGGGAAAATGTTTTGAAGTATAGTATTTCTTACTATATTTCTAACGTTCTTATGATTCACTTGGATCTTTTATGGTACGCATATTGTATTTTTTATTTAATGGAAAATAATAATATACCAGATATTTATATATTTTATTTTATTTTAAAGGGCATTGCTACACATCAGTCATGGATTCACGGAACACTGCATGATGTATGAAGCTTTAGCTACGGAAATGGCACGAAGAGGCTTTTTTGTATTCGCACATGATCATGGTAAGAATGCCCTTTCATTGTTTTTTTCCTATTAGTAATCGAAACATGCTGTAATTATTTTATATAGAATTTTCTTCTAATATCGTATTTATTATGGAAGCATTATATTGTAGATGTTGTCTATTGCTGTTAAGAAGATTTAATTAAAAAATGAAAGAAGTTATTTATTGCAGCTGTCTGGTAAAAAGCAATACCTGAAAATTTCGCAGCATTTTCCTCTATCTTGAACCCCAGGCCTCAAAAACACACCTCCATGTAAATTTCGGTTTATATGACTTTCAATAAATACATGATACTACTAATACTAAAATACATGAAGTTACTAATACTAAAAAAAAAAAAAAAAACGGACTATTTTACGGAAATATTGTTGGTAATCTGGACGCCGCCAGTACAAAATACTGTTTTTTAACGGAAAGACTTCCGTAAATTCCAGAAAATGTTCCGTATTTTTTTGGAATTTACTGGAATTTTTCCGTTAAAAACAGTAAATTGTACTGGCGCAAAGATTACCAATAGTATTTCCGTAAAAAGCATCCTTTTTTTTTTTTTTTTTTTTTTTTTTTTTTTTTTTTTTTTTTTTTTACAGTGAAGCATTTAAAACTATATTATAAGAAATTCTGAACAATAGCAAAAACAAAATATAATCCCTAAAAACACAGAAATAACATATCAGTATCACAAGTTATATGATCTGCTTTTACTCTCCGTTGATGGAAAAGCATCGTATACTCCATTGTCGTTAATAATAATGATAATAATAATAATAATAAAGCACTGTCAGCAGATTTCGTAAGGCGATATACTTTTATACTGAAAACAAATTGTTAAAACAGAAAATAAATCTTTAACTGTAATTATAAATTAAAGATTATTGAAAAAATAAATGCAAAAATAACATTTTAAAGACTACATAATTTTTGAAAACATCATTGCCAAAAGTTTATTGTTCTTTTAAGACTCGGATTCTGAATTCGGGACTGGTGGAATGAAAATGTTATTAGTTTGACGAATTTATAAAAATGTGCGTTCATTTTTTAAATTAAAATAAATTTTCACGAAACAAGCTCATTTTCAATAAATAAACCATTTCACTTTAATCATCGGTGTAAATATTTTATCCGCCATCTTTCAAAAATAATTAATTTTAAAAATCTGTATGCTTTTTCCTTAAATTAATTTTTTCTTGTGAATGAGGGACAATAATTGCCAACTTGAATACAGCAAATTTAAATCTACCTCTTTGATTGAATGTAAAGTTTTGAAAAATCTTCCATGTGGAAATTCCTGAATGTCAGTATTTCGACAGATGATTTTCGGTTATGTAGAAAAAATTCACCCAATAAGCTTAAATATGCTTTTATCTTTCAGACCTTTATTAAAAAATTTAATTTACTCAAGATTTTTTTTATCGTCTATTCAAACTGGAAATAAAATCCTCTTTTCAATTTTAATTACTGTTCCCTGCATAATTTGTCTTATCACTCACAAAAATGACAGCTATCATGGACGATATTTTCGTAATGTTTGTACGGTCTATTGAATTAGTGCACCAGTAATTTTTAAATGTTTTTTCCACTTTCATTTTCCCAGATTTAATAATTTAAATAAAACTCTTGTAAATACTGATGTCTAAATTCAGGGGATCGTACATATGCCTAAAAAATAATAAGTCTACGATAGCCGCCATTCTTGTGTCAGCACTCAAACACTAGTGTTGAGGGGGTGGTGTTTTAATGAAAAATAATGTCAATAATTATAACAATCTGCCCCCCTTTCCTTTTATCACTTAAAATAAAGAGTAATTTTGTTGCCACTTTTTACAGAAATGTTGTTTAAAGGTACAAAAAATACTTCAAATTACGATACTCTGAGAGTTTTACGACATCTTCATGTCCGTGAGAATAACTGGTGCTTGTTTTATCTCTCTCTTTATATATTTTAAGAGGACTAGTTGTGAAATACAAACAGTTAGTCAGATTTTAATAAAATAAATAGTAAAATTATACAGTAATTATGCAGAAATTTCAATATTGATATAACGCAAGCAATCATATTTCTACCTTTTGTCCCTTTTCAATATTTTTACCGAATAAATAAAATGTGTTAAGGTAATGCGACCAACTTGCTTCATTACTTGCACTTATTGCCGCAGGTTAGGTGAGTACAGCTTTTGAATTCAAACTGTGTTTAATTGGAATAACCTTCTGACGTTCTTGGCGGTTCTTTTTGACGACATTTGCGGAATCACTTTTGGTGGATTTTCCTGCATCCTTTTCATTCATCCGTCCTTATAAAAAAACTACATTACTTGTTTGATTACTTAGTTAGAGTACCAAGTTCATGGTGAAAGATAGAAGACATTTTTCGCAATTCAAGAAACCTTTTTATGCGTCTTCTATTCTAATCCTTACGCTTTTCTTTGGGTTCATGCACTTTTATTTTTTACTCTGACCTTTGGTTCTTTAGTGGGTTTTTAATTTGACACTTTCTTTATACAAGGACGTAGCTTTTCAGCTTTGTATACATTTTTTATTTAATTTGTTCAAATTTCCTCGCTGTGCTAAAACAGAATCAAATAAAGTGGCACTTTTGGGTTATGTTTGCTCAACTAATGTTTGCAATTTCTTCAGATCCTGTTGAAAATTTCCTTTTCAAAATTCTATGTGGCTAAATTTCGACGAAGTCAGAAGAATTTATGTCAACATTGGTGTTTGCGAGCAGAGTTTAATCAATGTAACAAGTATTTATATGCTGACCCAGATTTAAAAGATTTTGCAATTTTTAGTTTTATAATCACATCAAATACGTTTTAAATAAACTGTTACACTATGCTGTGCTTTATTGTATAGCCCTAAATAGAAGAATTTTTTATTATCTTATTAATTTGGTTTCTTTTTATTTTTGTATCATTAAAGTTTGCATAAAAAAAACGTTTATTTAAGAAATGCCTTTATGAGCTCATAGAAATACATGGTGTATTCAATGGCAATTCGGCATGCTAATAAACCAAAAAGGTACTACACACATATAAAAATCCACAGAGCCATTAAAAAAATATTAAATATAGTTACCAGTTGAAAATACTAAAATAAAGCTGAAAAATTTAATCTGACTAAACTTTTATATTTTTTATAACGGACAAACGCATCTATGAGTAAAGTTGATTTTTTTTTTTTTTTTTTTTTTTTTTTTTTTTTTTTTTGTCATTTTGAGATTGGCAACATTTGACGGTTTAATTTAAGTTTCACGGTTTTCGCTACTCCAATTTAACTTCAAAACATTACACTGACATAAAAAATCGTCACTAAATTGTTCGTCATTATTTAACAAATAATTTCCGTACTCCCAAAAAACATGTTTTATATGTGAATTCTCGCGAACGTCTAAAAAAGGAGAAATACCGTACATTCTTAAAACGCATGCGTATTGGGTCTATTTTTAATAACTAATTTATTGTAAAAACGAAAAACTAAAAAAAAAAAAAAAAAAAAAAATGATAAATTAAGATTTCTAATTTAATTAAAAACGAGAAAGTTTTCGAATTTAAAAATAACAATTATTTTTCTCATTCGAATTCATTCAAAAGTACTCACAAATTATTTTTTTAAAGTGGAATAAGTTAAATAAAATTAAATAAAGTGGAATTTATAAAATAGCTTAGGAATAAATATTCGAAATAAAAATATACTTTAAATGAAAATATTTAAAAGATATTTCAATTGAAAAAAAAAAAATAAATAAATGGAAAAAATTGATAGTACTAAAAAAATATCGGTACTTTTCGGTTAGCCAGTATGTACAGTATATGTACAGTACATACATTTACATACATACGTGTAAATACATATATTGTGTACATACAGATACAAACATATATATTTACAAATATGCAAATGTATATGTATGTATATATATATGGGTGATTCTCAAAATAGGGGACTATTTCAAAAATGAAATCTTAAAAAAATTACTGTTAGCAAAATTTCTAAAAAAAATAGGTGTTGTTAATATAGTATTAGGTATACTTTCCATGTAGTCAGCAGAGCTAAATATTTAAAAATTAACTTAAAAAATAATTAGTATTTTTTGAGCCATGCTAATGACAAAACAAATTGCATAAAATAAATATATTATGAAATTTTTATTTTCTTCCTGTTTAAATATTTTTTTTCTATATTTATTAGCCTTCCTTTTCAGCAAATGGTTTCCATTTTTACATATATACATATAAGGAGAATAAAAACATTACCAAAGAGCAAACTTTGTTACATGAGCAACATTCTGACACTAACAATGTAAGAAGCTGTCTTAGTGATTTTCCTACAGATTTAATGCATATTTTAGGGATAATAAATGTAATACATAAATTTATACGTAAAATTAAACTTTATAAAGGATACAATATAAGCACTGGTTGCATTTATGTACATAGGAGTCTTTAGCATGGACAGAAAAACCATGCTAATGACACTAATATCTGTCCATGCTAATGACAAATTTTAATTTAAATAAGATTATGAGCCATAATATAATTACAATGCAATAGTCCTTTCTGGGGCTTTTTAAAACACAAAAGTTCTATGCAAATAAATAAAATAAAAATTTTAACTATAAAATAAACATGAAAATTATTATTCATTCTAATGACATACAATGGATGTACACCCCTAATATTCAACTTCTATTCTTAAAATACAATACATGCTTCTATTTTCTGGCTGGGATAAAATGACTACTTGTTGCCAGGGAGAAACTTTATATTTTCAAACTATTGCCATATGTGAAAATGAAATTTTGATTAATAACCAGCTGTTATAGTATAACCTTGTTTTGAAAATCGAATATGGAGGACAAACTTTAATTCTTTTTTTATGTACTATAATTTTATTTTTAAAAAGAAATTTATTGGATAAATCCTCTCCTTGATTAATGATCCATGCTAATGACATTTTGAATCTTTATTCTGTTATTTTAAGGTGTTTTTAACTAAAAAGTGAGTAATTCTTGAGTGCAAATAATGAATAATATTAAGAAAAACATATCTAAATATAAAAACATGACAGAAAACCTCTCAATTTTTTTTGTATGACGAAAGACATAAATTGTCCCCTATTTTGAGAATCACCCATATATATATACATATATATATATACAGTGAAATCTGTCTTAATGTAGAATCACTTGGGGGCTGATATAAAATACCACTTTAGACAGGTTTCCGTATTAAACAAAAAACTCCACAGATGTCCTGTTCACGTAACTTTCAAAAAAAAAAAAAAAAAAAAAAAAAAAAAATTAAATGAACAAAATCTTTGCACATATTTTTACATATTTATAGTAATATTAATTTACACTATACATTCATAGAGCACATACACACTGGTATATATAAAAATTAGATTTTTATGAAAAAAAAATTATATTTAACTTAATAAATGCCTTAAAATTACGTTGTCTTAAACTTTAGAAAAAAAAAAAATGAATATTGTTGTTTGCTTATTTTTTTCTTAATCGCTTCTTTTTCGGTAGCACATTGTATTTCAATTAACATTTATTTGCATTACCATTATCAACATGACACATTAGCATCGGTTAATATTTGAGTTTTTTCACATTTGGATTTCTCACATAAAGAACAAAATATTTCAGATAAAAGCTTGAGTTTAATAATCTTAATTTTGTCTTTTAATTATAACTAGAGTAATTAAAAGTATTCGACGGTTTTGATTTTTTATCTATTTAGGAATAATTGTTTAAATTATACAACAAATCTCGTCTTTTATAATCTGCGATTGTCTCCACTAACGATATTGTCTTGCACCTAGCACTTGGTTAACTACAAACTAAAGTTAATTACACATTCACAGTCTGCATTTTCTTCACCTGTTGAAAAGAACTTTAGTTATTTCGAGAAGTTGTAGCAATATTCTTTTTCTGTGAAATTCGACGAAGAAATTAGCCCATATTGTATTAGACGGCAAACAAAGTTAGCGGTTGAACAGGGGCGAAACTATTTCGAAGAGGGCGTGAGGGTGATAAAATCCCCCCACATGGCATCAAAATAGTAGTCCTTGTGTTTTAAATGGATCCTCTTACCTTATTGTAACTAAAGAATGAATTTGTCAGAAATCTTTTGACCCATATTATCCATTAGTTCATAGTCATATACAGTAATAGAATCATTCCCAAACAACTGTAAGCAATGACTGGGGCCCACTTCTGACATGTGGGAGTGGGATTAAACAACACATGTCATTATAAAAAGATTAAGTATATTTCCATTTATATTTTGCAGTGTAATTTTCTTCTGTCTTAAACAGTAAATTTGCAACCTAAGCCTCAAAATGAATGTCCAGTTCCAAGTTACACAGATTGTTTCCGTCGTAGACAAATTCCTTCTAAATCTATGTGTTTAAAAATATGGTACTTTCAAGTGTTTCCAAATTAGACAGATTTCCGACTTAGACAGATTTCACTGCATATACTTAAATATAGACACTTATATGTATATATAACACTTTAGCCCGGCGAACTAAAACGTACCAAAAAATCTTATTGAATAAAACTACAATATTCATATTTTACCTCTAGTAATCTCTGTAAAAATATTTTAAAATCACATTTTTATCCTAAATTAATACTAAAGTATAAAAACCCTAGCAACAATCTCAATAAAGATGAAATCCTTCCGAAATCAACTTCAAAATTAATTTTTTTTAAAAAGAAATTGATCAAGCCATACGCATCTGAATCAAACATATTTACTTCGAAGCGTTTCGCTGCTATGAAACTATGGCGCAGTACTCACTTTGTAATGCCTAGATGGTTAGTTCGAATCCCGCGTCGTCTGCTTTTGATTTTTCTTCAACTTTCTTGAAATGATGGATATTTTACTTCATTTAACCCTTTCCGGGGCAAGATACTTACATTCGTAAAATGCTGAAGTAACTGAGTGACACCAGTATTTACACGAAATTTTATTTCTAAAGCAATAAACGTGTATATTTACGTATTTAATAAAAGTACAATTTTCATAGAAATTTTCTGGTGCCAGTGTAGCAATTTGGGATTAAAATTAGGTGTTGTCACACCGCCCTTCAAGGGGTTAACGGAGGGGGGAAAAGGATATCCACCAATCTATGGTATTATATTGGCAGCACTGCTGCCAGTAGAATTTCCGTGAATTGAAAAAAGTTTTCTTGATAGTGAACACGTTTTTATACGCTGTCGTGTAGACAAAAAATTACATTCAAATAAAATGTGTATGAAAACCATATCACAATTTTATTGTGGTTTTTAAACTAATTTTCTGGTGTGCATTTCTCCATAGCATCCATAAGGGAAGAATAATAACTATACCGTTGAAAACTCCTTATAAATTTAAACCTTTAATGCAGTTTTTTCCATTTTTACAATAAAATACTCAATATTACATTATAAAAAACTCCTATAAGGTTATTAAATTTTTTCTAAAAAACTGGGATACCTAGAACATTTATGTAACTACAACAAAAGAAATTCATGTTGCAAATTAAATTGTGCACCTTATATATATCGATATATATATATAGATATATATATACAAGTATAATAGTCTGTTAGGTTACCAAGAATTTTTCAGGCAACTCTGATACCTAGAATTTTTTATGTAGCTGCGACAAAAGAAATTCATGTAACAAATTAATGCTTCCATTGTAAAAATAATAATAATAATAATAATAATAATAATAATAATAATAATAATAATAATAATAATAAAAAGGCTATTAAAATTTTTCTTGGAATATCTTTTGAGTAGATTTTTTTATGTAACTGCAATAATAGAAATTCGTGTATAAAATACACGTTTGTTCTGCAAAACAAAAAATTTAAAAGAATACTAAGAATTTTCTAGAAAACTATGATGCCTATGAACTTTTTATATAAACCGTAGGTTATCGATAAAATTTCAGTAAGTATAAAGATTTTTGTATTTTTACAAACATAGTTTTGTAGATATATATATATATATATATATATATTTAATTTTAACAGTGTACAGATAAAATTTTAGATATACAGATTTCCGAAAATGTAAGCACACATGCAATGCCCTTATCTTTTGAAGCCATTCATTCCAAAGATTTTCATAGGCTTTCGAGCAATGATATACTGAAGCGACAAGCGATTTGTGGATGTTAGAATGTGATAAAACATTTGCAAAAACATTTAAATGCGTCATGCCAGTCAAGAAACCATGTATGAATGGATAATCAAAGCATGGACTGAAATTAAGGGTGCATTCGAAAAAACGCTTTTCCATCTTCAACAGCTCGAAATTTTCATATACAATTTCAGGCACATTTTTAAAAGTAGAAACATGAAACTTGCTGAGGGGATTTTTGAAGAGACGTATAAGGTGCCATGGGATGTCATTTTACGTTCAATTCATTAGAATTTGACTTATAAAGAATTATCTTCTCAGTATGACCCTTTTTTTCTTTCCCAGATCTTCCGCTTCAGAAAAACCGGTTCAAAATGCCGTTTTTGATTGCTTTATTTGCAATATTTTCTGCATTTATCAAAGAATCGACGATTACGTCACCTTGAGTACTTTCTGAATAAGACAATTTGCCAGTTTGATGCATTTGAGAGCAAAAGTGAATTCAAAAATAAATCGGAAAATAAGCTGTTTGAATCGAAATACACCCTTAAACCTGAGCTTATTCAAAAAACATTTAAAAGATGAAGTATATCTAACAATCTGGAATGAGATATAATTACTTATTTATGTATCAGAGTGGGTAGTAATGGTGAAGATGAAACAGAATGTGATGATGTGCCTGAAGATATAATACAAGACGAATATGACGAACTTTTTATAATACCTAACAACTGAAATTCAGAAAGTTCAGAAAGTGATCTCGTTTCTTTTGAGTATTTACAGTACATGTAGAAATCTAGTTTTTTTTTATGCTCATCATTTCCTTACTTATAAATCTATGATTTTTATATTCAGCATATAACGCGCACCCAAATATTTCGATCTTATTTTAGATATTAAAAATACGCGATATGCGCCATATTTTATGGTAATACAATTTTCACTCTATGCAAGTAAGTTTTATCAGATATCGATTTTTGCGACGAATATTAATGTATCACAATTCACATCATAAGTACTGATTTCTCCCAGTAATTTTATGAGAATTTTTCAAAGCCAGCGTCAATAAATTTGTAATAATATCCTCTTTCATCTGAAAATATATGCATGTAAAATTCTTTCCTTGATAAAAATTATTTTGAACTTCTAGAATAAACTTCTGAAGGACATTGGAAAAGTCTTTCGAAATAATTTCTTGAAAATAAATGCTAATGCGTTGTTGATCCTTCTTAGTTTGGCATTGCAATGGTCTAATTAAACGTAATTTATCTTTTCATCTTTTGCAAATCCACATAAATCGTTTTATGAGGAAATAAGGTAAACCGTTGTATTTAGTGTCTAAAAATTGCCAAGGGTAGTGTCACATAATAAAACAAAGAGAAAAATAAATAAATAATGGAATATTGCCTTCTAAATCGGGACATAAAAAACTATAAACACTACAAAAACAGAATCTTGTCTATTACGAAATCCTGCATTAAAAGTAAAATATTTACAGTCCATAACATACAGTACCCGCCACCCACTGCATGTAAATTATGCGAAGGACGTTTAAAATGTCGTTATTCTTTGGAATCGTTTATAAAAGAAAAAGCTATTGTGTTGAATCGGCGATTCATTCCGTTATAGAAAATATCTGTAACTGGCAAACGTGACATCAAGTTTTGAAAATTTTTAATAATCCATTGCACGTATGAATAGGAAAAATAAAGTAGGTATGTAAACTTTGCATCGGTAAATGTAACATTTTCGACATTACAAAAAAAAAGTTTCAGCCTAAAAGTTTTAGCCTGAGTGGCCCCAAAACAAAGTGGCCCAATTTTTGCTGATTTTTCATTCCACAATTAAAAAATTCTGCAGCTCGCAAACGTGACATCAATTTTTAAAATATGTTTATTAATAATCTATTGTACGTTTAAAAAACTGATAAATATTGGATATGAATATTAATGTATGTATGTAAATTTCCTGAAGTGAAAATTATGTTACACACAAATTTCGCTGCAAAAAGATGTGATTCGTCAGAAAACTTCGTCAATATACAAAAAAAAAAAAAAAAAAAAAAAAAAATCCGTGTTCCTAGCTATCTATGAATTCTAATCGAACAACTAACAAAGAGGATTTTTCCGATCATTCCTAGTACGTATGCGTATTGAGACTGTTAATAATAAATCTGAATTTATTTTAAGAATGAAAAACCAAAAATTTTGTAAATTAAGGTTTCCAATTTACTCAAAAAAGACAAAAAAGTTTTCGAATTTAAAAATAAAAAACAGTTACTTTCAGATTTATTCAAGAGAGCTCGCAATTTATTTTTCAAAAGTGAATAAAATTAAATAAAGTTGAATTTATAATTTTTTTATAAATAAATATTTGCATTTAAAATATACTTTAAATGAACGTATTTAAAAGATACTTTAATTTAAAAAAGATAAATTAAAGAAAATCGATATTACGCAAAATAGAAATCTTGTCTGATAAAAATATAATATTCATATTTCACTTCTTGCAATCTAGTTATAAATATTTAAATATTATATTTTTATTCTATATTAAAACTAAAGTATAAAAAAAGCTTTTACTTTTCCCCATTTTTTTCATTTGACGGATATTTTACGTCCTGTAACTTAGGAAAAGAAAAAAGATATTCGTCAATTCACGGAAATGTGCCGGCAGCATTGCTGCCAATACAATCCCCGTGAATTGAAGAATGTTTCGCGCTTTTCCGCTGAATTTTTTCACCACCTGGCAAATTTATCAGTCAGTCAATGACAATGAGTAAGTGTCGAAGGTGAAAACTCAACAGTAGCATTTTCATGCACTAACGCCGTAAAGGGCAAAATTAGCACTAGCCACCGGCCACAGAGGGCCAGTAAATGATAAAAAGTGGCCAGTGAAAATTGTCATTCAGCGGCCATCTTGGGGCCAATTTTGTACAAGTAGAGAATACAATTTACTTACATTTCATCAGAGATTTTACTTTTTTAGGCTTCGATATATTTATATTAATATATTTACTTAGGCTATTCAGTTTTAGATTAATACTAATAGAAATTTTACTGCTTAATATTTTTAAATAAAAAAGTGGACACTTGAAAAATTAGTCTTACTGGCCAGCGGCCGTTAAAGAAATTTCCGAATTTCGCCCTTTACTAATGTGAGCACGAGATAAAATTGTGATAAGTCGGTTTTCGTTCTTTTATGGTTCATAATTTTGTTCCTAATATTCACTAATTACATTAAATAACCAATAATCTTCACTAGGCGCACTATTTTTACGTAGAATTTATTTCAAAGACGAAATTTCCATACGTATTTTTGTAGTTGCTCTTGGATGAAATTAGAAAAACAAATCTACAGTTTTCTTTTATCTTTAAATTATAAAGTTTTATAATATGTTGCATTTTTGTAAAAATTCTTTCTTGTAAATAAGAAAATTTGACACATTTGATGATATTTTATGATTATTTGTTTATATTCTTATCCATTCACGGCTTTACAATTTTAAAAGGCCCATGTTTATAGTTCACGTATTAAAAAAATTGTCAAAATTTTCTATTGCTTAATAATATAATAATTTGTTTTATATAGTGTTTGAGCTTTAATTTATATAAGTTTACTTATTTATTTATGTGATATTTTAAAGTGATTTTTTTAAGTTGATTTATTTTTAAAGTATTATTATTATGAAACTTGCTTAATGTTTTTCATTGATATGAAATTTTAAAGTAAAACGAATTTTAATTGAATCAATATATTTAAATATTTGAAATTTTCTTATTACACAATAACATTCATAAGAGATTTTTGAAAATGAAAATTTTTATTTTAATAAAAAATTCAGAAAAAATAGTGGGGATAAATAAATTTACGTCATTCAAACAAAATAAAAATTGCGAATCATCAATTTTGATATTATGCAAGATACAAACGATTTCAGAAAACAATTGCATTATGTGTAAATAAAAATCATATGTTTAAAGAATTTGGTAAAACTTAAAAATAATCAAAAATGCAACATGTAGATCATAAAAAATATTTAAAATAAAATTACAAAAAATAAATTTTCTAATTTTTGTTTGAGAATTATAGAAACTTTATTTTTTTATATGTTTCTTAAATGGAGATTAATCTTTACGAAATTAAGTTATCCAATACTGTTTAACTTATTTTAAATTTCTGCCGATTTCATAAAACTTAAATTACTGCGCATGATATATAACAGAATTATTAACATAAAAAAATAATCACACACAATTAAACAATTTTTACTTGTTATCCTTTTTGAAGCCTTGAAATTCCATCATTCTACATTTTCTCTCATTACATATACATACCCACACACAGTGGCGGTCAAAAGTTTCTGGCCAGCAAAAAATTTTCAGTTAATTTGTAAATATACCCATATGAAAAGGAATTTCAAAGTGATATTTATACATTTTATGGACACAATAGTTAGAAACTTACTTATGGAAGAACATGTAAATATCAATAAATTTAACTGACAAAATTATGTATAAAGGAAAACGCATGTTCTCAAAAGTTTCCGGCCACCTTCACAAGTTTGTACAAAAATGATATTTTAATAGAAAATTACAGTGATAAATGACATTTACAATTAGTATTTTATCGTATTACTATTTTATTAGCTTTAGTAATAAGTACTGTGGCGCAGCAACGTGACATTCATACTATAAACGGTTAAAGATCGTCTATGGTACGTTTCCTCCCACATTTCTTGCAATTTTGGCAAAATTTCGGCTGAGTTGGTGTATTTATATTTCTGCAGACTTTTATCAACTTTTTTCCAAAGATTTTCTATTGGATTCATGTTGGGCGCTTGGGCTGATCATTCCAAAAACGAAATTTTTTGTGCGAAAACCATTGCTTATCGAGGTTTGCAAACATCATTTATGTCGTTATCATGTTAAGAAAAATAGTTGCGACCAAATTTTTTTCTCTAATAAGGCAGAAAATAGTCTTGCAAGATATCCTTATACATTGTATCATTCATCTGGCTGTGGATTTCAAATAACGGATTTACACTTTTTTAAGAAAATACTTCCCACGGCATAACGTGTCCTCCGCCATGCTTCATTGTAGGAATAACATAGGTCAAATCATATCTTTTGTTGTTAGGTCATCGGACATTGTGTCTTCCATCACTTCCAAAACTATTTCGAATTCGATTGATGAAAAAATAGAACTTTTTCCAGTTTTCACTTAACCAGACTTTGTGTTTTTGGAAAACGCCAGTCGGGCACGTTTGTATTTTTTTAACTCTGAAAAACTTTTAACACCGACTCTTCCATAAAGTTATGCATCACGTCAGCAAGTTGATACGGTATACGGACTTATTTCAGCAATATTTTTATTCCGTAAATCGCGGTATATTGCAGCGGAATTTTTATGCGGATTATCAATAGTTTTCTCCTGATAATTCTGCCCACAGGAATGGTAATTTTCCGGGATCTCCCGGACCTCTGAAAGTCCTGAAGGCCACGGCCATCTTTATTTAATTTTTAAATATCGTTTACGGTCGATTTAACCGATCAATAACTTTGCCGCAATATCTCGAGAAGATTGGACTTTTAGCGTCAAACTAATCACTCATTTATGAACAATAAATGTTGAACTTTTCAATTTTGAATTCAGACTATGCTATACACGTTGATTCATTCATAAACACAACCAAAAAACAGTTTACCGATGGAAAAAACTAAAGAACGATAACTGGCCGGAAACTTTTGCACAAGCAAACTTCGAATTTTATCCCTTTGCATGAAGCATCTTCAGTATCCAATCAAAATGATCACGTGGTCAGAGGTCATTCACATATTCCTAATTTTTGAAGCAATTGTGCTTTTTCTTTGCTAAAACCTTTTGGTAAATAAATAGAAGAAACTAACTGGCCGGAAACTTTTGACCGCCACTGTAAATATATTTAAACTGCATTTTGTTTTCTTCTATAAAAATTAGCATTATTTAACAAAATCAAATATTTTGATTTATTAACTATGCACACAAACTAAACTCATAATAACACATTATTAATTACTAGATTTCTTAGACGTTTCTTTCATTATAACGTTACTTATAAAAAATATTCTTATTTAATAAATAATTAGAAAACTGTATAATTAGTTATTTTACCCGATTATTTATTATGGGGATGGGAATATTTTTTCTTATTGTCAATAAGGTCATCAAATAAATAGTTCTTGAAAATTTATATCCGTTTAGACTAAATAATTAACAATTTTTTTTTTTTCTATTGATACAGAAAACTACAAGACAGAACAAAATAACTTTATTCAAACAAACTTCCCTAATGCAACATAAAATGAAATTTCTGTTTAGAAATTTTGTTGTATACAAGAAAAGTTTATCAATTCTACAAGTTTCTCCTATTGATACTACAGAAAATAAAATTGCTTAATCCAGAGAAAATCTGTGCTGGATAAGAAATTTTTTCTGTCTATACTCGGGGGAAAATTCTGTCGCATACAGAGAAAGTGCGTATCAATTTAACAGATTCTCTCTGCATAGAATTACAGGATTTATCTGGTAGCATAGCTGAGAGATTTTTTTCGTTAAACCAACTGGTTATATTTTAGAGTTTATGTAAGAATAAAATTTAATTTTTCAAAAAATTCAATTGTCTAAGTTAATGAAAATTCCAGTCAATGTTTTGATTGGTATTTGGTGTAATTATTTTTGCAATTTTTTTTTAGAAATTCATTTTAACAGTTAATTTCCGTCGAATTAACTGGTACTCATTTCTGACGAATTTTGACTAGCTTTTGTCTGACTTTTTCTTCTAATACCACTTAGCTATATGTCTGCAGCCGAAAGTCTCGAACGTGCTTGTTCTGAATATGAACACTTTCACTGTATAGACAGAAAATAGATACATAGAGAAAGTTTATCAACTCTAAAGAATTTTCCCTTGATAATACAAAAAAAAAAAAAAAAAAAAAGTTGTATATAGAGAAAGTTTGTGTCAGATAACAGATTTTCTCTGTGAATACTACGGAGAAATTCTATTGCATACAATTAAAATCCGTGTCATTTTAACAGATTTTCTCTGTATAAAACTGCAGGGGTTATCAGATAGCATTGCTGACAGATTTTTTTCAGATAAACCAACAGGTTATTTTTTAGAGTATATGTAAGAATAAAGTTTAGTTTTTCAATAATTTCAATAGTTGATGAAAATTCCAGTCAATGTTTTGATTGGTATTTGTTGTAGTTATTATTATTATTATTATTATTATTATTTTTTTATAAATTCAATTTAGCAGTTAGTTTATTAAAACATTTTCTATCGTCTAACTCACTGGGTTTTGACTAGTGTTTGTTTAGTGTGACCTTTTCTTCTAACACGATTTTACTATATCTCTGCAACGGGAAAGTATCGAACGTGCTTGTTCTGAATAAAAACACTTTCACTGTTTGTTCTACATAGTTGCCCCATTCTTCATGGAAGGTGGTCGAATAAAATAACCATTCACGTGTGATGCCACGTGTATAAATATACCTCTGGCTGTAAGTGGTTTAGATACTAACCGCAGTTTTAAAAAATGACGTGTTTGTGTGATGTAATCTTTTTGTTTATTGTTAAATATTGATAAATGATAATATGAATATAATGAATTACGAAATGTACTTGAGTATATGAATGAGTGGGATTAATAATTAGAACTAGATTATGGACAATTAAAACAGAGCAACTTATTTGTGGTTTATGAGCCATTGAAATAAACATGTGATATTGCATGCATTTAGATAGTATTAAACTTTATACCTTCAGTTCTGAAATGTTTTTATTATATTTTTCTGTGTTACAAAGCAGTTATAAATAGAATCAATAGATAATAATAATTAAAAAAAATTACCCGGTGTCTGCAGAATCTGAAAATCAAAGAATCATTGAAAAATCAGGGAAATTTGTAAAAAAGAAACTTGGGAAAAAAAGTATATGCTTTTTTGCCCAAGTGACATTGATTCGTTTGTTTCATATTTTATACTTTTTCTATGCTGATTAGTCGCTTTCAATATTTTAAAAAGGTATACACGGTATACATTTTTTATATTCAACACAGAAATTTTTTAAAAATTCTCGATATTTAAGATGATTATATGTCTTCATTTTTTGTGAATAACACTTATATCGAAGACAATTTACTCATTTTTGAAAATTTTTAATGATATATTACCATAATTTGGCCACATAGCCAGCTTAATCCAATTAGCTGCCTTGTAAGATGTCTCAGATATGGACATTCTTCAGAAAATGAAGAAATTTTCTCGTTGGCATATATCTATTGGCCTCTGTATGAAGTTGCTGGACTAAATTTTTGTTTCAGTTTTATAAAACTGTTAACTGTTAACCAACACCATATGAATTTTGTACAGTTTTTATGTTCTTCTATTGTTTTTTGTCACAAATGAGATATTAGCAAGCTAAATAAGTGTGTTATGCAAAACAGCAGGATGTATAAAAAATATCGTATGTGCATTGTTAATAATGGAAATCAGGGAAGTCTGATTAAGAAAGTTAGAAAAATCTAAGACGAGTAAAAATTCCATTATTTTAAGAACAAAACTTAAAAGGTTTTGATATTTTGAACTTAATTAATCTTTTTTGGTTTTCAAACTCAAAATACTGAAATATTTCTGTTTGTTTTCAGCAGAAAAAGTATTAAAATTTAAGTACCACAATTCAGTAATTTTGTCTTTAAAGTAAAGGATTTTAGAAAAATATAACTGTAGTAATAGTCTACAATAACTTCAATACATTGCATTAATTATTCAGTATTTAAAATTGGAGTTGATTGACGAACATAGCTCTATCGGAATTATTTCGCATTCTAAATTAATTTCAAATGAAAATAAATTATCGAGTTCGATTCAGATTACATTTGATATTAGCAGTATTCAACTGAGTCCAGTGCCCGATTAAATAAAAGTAAAAGTAAAAAACTATTTGTTACAAAATGCTCTTTTATCCTCTGATGATTACTGAAAAAAAGGACAACAAAGTAAAGTTTTTCTTTTGTTATTTTCAAAAAAGTTAAAAAAAAAAGCTGATTTTTCCAACATGATACAGAAAATTTAATTACGTATATGAATGTAACTCCAAAACGTATAATCATAATTCACTGTTCTAAATCCCTATTATATCTGTCGAATTATATTAATTTAAGCAATAATTATTTTCTAATTAAAGAATTATATTGCAGTGAAATATATAGCTTAATGAACGGATATATGAGTTCATGGCATTAAGAATGTTTGTAAACGTTCTATTTTATGTTGAAAATCATGCATATATTTTGATTACAGTTCATCTTCCCCCCCTCCCCCCCCAAAAAAAAATCCATTAAAATACATTTATTTGTCACGGCACTAACTCGATTATGAAAAAATCACTGCTTTTTTTACGCTTTGCAGAAAATTCACGCAAGTAAATTTATTTAAAAATGTATCACTTTTGTTCTGTTTCTTTCATTCTTTCTTTTTTTTTCTTTCTTTTTTTATATTAACACAGGCCAGTTGCGGAAAAAAATAATAGTTATTTGAACTATCTTTTTTCGGGGGGGATTTCTAAATTGATTTTTTAAGGTATAATCGTAAATTGGTAATTATTAAACTATTAACTAATAAAAGTATAGTTTAAAAATGTTACATTCTTCATTTTTTATGTATTTTTCATGGTTCCAGTTTTACAGCCATTTTCCGTTTATTGAGACATAATTAATTTCATCATTGTTTCAACTTGTTTGTAATTGTACGAGTTATAGAGAATAATTGATTATTTATAACATGTGGAAAGATAAGAGAAGAATATCTTAAAATTAATCTATTGATTTGAATCGCTTCAGTGACCAAATTGGGAAAATTGGGTTAACCACGCATTTTTGTTCTTAGAGGTTAGACCCATGTTTCTATGCAAAAAGGACTTCAGTTTCACTGCCATACGCTGTCTAACCACAACTAAATTTTTACTATTCTATGTAAAAAGAGCTTAAGAGAGCAGAGCAGAGTTCAGTTTTCTCAAAACTAGATTTAGTTGGCTGAAACGTCGTTTTGTATGAACCGAATCATTTATGATTAAGTTCTAAAAATATTAAAAGTTTACATTGGTATAGGAAACACACATATGAAAGTAATTTTTAAAATTGAGGAATTTCGCAACCGTTATGAGAGAAAAAAAATAGATAACTCTATTTATAAAATGTATAAATGTGTATAAGCATAAAATACTCCCACCTAAATAAAGTCATTTTTCACATACTTTCTTTTGTATGGCATCTGTTTACATATTTGGTTCACTCTATGAGAGTTATTAAAACAGACATTATGTGCCTTACCAAAAATGGACTAATTATTTACTGATTTATTAATTTAAATCAAAATAGACTTGGTTATATGGTTGTAAATTCTCAATTATAAACTATCATGAATAGATTAAAAAACCATCAAATAATTCCCTTTTTGCACGCAAATAACAGGTTTAATTAAATAAAAATGTGTAAAAATGGTATATAATTAACCTGTGCGACGGATATTGAGAAGTTTATTTTCGTTAATTTTCGCTTTTTAATTTCAGCTGGACATGGACATAGCGATGGTGATAGAGGTTATGTCGAAGACATGTATGATCTCGTAGATGATTCTTTGCAACATATTCAAATGGTTCGTGAAGAATTTCCTCATATTCCCCTTTTTATTTGTGGACACTCCATGGTAAGTATTATCAAATGAGAAAAACAAAACAATGTGTTCTATTTCAGAAACAAAGGTATTTATTAATTTAAATTTCTTTCAAAAAGGAGAATGAAAGATTGGTTATGGGTGCGAATTTTCACAATAAAAAATATATAGATTCTTTTTTAATTAGCTCTTAGAAAAATGAACAGTGATAACTTAAACAGCATAAATAATGCACAATAATAAAAATATTTTATCGATTTTTCTGGAATTTAAGAGAGGAAACATAAAAGGATGAAACAAATGACAACTAAATGTGAAATTCTCCATTTAAAAAAAAGAAAAAAAAATACCGGGTGCGTCATAAATTCATGAAAACTTTTAAAATCTATAATAAAAGAAGTAATGCTCGGAAAATTTTTTCGGTTTGCGCGATTTGGATTTTTTTTTATGTATAATAAAAAAGATTCCAAAACTGACGGATAGAGGGCGCTCACACGTCATACTGAAGCGTTTTATGCAAATCAAGCTAGCAGTAAAACACCTGGATGGAAATGAATTCGTCATTCGAGTCGACAGCATACTATAGTTATCAGATCGAGCGTTGGTGGTAAAATTTTTCTTAAAGAATGGTGAATCCACAACTATTGCATTGTGAAATTTTCGCACGGAGAAAGAATTTAAGGGGCAAAAAAGCTCTATTTCATTGAATAAAATACTCATTTTAGTAGGATTTTTGGAAGAAACGGAGTTTTTTGTTTTCGTTTGCCTGATTTGCATGAATTGTTTCAATATGATGTGTGAGCGCCCTCTATTGGCTATTTCTCGAATCACTTTTATTATATATGGGAAAAAAAATTCCAAAATCCATCTGATCATCTTCGTGTGAACTGAAAAATTTTACGAGCATTACTTCTTTAATTATGGATTTTTAAACTTTGCACAAATTTATGACGCACCCTGCATTTTAGCTTACTTAACTACGTTGTGAGAGAAGATGACTCAATTTTAATTTTTTAGCAGGATTTTTTCCTTTTGCACTTATTATATGTGAAAAACAACTTCCTACATCTAAACAATTTTTAATAGCTTGTCAAGATTAGAGGTGTGTATGAATTTTGTGCGTATGAGTGACTTAACAAAGTACTTTCATTTAACTATAATCTATTCTAATTTTAGAACATTTATGTCATGGAACATCTGCAATGAGATAAGTGAGTATGAATTTCAATGTCACTATGCGTGGTAAAACTTTGCTGAGAAAACAAAAGTAAATGCGTAATAAAACATTAGAATATATAGAAAATGTAAAAGTCCCTTCAACCACTTCATAAGTTTTCATACGTACACTGTTAAAAGTGAAGGTGACAAACCGGTGCCATTTGGGACCCGGAAGTGAAAAGGCCCGAGGGTCCATTGGAACCCGGGGCATTTGGAACCCTAGGGTGCCATAGGGTCTTGCATATGTGGTTGCAGCGCCGACAGGTCTCTTACTGGGTGATTGGAGCTAAATAAGGTGCCATGCATTTCGTATTGGCAGCAATGTGGCACCTCATCGGGTGACTGGAACCATGCGCATGTGCTGTGACGTGTGTCTTTCTGTTTTCTGTGACGGCAAGTAAAATCTATGGCCATGAGTGAATGAAGGTGAGCTCGATGGCCGAGCGGTTAGAACGCTGAGCTTGTAATCAGACGTTGTGAGTTCGAATCCTTCGACGGCCAAAAGTCGGTTTGTATAATTTTTAATTTTTTTATTATTGGACACTCTGGATTAAGGGTGCCATCTTTTCACCCTAATTAAAGGTGCCATTCTGGTTCCTTTAGGGGTGTCACCAGAGAGACAAGCCTTTCACCCCTAAAAGGTGCATTGTGTCCCCATTAGTTTTAACAGTGTAGAACAATTTTTTAATTAATCACATATTGTGAATGGAAGTTTTAGTTAAATAAAAGATTCAGTAGTGCCCTGCGCGATTTGAGATGCACCTTAAGTAAACTTGGAAATTCTGTTTTAAGTCAACCAAAAATCCCGACTAAAATCAATAAAACCTAATTCGGAAGTGAAAGAAGTTTTATCGATACGTTAATTCCGCTATTGAAACGCAATCTTCAATATCAATTTTACCTTTTTTTTGTATAAAATTGAACATAGTACACTCATTAATATTTAAAAAGTACTTTTTTTCCCAAATGAAAAATATTTAGGGCTTTCTTTCGGAAATTTTGATCACCCCGAACATGACTCGAAATATTAAAAAAATATGTCATAAACGACACGAATCCGAAACATTCAAACTCAAGGACAATTCTCAAAGAAAAAAGAAAAAAAATCTATCGATGGTTTAGGTCGAGTTTAGATAAATTCGATTTACACGACCCAAAGCAGGACTCTATTCGGCATCCTTCGTTTTGAGGAAAATGATGAAAACATCAGTTTTCCAACTTTTTGATATAAAATGAATTTGCATATTCGTTGTCGTATTCACAAGAAGTCATATAACAAGAATTCTAAAGATCCGAAAACTTAAAATTTGCGCTAAAGGATTTTTTGCCCTATCTGCTTCCCTTTATATTTTTCAATGTTGTGGTGGTTTTTAAATTCATTTTTTATAGTTTATGTTTTTTAAATATATAGGTACACTGTAAAAAAAATCTGCAAAGGTACTAAACCTTTTCTAGGAAACTGGGATTCCAAGAACTTTTCCTGTAACGGTAACAGCAAAAATTCAAGTTTCTGAATCGATTACATGAATTTTTGCTGTTACCGTTACAGGAAAAGTTCTTGGAATCCCAGTTTCCTAGAAAATTTTTAGTACCTTCACAGATTTTTTTTTACAGTGTATGTTCTAAGCACTGAGATCCATTAATAGAACGGAGATCCGCGTTCCCCGGCAACTTCCGATTAAAGCAATTTTAGTTTGCAGAAAATTTGCAGCAAACTTGCTTTGCAAACTCTCAATAAGTTCGTCATGACAAGATTGAAAGTTTATAACAAGACTGCAGCAAGATAACGCAAACGTCGAAGTCACCCACACTTTGAACTTTCAGCTAACTTGTTATGCAAGTTAATCTCTTGATGTATCAATTTTTTTTGCAAATGTACGATAAACAAGTAAAAAATTTAGTTCTCTCATGACTAAAGTATTGCAAATTCTTTGCATACTAAAAGAAAAATTAGCTTTGCCTAATTAAAAATTTTGCAAACTTATTAGTAATCTTACCATGCAACACTATCAGAGTTTACAACTGTCACACTTTAAGTTTAACCCTTTCAAGCATATTGACGCATACGCATTGACATATAAGCACTGTCAGAAAGCGCATGCACCGTTTTTATCACCATTTACAAAAAAAAAAAAAAAAAAAAAAAAAAAGATCATATTTGTATTTTTTAATTAGAGACTTTTTTTGGTATTTAATAAGTAAGACGTTTAAAAAAAACAAAGCTAACTGAATAAAATTTGTATAAGGGATGCAGTCCCGGAAGTTGTTTATTCTTTCAACAGGAGATTTTTTGCTTTCGTCAGTTTCACGAATTAAAAACAGTCTTGGATCAATTTCACAAGAAATTACTCTTGCAACTGGGCCATGCAACACTATCATTTTGCAGCTGTCACACTGTATGTTAATCCTGTCAAGCCTATTAATGCATACGCACTATAAGCACCATCAGAAAGCACATGGATCGTTTTTATCAAAAAAAAAAAAAAAAAAAAAAAAAAAAAAGATGATGTTTGTACTTTTAAATTAGAGATTTTTTTAGTATTTAATAAAAAAGACGTTTAGCTAACCGAATAAAATTTGCAACCTTGCAAGAGATTCGCTGCGAATTGTCAAATCAAATTAGTGATGGCAAGATAATATCAGAAAAAAAAATCAAACTTGCTGCGAATGTGCAGGCTATCTGGGTTGCCTTTTCACTTTCTATCGCAATCTCATCACAATATTAATGTGCTCAAGTACAGTTATTCAGAGTAAATTTGTACCTTCCATGGATCAAAGTTGCCTGAATGACTGTAAATGAATCGAAAAAAGTGTAAATTTGTCCGAATTTTTTATCTTTATTCTACAGTCATTCTGGGTAACTTTGATGTGCATTTACTCTACCTTCATATGCACATTCTTTTTTTTAAGAATATTGCTGCAACTAGGGGCATAAAAGATAAAAAATAATTCTAAATTATTGTATGGCTATCAAAAAATGAAGGAATAATAATGATAAAAGCAATAAAAAATGAATTTTTATCCTGGTTCAAAGTTCCCCAGCCATTTAGGGTAACTGTGCACCATATATTAAATATCATCTAAAATAATTCATTATAAAAAAATATTATAGATAAGACAATTTTGAACCCCAAAAATGTTTTCAGATATATAAAGACGCCTAATTTATATTTCTCGACACCTCAAGATTTGTATAATTTATGATATTACAACAAATATTATTCAAAAGAAAAGTGGAAGAAGAGAACCTCGAATAATCAGAATAAAAAAAGAACTGTTTATTGTTCATATATAACATAAAAATGCAGTGAAAAAAGATTTTCAATGTTTTAACTCAATAATATATCCATTGTTGCAGTAATACATACTAGTACTAGTATTATTCGAACAAGAATAAAAAATGTCGATTGTATGAAATGTCAAATTTGAGTAGCTCCGCTCCGAATCCCGCCTTTAAATAAATTATACGTATTTTACGCATATTTGTGAAAATATTTGCATGTTATATATAATGCACACTTTCGGTATTTATATAGAATATACGTACAAATATGGAGAATTTTCGATAGTAGCGCTTATAATCAGTAAATTATAAACATCAGTATACACTGTTAAAAATAAAGGTGACAAATCAGTTGCATTTGGCGCCCAGGAGTGAAAAGGTATTACCATTTGACGCCCGCGGACTTGAAAATGTGTTAGGAGTGCCGTTTGATCTCTCACTGGGTGATTCACGCTAATTAGGGTGCCACACAATGCATACCGTTGGAAGATTTTCACCCGTTAGACATTTGCGCATGCTCTGTGATGTGTATCTTTGCCCTTCAACTAGCTGTCATTGGTGGGTCAAAACAGCAATTTCTCCCTACGATGACTATCACCGCTATGCGCTATCCCAATTTCGTTTAGAACTTCGGATGGCTAACTTTTGGCGGGCTTTTTTATATAAAGTGACCTTTGAATTTCAGGACATTTGAACATTTTAGGGAGACTTTGCAGGTGAGCTTGATAGCCGAGCGGTTAGAGCGTTGAGCTTGCAATCAGACGTTGTGGGTTCGAATCTTTCGAGTGCCAGAAGTCGGACTGTATATTTTTTATTTTTTATTGGGCATTCTGGATTAAGGGTGCCATCTTTTCACCCTAATTAAAGATACCATTCTGGCTCTTTTAGGGTTTCACCAGTGAGACAAGCTTTTCACCCCTAAAAGGTGCAATGTGTCACCATTAGTTTTAACAGTGTAACTGTGAGCCGGTCTACAGTTACCGGGTAAAACAGAAGTGCTTTTTTATTTTACATTTTATTAACTATATAAATAGATAACCACAAAATATTACCAAATTTACAACATTTAGATAATAATATGTCTGACAAGTGAGTAGATAGATTGTTACTTACTATGAAATTTAATTGGATTCGAACAACTTCAAAACAGTATTCAAAATTAACTTAAAAACATCTTGTGAACAAATTAAAAACTTGTGAACAAATTTAGTTCACAAAAATAGTTGGATGATGCAATTAATTGCGCATAATGTTGCGAATTTATTTTTTTTTTAAAATAAAGAGTAAAAATCCCAGTTTAGAACCTTGCCAACAGAGCACAATTCTAGAGTTTATTTAGTCTTTTGGAGTAAAATTATTGAAAAAATGGACATGGTGCAAAGTTACATCCCATGATTCAAAGTTATCCTGAATGATTGTAATAATATTGCATACATACGTTTTTCGTATCGGATTATTTTTAACGATATTTTTCTGTAGATGTAATATTATGTAAATATATATTTTCTTTTGGTGTATTTATATGTTTTAAGATGTATATAACTTTCAGTTTATTATATAATGTGTCAATTTAATTTCACATTTGAAATTATAAAATATGAAATATCTAAAATTATAAATGTATATTTAAATATAAAGTACTTATTGATACGTATATATAACCTGCATTTATTATGTATATCTAAATATATAATTACGCAAATAATATGTATAAAAATAATACATTATAATATAAAAATATAATATGAAGATATAACATAAAAATTTAAAAACCTTGTTTTTTGCAATCTTAAAGAATTTGGTAAGATGCTAAAACAGCCTTTTGGCGGCATTTGGAGGCAATCCAACGAGAACAGGATATTAAACTCCTCCCCTATTGAAGAAATTGAGAAGAAACATTTTGAGTGCTTTGGTTGTAATACAAAATAATAATAATAACACAATAATAATAATAATAAAAGATTATGATAATGTTAAAAATACTGATGATAATCTTGTTTATTATTTTTCTTTATAAAAAACGCAAACGGTAAGAAAATGCTACACATTTATATAAAACGTATTAATATACGTATCACCATATATATTTGCAAATATATTTGTGATTAAAAAAAGCATTGTGTCTCAAAAATATTATGTGAGACCGACAAATTTTATACACAAATTTATACTTTAATTACTTTTCAATTTATTTTATATGTATAGGGAGGTTCAATAGCAACACTATCATCTTTACGAAATGAAGTAGATGTAAGTGGTGTTATACTTATTGCACCAGCATTCGCACCAAATCCTGAAACGGCAACATTTTTTAGGGTAAGTTCTTATAAGTTATATTTTGGTAATTAATAGTATTTATTTGCAAATTTTATTCTCCCAGAAAAATAAGTAGTACAGAAAAATTAAAGTGCCAATTATATTAATCCAGTTACAAAAATCCGTAGCATAATTCACCAATTTTATTCATTCACTGGAAATATATAGAAATTGCACATTTTGTATAAGCTGTCAAACTCAGAAAGAAACTATTACGTCATTCTCCGGACTATCAACCATCTATAAAAATGCAAGTCGGGCTTTGTCCAGTAATGATGGTTTGAAATTTATAAGTTTTCGAAGTTTCCTGATACTTAAAACGATAAAAAGAGTTTTTAGTGTTTGAAAATATTGTGAATTCATGAAACTTATTGACATAGAGACACTTTCTTATGTTCCATTGTCTGTAAACAGAGTACTGGGTTTAATTTTAATATATTTTATATTTCTGAGTATCTATTTATTTATGTTTAATATATAGTTTCTTGAGATAAATAAAATAAATACAGTATGTGTAGATGAATCTTTTCAGAATATCATCGCATGGTTTAAGTAATAAAATACCGTAGGCGAAGCTAATTAACTATAGAACAAGTGGATAAGTCTGATCGCAGATAACACTGGGGGTTTCGTTTAATAGGCCTTTTAAAATACTTTATCCTTACATTAAAAAATCAAAATTGCTAATTTATAATTATTAAAAATCTTACATAAATGACAGTGCCATTATACTCGTACTTAATTAAACAACGTCTCTTTACATATAACGTTTTTATATGTTACATGCTTTCCCAATAGATGGCAGTATAAAAAAAAGTCAAAATTTTTTATTTTGAAATTATATCTAAATTCACTCAAATCACATTTTAAACAACTTTTTTTGTTAATAATTAAAAATATTTTGAATTCCTTTTTCAATTATTAGAGCTATTTGAGAAACATATTAAAAAAAATAAGTATAAAGCTAAAAATAATTCAAAAAATAAAACAAAATTAATTTATTATACAAGTAATTTATTTAAATAGTAAAAAAAGCAATATAAACTCTTAAATTGACAAAAAAATACGAAATTTTCTTTAATTAAACCCATCTTAATATGGTAAGTTCAACTTCCAGCATCGGCGTTTGAATTAAGAACCTTCTGTTTACTATCGAAATATTTAACCTCCAAGTTATATCTACACGAGAAGCGTTGAAATAAAGGTTCTTTTTTAAAATTTAAATCGCAAAATGAACGGATGACACTAAAAAATTAATTTAATTAAAATAATAGATTTTTTCAAGATTTTATGATTTGTCGTGTGACATGAGATATTCAGCTGTAAGTACACACATTTTTGAAGTATTTGAGTTATGCAGTTTATGTGTACGGACTCTTTGATGGATGAGCAGACAGATATAGATCTTCATATAATCAAAAATAGAATAGGGTCCGTCCGTTGAGCGAAACCCTAAAAAGGGGAGAAAAAATTCTTGAATGAAAAGTAAAAGCTCGGACAAAATGGATTGATACATTGTCAAACTAATTTTGTTAGTAAAATCTTACTCAGATATTGTTCTATGGCTTCTTCTCTGTCCATTAATTACCCCACATAAAGTTTTTTTTTCTTTTAAATTTGTTTCTTCGTCTATCCCATAAGTTATGGTTGTCATACTTAAATGATAATCCACCCCCTTCTGTTGCAGTTGCAACATCAACTTTTCCGCAACTATTATCCTGTATCAAACTTCATGCAAAAAAAAAAAAGTTACATGCAATGCATTACTTTCTGTTGTAGATACCACAAAACCATTAAAATCTTGCATAGATTTCCATCAAGTTTTTGAAATTCAAAGGAAAACAAATAATAACAACGGAAAGAAGTAACATGCCTGAATAAAAATACATATATTTTAAAATTAACTTTATTATACTACTTCCAAATAACGTCAACGTAATTATTTTCTTGTCTTAAGCGAAACGCCATAACATGTTTATCCAATCTCCCTACTGTCACACCAAGTCACATTTTGTTTATCCCACCATTTTCTCTGGGGATGTGGAAAAAGTAATAAATGATCAAGTGTTTCTCGTAAACGACGAACATCTTTTACACTCCTTTTAATTCTTCGACACTACACCCAGAAAAAGGAATTGATTAAATCTACAAAACATGTATTGTTGAGTACACTTTGGTTGTTTTAATTGAATTTTTTAGTTAAAAGTAAAAAATCGGTTTTGTTGCCTCGACAAAGGAAAAAAACAAAAGTTAACACTTATAAAATTTTAACAAAATTTCATCAATTTTATTACTAAAGTCTTGTATTTTCAATTTGTAATTCCAACAAAATCTAATTGTTTTTGCAAAATTTAAATTGGAGTGCAGTAGCCATAACTCTATCACTTAATTTTGTTTAATTGACTTATACAGCTATAAAGGATTAACCCAATTTTTGGGTAATAAAGACTTTTCAAACTGAGACGGATTAATGACGTTATTATTACGTTTTTATAGATTTCGGGGAAAAAATTGACAATATTTTTTTGTTTAGTCAAACAAAATTTCCATTGACCCATATTTAAATGAAAAGATTCATTGGGCTAAACAAATTTTAGTTGATTCAACAAATTTTTTTTCTGTGAGTAGTTACTTTCACATAGTAATTTAGAATCAGAGTTGCCAGTTTGGTCTCCAATTTTAATCAGGAATTTCAAATTCAGAACCCGAAATTTAAAAAGAAGAGTTATCACTTTATGTGAGTGCTAAGTGACTCTCATTACGTAAAACATACAATACTATTCTTTATGTCTGGTATTAACTCAAAATTTCTGAATAAAAATGGAGGCTAAATTGGCAACTCTGTTATGAATTATTTAATGGTTCAAAATGCGAGATTAGAGAATGTGAAATTTCGAAAGGAAAATACTGATATACAAATTTAAAAGTTTTGTTCTTCTTAAATGGCAAGTTTTCTTTCCACCTGACGTTAATGAGTTAAGCACATTAAGCATAAAAAAATAAATAAATAAATAAATTATGGGGCTCGGTCATTAAGATTTTAAAGTTCCATAACCACCACTTTTATGGGTTTTTATTTATGTCAAATAAACATAATTTGAACGATAGAAATTATTCAGTGGAATGTTTCTTGTAATTATTTATTAGGTTATTTTGTAAAATAAAATTTCTATTTTTATTTCATTTGATAAAAATTCATAAAGTTGACAGTTATACGTATTTCTGTATTGCAATGAAGCGATTTTGGTTTCTATGAAAAAACATACATATATGATGGTGAAACATTCATTTATGATGATAAGAGAAATTTCATAATGAAAAAAAGTATGTTTGAATATGTATATATAATTATATTACATAAATGTAATTATTAATGTTATTTTTTTAGGTTATAGTTGCAAAATTCATGAGCAAATATTTTCCACATTTACCCATTGCACAGACCGATTTCAGTCTAAGCTGCCAGAATGATACCAAAGTACAAGAGATGAACAATGACCCTTTAAGGTACAAAGGTTACTGGAAAGTGCGGCCTGTAGTATGTCTATTACAAACAGGGGAAGTAAGTTGCTTTTCAAATATTAACTGGTATAATACTGTAAGATTGCTATGTAAAGAAATGCATTTTGAAGTCGTTCTAAGATAATGGGCTAATATAATTTGAGGGTTCCTTGCATTACAATATGTACTACTGCACCCTAATAATATCGCAGTACTTTATACTTCTAAAAAAAATTATGGGAGCAAGCAAAGAAGTTAAGAAAACCGTGCGAGACAGCCATGTATTGGCAGAAAATGGATACTACACACGTAATAATGCGCAATACAGAAAACAAAAGACAAAAAAAAATGTTAATAAGCTTTAATTCTTTGAAAAGATGGAAAAAACATGAAAAGATGATTTAAAGCAGTAATTTGGTTACATGTAAATGATAAAAAAAGTATTTATTAGAAATGATACAAGACTTCTTAATATGGCGTGTGATCTCCTCGAACAGCTAAGACTGCTGCACACCTGTTTTCCATGGATTCGATGATGTTATCGATAAGACTTTGGGGAATACTGTTCCACTCCTCAAGAAGTGCAACCTCCAAGTCTCGGACAATAAAAAGAAGCCTTGGTCTTGCGGCAATGCGACGTCCGAGCATGTCCAAAACATGGCCAGCATGTCCCAAACATGCTCGATCGTATTCAGGTCAGAAAATCATGTTCCATACAATGGCCATTCCATGTGTTCTATTGTTTAAGCTTTAAGCATGTTCTCCACAAGACGAGTTGTATGCGGTCTGGCATTATCATGCTGGGAAACAAAGAAATCACCAATGGCAGTATGCAAATCACGTAATGTGATTAAAATACTCTTCAAACGACATTTCCTCATTTATCATAATGTAATAAAATTCTTTTGAGTGTCCCTGTAAATGAACCATTAATCATATATTGTACTTCATTTGCAATACCATATATGCTTTGATGACCCTAAATAAGCTTTATGAATTGCATGAAAATCCAAGTATATTTACGAAAGTTAGAGCGTGGATAGACGACGAGATGGACAGACAAACCGAATGCATTGCTAAAAATTGTTGATTGTGTCAGCCCTGTACTGTGTCTTGAAATATATAGACTGGTATAGAAGTATACAGAGAAATCGTGATAAAAAATGACATATTCAGCAAAGAGCATTTGAATTTACTGATCCGGTTGAACGTAAATTAAGTAAATAAATAAAAGATAAAAAAAAGATTTGTATTGTAACATGCAATATTTTAGGAATGAACAAAAATTCAACTATATATAAAGCCGTTAATTTCGACTTAAAAGCAGTTTTTTTAATTAGAAAATCTAAATTTGCAACAGAAAATTTTGAATAATAGTTTTATGTTATTTCACTGCTTTTCTAGAACATGTATTATTTTATAAATTAAAAATAACTTTTAAAACATTCTGATGAATATTTTATCAAATTAAAAAAAATAATAATATATAGCTATATTTATATATTTGAAAAATTAAAAAAGGCCTTTCAAATCGAGCGTTTTATACATGACCTAATATTATAAATGCTTTTCGCAATATGTATACTTTCAAGCAATAAATTTGATGGCAGTACCGTCTATGAAAAATATGATTATTTAAATACATGCTAAAGCAATATCGCTATACGTGTTTTCTACACTGTATATTTCTTGGCACTTTACCCATAAGCTTCACATGTAGAGGGCAGAGAGGAATTTAATATCTGAATGACCAACAGCAAAATATCTCAGACATTTTGTTATTCGACAAAAGTTGAGACTTCTTCGATTTGCTATTTCTTCAAAATTATGTTGAAGTGAAAAACTTCTTTAAAACACCTTAAAATAAATTAAGTTACGCAAGGCCTTTCGAAAGAACTTAGTCTTTCTTCGTCAGGTGCAAAAATACATACGTTCACTATGAATGTAGCGGCACAACTTATCTTTTGCGCCTGACGAAGAAAGACTAACTTCTTTCGAAAGGCCTTGCGCAACTTAATTTATTTTATGGTGTTTTAAAGAAGTTTTTTTGTCTTCAGTTGAATAATATTAGTTTCAACTTATTATCTGCAAAATTATGTTATTTTTCCACCAATACCTGAGATGTCTATCGGTTCGAAAAAAAAAAATAATGATTTCAACTTTATAAGTTTCCTATTTCATTTAAAAAATCCCATTTTAACAGTTATTACCAGACTAATCAGACCGGGAAGGGTAGCACAGACAATCAACTCATCGCGTTCAGGGCTAAATTTCAAGAATTTGTTAAAATTCGATTCTCATATTAAAATGCAATCGGTCTGCCAAGTCATATCTTGGTGGATAACATGTGAAAACACGATTTTAGCGATTGACTCGTAGGTTGTGTTTTCCTGCTCCCAGTCCTCCGTGTTTTCATTTCATACTTTTGGGTGCATTAACACACGATGTTAAAACTACGAGTCAACCTCTAAAATCAGATTTTCAGATGTTTTCCACCAAAATATTACTTTGTAAAACGATTGCATTTTAATATGAGAATCGAGTTTTAACTAATTCCAAAATTTCAAACGTGAACTCTGTGAGATTAGTGTCTTATGCTACTGTCTCTCAGTCAAAATTGTTAGATTTTTTTTTTTTTTTTTTTTTTTTTTTTTTATATATAACACTCTTAAGGGTGTATTCGAAAAAACGCTTTTCCACCTTCAACAGCCCAAAATTTTGAGATACAATTTCAGACACATTTTTAAAAGTAGAATCATGAAACTTGCTGAGGGGATTCTTGAAGGGACGAATGAGGTGCCGTGTGATGTCTTTTTACGCTCAATTCATTAGAATTTGATTTATAAGCAATTAACTTATCAGGAAGACCCTTTTTTTCGTTTCCTTATCTCCCACTTCGGAAAAATCGGTTCAAATTGCCGTTTTTGATTGATTCTTTTTGCAATATTTTGTGCACTTATCGAAGAATTGGCCTTTTCGGCACCTTGTGCACTTTCTAAATAAGAGAATCTGCGAGTTTCATGTGTTTGAGAGCAAAAGTGAATTCAAAAATAAATCGGAAAACAAGCAGTTTGAATCGAAATACACCCTTAAGGAACGACTGGATTGAGTGCATTCCTATAAGTAATATGTATGCCTTCAGACACGTTTCCTCGGGAAACCACTCGACCAATTTTGATTAAATTTGGAATCCATATTAATTGGATTATGCATAAGACTTATGGCACTTTCCGCTGCTACAACTTTTTATTTTTGAGCAAATTCAACTTTTCAGAAATTTTTCATGTTTTAGAAGAATTTTTTTGGCAGTAAAATTTTTTTTAAAACTGTCTGCACGCATAATCGTATATTTATACTCTACCATCATTTTTTTATAATTAAAATTCGAGTATTTTAGGAGTCAATGGGGAATTTTAGCAGAAAAGTATTATTTTTCGAAGAGCTAAAAAACTTAGACAATTCAAACATGTGTGAAGTTCTTGCTCTGTTATATCAAAAACACGAATTAAAGTATATATAAACACTACCATGAAATTAATATAATAAATGTGCATAAAATGTTAGCTTAAAATACTGTGAGTGGGAGTGGCTTCCTAGTTATGTTTTCCCTTAAATGTTAGTGCGTATTTGGTTTTGTTCCATGGAGGAATGAGATAGGTGAAGGTGAAGAGAGCCCCAAAAAAGGTTTGCAATATGAAGCCATTTATCGCTCAAATTTTAATGTCCCAAACAAAAGAACGTGGAAGGGATTTTCTAATAATAAGACGAATTGAAAGAAATGAATTAATTACATCTCAAGTATATTTTAAGAAGAAATAATAATGAAAACATTATTTTAAATTCATGAATGAAAACTTAAGTAATAAATATTGATCTAAAATCTAGATTTTCGAGGAAAAACGATTTTAAGACATTAACACAAAAAAAAATGCTATTTTCAAGCAAAATTTTAAAAGAATTTTTTATATTGATATTTAAAACATATATGATAAAATAATAAAAAATACTTACCTGTGAAGCGATAAATTAGTTAAACAAACATTAGTTATTAAAAAACAAGAGCAAAAAAATGCGGGTTTAAACTGGTTTGAATTGAAAGGCGTGTCAAAGCACGTGGTTTTGTTGAGATTTAATTGGACTTAATGTAGCGGATTTTAGGATTACATTTTTGGCGTCACTTCCAGACAATGTACTTCCATTTTATTCATTTCTCTTTAAACTATGGTTTTGTTCTAATAATAAATTAATCGTTCTACTTTCTTCTTTTAGGAAATTTTAAGTAAGGCTCCAGAAGTAAAGTTTCCATTTTTGGTTCTTCATGGAGATTCAGATAAAATATGCCATTTGCGTGGAGCTCAGGAATTTTACCAACATGCAGCTTCAGAAGATAAAACGTTGAAAGTGAGTATAATATGTAAATTTGAACTTGGATGATGTAATCTTATACAAAACATTAACATTCTAGACATTTAGAGATATTTAACACGGGAAAACAAGAACAAAGAACAAGTTAATCTGTAGAATGGACCTCCTAGTTGCCAGGCAACTTCATATCTAGTGTGACACTGTAAACCGAATTGCATGGACATTAGCAGCCATAAAAAAGAGAAAAAAATGAGTAGACGTGGCTGGAAGCTACAATTACGAATAAAATTAGCTAACATAAATAAAAATATATATATAGTATAATTAAAATATTAAGAAAAAGAAGAATTTACAAAAAGAAAAAGAAATAAGAAAAGCAGTTAAAAAAGAGAAAAATGTTCCGTTAGTTCCATAAATTCAAAGATGAATAAAGCTACCGTGGGGGTGCCCCAACATAAAATAAGACTCTTTACAGAGACCATACATTTAAGAAATAGCATATTTAATATTGCTAGAAAGAACTAGCATAATAGCATATTTTTAAAATTTTTTGGAGAAATAAAGTTTAAATGAGGGTTGATCTCAAGTCAATCATCCTCTTCCAATATAAGTGTGTATTTTGTAAAACAACTTCTGAAATACGTCAGAAAAGTATTTTTTTGATTGTTTGTTTATTTTTTATGGTGTATTTAAAAAATATAGTTTCGATAATACTGTGTTTTAAACTAGCATTGAAAATATTTGTATGATATTTAGAAAGTTATTCAAATGGAAATGCAAATTGGTACAGAAATGTATAGCTATAAAAATATTATGAGTATATAAGCATTTGTAGATGAATAGATCTCAAATGACCCGTGGTTGCTCATTTTACATCTTTGCTTCAAAAGTGTCGCGACTCATAAACTGGATTTTTTTCACTTATGGCTGCCATTCCACTTAGTTTTTACGCCTTTACCATACACTTAAAAGCAGGGTTTTTTAAGGCGCTGCATGCGGGTGCCATAGACCGGACCGTTCGAAAAAAAATCGCGCTTTTTTGAAGATTTTCCTTTTAAGCTTTTCTGAAGTGAAATTCCATTATAAAGCATTAAAAATTTAAAAAAAAAATTATTTTCATTAAAATCGTTAATATTTGCATCAAAGATATAAAATGTATTAAAAACCAGAAACATACTTTGAAAATTCAGTCATGCATAATTCCACGATTTATAGCTTCATATTTGTAGTTTCGCGATTGTTCATAAAGTGTGGTCATGATGATTACATTTGGTAAATGTTTTTCATCTTTTCTTGCCACTTTTAAGACAAATGTGTGAGAAATTTCAGTTTTTTTCTTTTTTATTCTTGTCAGATTAAACCATTGATTGTTTTATACAGGGGCTTAATTTTTCTTTCTTGATTTTTGTAATATTTGGTTTTTGTTTTTCAGTTCACTTAGGAAAATTAATAAAACAGGGAAGAATGATTTCCAACAATGAAAGCACACCCAGACTATCTCTCTGGAACAATCCACATGGATTGGTCACTATCATACCTATCTTTGTTTTTGTACTTTTTATGAAACGAAATTCACGCCTTCAAAATAAGTCAAAGCGTATTTCCATAACCTGAAAGAAACGCAACAATATCTCTGATTTCCAAGTTTGTATTTTTGTTATTGTTATAATTGGGGCGATAAATGTTTCTGACACTTTCCCTATAAGCATTTTTTATGGTCGAACTCTCATAGAAAATTATATTAAGTAGAAATTTAATGCATGTAACTTGAGAATCGTAGGGGCTTTTGTGCACTGCCGTAAGATTAATGTGCATTATGTTAAGAAGTACATATTAATATTGTGAGATAAGATTGCCGCATGTTTTTAGTCATGAGAATACCCATTAAAGCATGGTGACGTCACTGCAACGTCGTTGTGAAGTCACATTGTGACTTTGTGACCATCGATTGTCGATGTGACGTCACGTGACGTCGATGTGAAGTCACTGTGATTAAAATGTGAAGTCGTTATGGCCGTTTTAGAGCTCTTTTGTGACGTTTCACAAAGTGGTCACAATGTGACAAATTTGTGAAAAATGTGTCATTTGTGACCAATTTGACATTAACATTGTGACAAAACTGTGACAAAAGCGACGATATTAAAATTGCCAGAAACATGTTTTTTAAAGTAAATATCATGTTTTGAAGGATATTTATAAATTTCTAAAGATTTTTAAGAAAGTCACATCTCAGTCACAATGTGACGTCACTGAGAGGTGGCATTTTGGTCACAGATGTGATGGACGAAAGTGATTCACAGTGACGTCACTGTGACCATGCATGCTATTAGGGTAATGGCGCCTTTCATTGAGTGCAGAGAACTGAGGTGCGTTCCTGCTTTTGGACAAACTTGACCTAAAGTACAGATAGGCACTGAAAATCTAACCACTGAATAGTCGTTGTAAATGCAAGATTGAATCTACCACAGCCCAGACTCAGTTTTTCGTATTTCTTGAAAAATCGAGTATTTTGAATTAGGATAGTTTTGGAGCAAGAGAGCGGTGTTACAGTATAGCAGCATAATCTGATGCCCGTGGGATACAAGTAGTCAGTGGCGTATTCAAGGGTTTGGATAATGGGGCTGCATACTCTTCCGTAATTTCTAGGAAACAAAATTTAAATACAAAAGTTTATCAAAATTTTATAAAATCTATTGAGGCCGAATTTAAAAGGAACTAGAAAAATATTCTGTTTTAGGCAGATTTTCATTTTAAAAAAAGTGTTTTTTCGCAGAGATCATAAGATAACAATTTAAGCCAAATTACAATATATGCAGACACTCTCTTTACTTGCCGTAAAAATTATACTGGTTAGGACGAAACCCTGATTAAAACAAAAATCCAGTCCCATGAGATTCTATCTCAGCAGGTTCGATTGTATAATGTATGCATAACCCGCTATGATGAAAATCTGTTTAACTCGAAAATGTTAACATTTTTGTGATTTCCTCTCAGAAATTTTTACTGTATTTCAGCCCCCTCCGAAGTCTAAATACGCCACTGCAAGTAATTTCGTTCAGAAATCGATAAATTTTTTTAATTGCAAAAGAATATGAAATAACAAGTTCTGTGAGAAATTTTTATAATCGTGAAATTCAAGTTTGCTGAACCAGCATTAGAGGATGTGAGTAATATTTGTGAAATATTCCTTCAATTTAGAAACATAGAAATAAGTCGGATATGGCATTTCCAAAAATTTCTTCCACGTAATACACGTTAATACTTTTAGAAAAATGAAACACAGCAGCGTCACCGGTTAGGTAATTTACTTTAAAATCTAATCTGCTACAGCTTATTTCAAGTTTTAACTGAATCTGAAATTTGATAAAAATCCGTGTATTAGTATTTGAGATGGAGCTATTGCGATAATCAGGATTAATGCCGCATAGCAGCGCCACCTATTGAGCAATTTACTCCAAAAATACAGAATACTAATTTATATCAAGAACTAACTGAATCTGAAGTTTGGTGAAATTTCGTTTCTGAGCTAGAGCTATTGTGATAATCATGAATAATAACACATAGCAGTGCCACTTGTTGTGCGATTTACACCAAACTTAATCAGAACCATATTATATCAAGAGCAAATGAAATCTGAAGTCTTATGAAAATCCGTTCATTAGTCCTTGAGATATTGCTATTGTGGAAATCATAAAAAAGGCAAAGCATAGCAGTGCCACCTATTGGGCGATATACACCAAAAAACTAATCAGATCCAGTTAGAGCCTCCACAAAATTTATGTCACATACAGACAGACAGACAGACTCAAATTTTATAAAAACATTTTTTTTTTAAATTTCTGACCCCTAAAATGTGTTTAAATTTGTCGAAAACCAAAATTTGAAAATTTTCATGAATCCAAAACTTTTTTCTTGTACAGATAAAAATATATATATATATATATATTAAAAACGTCTTCACGTGCAGTCCTTTTAATCAAAATGTGAATGTTAATGAAAAAAAGCACAGAAATGCTTTTATTTTACTTTTTTCAAAACGTTAATAAAAAAAGGTAGTAATATATATATATATTCTTCACAATTAGTAAATATTAGTAATATATATTTAATCTTCACAAAATCCTTAATTAACTTGATAAATATAGATTTAATAAAGTTATACAAAAAATTGCAATGATCGGATAGTTGGGTTAAAAGAGAAGGTACCTTTAGTTAACATGTAAAACACCTCAATAGGTTATCCTTTTTAAAGCATACCACAACCTGAAAAACAACTGCCGCCGTTACAGTATAAAAAATACTGTTAAATTATTTTTTGTTACCTTTTAATTGAACGATTCCATGTTCTATAAAATATTTGTTTTAATGCGGCTCAATAGCTTATATCAATGCCGTTGTGTTACAATTTATATAACATAATTAAATTGCAACGTAGAATTTACCCACCATAAACCATAATGTAACTAAATTGTTTTGTGTGCCCTGTAAGCGATCTGCACACACTCCATACTCCATGTTTAATAAGAAATACCCTATAGTTAGCTTTAATAAGATATACAAATATGAGAAACTCCAACTGTATTTATAAGAATTAGAGCGCGGTCATAGATAGGCAGATGTGATTAAAAAAAATTCATTTATTTTGGAAAATGTTAATCAGAAGAAGAAATTAATTAGGAAATTATATAAAAACAACTAAGACAGTAAAATATTGAAAATATACAGGGTTTTACTAGTGTTTTTTGTCAGAGAACAATTAAAATATGATTGATGATATAAAAGTACCGTTCACTCTACTTTTATTTGAAAAAAATTAAATATCCTAATAAATCATATAAACAGTGCATTTCTACCACCAACTTTTTTATTGTATTTTCGCATTTCAAAATAATCAAAAAAAAAAAAAAAAAAAAAAAAAAAAAAAAAAAAAAATCCACTCCTGTAATAAAATTTATCTGTGAGATTTGATCTTAAAGCTAAACATTGTCATTTTTAATTTTCCTTTACTAAACTAAAATTTTCTGTTACAGATTTATCCTGGAGGATATCACAGTCTACTTAATGAACCTAGTGAGATTGCAGATGATGTATTCAACCAAACAATCCAGTGGATTCTGGAACGAGTTTAAGCATAGTTTCCATCATTTATTAAGTTATAAACCTATGTGTACCTGATGTTTGTTAAAATGCTTTGTTATGTTTTGTCATCACTGTCGTTACTTTTATCTTATTCATGTTTGTTGTTCTTATGTCACCTCAGACTGTAGAGAATTGTCCCGCCTTCATTTTCTTTGATACTTTTAGATAGATTTTTGTTCCCGTCCGTAATGTTAAGTCTATAGGCGTTATTTATTACTACTTATTTTGCTTTACTTGCCAAGATTGTAATACTGTTTTATTTTTCATGTGAAAGTTCACTCTGGTTATGTTGCATATATTTTAATTAATTTCTAATTGTTTTTTTTCTGAGCTGGTTGGCCGGGTTGTGGTTTAGCTGGCGGTGAAGGGGAATTTCCCCCCGGAGCAAACAGCCTATGCCAAATTTGGTTGGCGCTCCGGTTGGATGATTCAAGCCCCTGATTCAAGTCTATGGGCGTTTGATGCATTCTTATATTTAAAATATCTCCTCAGGAAATTAATATTTTTAACTACTTCTTTCGGTGTTCTCTTCTTAAAAGATGTCTCTTTTTTTTTTCTTAGTTTTCAAAGTATTTTTAAAATTTATCCTTAATTTAATATTTTATATGTTAAAAATTGACGAACTGGAAGTAAAACTTTAACACTTCATATAAAATTAAGCATAAATATTAGAAATACTTTGAAAACTAAGAAAAAAAAGAGACATCCTTTAAGAAGATATCACCGAAAGAAGAAGTTGAAAATATTATTTTCCTGAAGAGATATTTTAAATATAAAAATGCAGCAAATGCTCATAGACTTTACATTACGGTCGGGAATTCAACAACTGAGCCACCAGCAGCCTTAAAGTGCAGCATTTTGTTAAGGTAACGGAATTTGTGCTTTCGGAGCAAATTTTTAGACTTTTTGTAAACTGTAAGTATAAATTGTAAATTTCAAATAAAAATATTCAAATTCAAAACTATTAAGTATAAAGGGCAATTCATGTACAACGTCATCATTTTAAAGGCGTGGGCGGGGCTGTCCTTTGATATCGATGTCATTTTTGATCCAATCAAAATTTTCTCTTTTTATTTCTAGCATGGTGTTTGGTTCAAAATTGTATTTTATCTTTCTTAATCGGTTATCAGTTTTAAAGAAAATACAAAGTTATTAATAAAACCATTAAATTATCATAAAAATATTTAATTCTGAAATATGGAATACTCCAACATTTGACATTCCTATTCTTCTTCGTTGTATGCATATACCGGGTGTCCAGTAAATAACTGACCCATTTTGAACTTAAATAACAAATAAACGGTTTGAGATAATAATGCGCGGTTTGCGGTATTGTTATTAGAAAATCAATAAATTTTTAAACATGTACTTTGTTAATATAGTTCAAATTACGGAAAAAAATATCGCGCTGGCGGTAACAGACTGTTTGAATACAGACATGACTCTAATTTTCATAAATGTGAGATTTTCGGCTGAATCTGAATCTATAAGTTGCCGAATCTAAATCTATATGTTGAATCGACTCTCAAATCAGCTTCAGAAATAGGGTACGTTGGTTGGAAAGTGATTTAAAATAATATTTATGATTGAACCATCTGTATTATATTTCCCCTCCTCAGTCTTGAGACTGAGATATTATTTTAAATATTATTATATTACATTAACAAAGTGCATATTTTAAAATTTATTTATATTCTAATAACAATACAGCAAGCCGCGCATTTTTATCTCAAACAGTTTTTTTGTTATTTACATTCAAAATGGGTCAGTCATTTACTGGACACCCGGTATAATCACGGCTTGAGAAACCATATATGAAATATATTTAAAATGAAGCTTATGTTTATTAATAAGTAAAAGTGCGTCTATTTAGTTGGTGATACAATTCTTAACATGTTTCAGAAATTGCTTTTTTAAAATGGCTTTATATCCCTCCTGTATCATAGGTGAAATTTATCAAACGCTTGGCTCAAATACTTTTTTTTTGTAAAATTTAAAATAAAACTTGTTCATTTTTAGAAAGTGGGATGACTCTCTCCAGTCTTGTCTTGTCTAACTTGATACTTTGCGGCCAATAAAATGTGTAGTCAAATGTAATTATGTTTCTATGATATTAATATGAAATATATACACATATACATACACATTAAAACAATACTTATGTATGTGTATAAGTCAGCAATAAAGTAACAACTTTTGTTTTTGATGCATGTCTTTTACTTAACACAAAAACACCTTCTAAAAGATATCTGTTTTCTTGAATATGCACATTTTCAATAAAGTTTCTCGTTGTATGTTTTATTCTTTACAAAAATAATGTATTAAAAAAAAAGTTTTAATATAAAACCTATTGATATTATCTTTCTTTTCGAAGCTATGAGCTTACCAAAAGTGTAAGATATGAGCAATTTTAAAATTTTATAGCAATTTGTAAATATACAGGGTGATTCTAAATTCATGGCACAAATTTAAGGGTTGATACTGTAACATTTCTAAGGGTGTAGAGAGATGCTAAATGACCACCAACGCTGGATGAATCGAGATTAAAATATATTTGTTCCTGGATCCACGATTCGACCGTCTTACATCGCGGTTAGCATCGAATTGCCGAATTGCCGTTCGCGGCTAAACAACATTTGACTAGCGCTGATGGCAGTGTTGCCAGATTGTCTATAGTCAATTTCCCCAAAATTTCTGAAAATTTCCCCAAATCAGTGCT